>OY821520.1:53656093-54076093 GCA_963682025.1 Cordilura impudica | reverse complement strand
AGAAAAATTCAATTTATTTGCCTATAAAATGCCGACAGCGCTCTTTAATGGGTTATAGAGACGGTAGTGCAGATAATTTTGAACAAAAATAAAACAGACATACGAGCAAATTCAAACTTGTATATAACTAATTTATTAAAATGTGTCTGCCAGTTTGCATTGAGTGTGTTTTTTTTTTTTTTCTTTGCTCAATTTCTTGAATTTCTTTGCCCAAGTAGATATTATGTCATCTATAAATGGTTAAGTGTGGTAGTGGAGCGTTGTCTATATTAACTTATTATTGCATGTCTTAACTTTTTATCTTTTGTATTTGTTTGTTTATTCCGATTTGTTTAAACTTTTACTCGAAATTTAATTTGTTTTTTTTCACAAATATTTATTACGTACGCGTGTTTTTCTTCTCCAATTGTTAGGTTATTTAAAACATCTTTTACCATGGCACCTTTGACTTTATATAAACATGATATGTTTTGTTTTTATTTCATAATTTAGATGCCCTCAATCATAAGTGATGAGCTTGTACAACTTTATAGCATGGGCGTAGGAAAAGTTTTCCATATTATTAGAAATTAAGATTTGGAGCTTTTAACAGTTGAAGTGATTTTTAGCCCTACAGTCAGTAATGTTACATATATATGATTCGACTAACTGCATATATATTTTCTATTTTTTATCTGAATTGGATTTTCGTAAGAACGATATTTCACGTAATCTGAGGAAACGCTACTGAAAGCCAGTAAAGAAGATATTGTAATGCAAAATATCAATAAGTTTAGTGTCTTGCTAAATATTGTTGGAAACTAGTAGTTCAATCAGTCGAAATTACATATTTTTTATTAACTAACGAAAACAGACAAGCAACAGACCTTATTTCCTCAGCCAAAAAATTTAGACTTATTATTAATACTTATAATTGACAAAATTTTAGTCTTTGTTTTTTTGAAAGTAAGAAAATTATAGTCGGTCTAGACCATACGGTACCCTATATCTAACTAATTGGATATAGCAAATAAGAAAAAACCAAATTTGAGTGGCATTATTAAAAATTTGTAGCCTGCAATATAAAAAAAATTCATAAGCGATTCAATTTTTACATGTGGACTAGGTCAAAACTGGACCGATCAATCATGACCATATTTTGTAGTCATTTATTTTTTTTTTTTTTTTTTTTAAACATATGTAAACTAATCTGTGCAATATTTTTGTTTTTTGATAGATTTAGGGAAGATAAAGAAGCAGCTGCATATGCAGCTATGACTAAAATGGTCCTATTGGATTTATTTTTGGACTACTAATTAGTGGGTGTATTTACAAACATCAGCACAAACACATTAATTAACCACATAATGGTATAGGGTATAATGACTTTGTGCTGCAGTTTGTAACTATCAAAAATATCTGACCTAGACCCATCTTTTATTGTACCGATCCACTCAGTATCGCTTTCTGAGTCGATTTAGCGATGTCCGTCCGTCCGTCTGTGTGTCCATGTAAATTCAGTATATTAGCGTCTATCGGCCATAGGATGAACTCCTTTGAAATTACTGAAAATCGCTTAGTGATTAGACCTAGTCCCCATACAAATGACCCCTATGAGAACGACTTAAATTTCCATAATATCAAAAGTATCATATAGATCTCGGTCAAATATAACATCCGATATAAACTTTTCAATATCAATATGAACTTATCAATATATCTAATTAGTTGGACATAAAAGATAGATTCTCTAAATGCATGGTATAGGCTATCGTATTGTCGACTATAATTTCATTACAATTTTTTTGAATCACGTGCTAAACATCTCTTTTTATAAGTTAACATTCGCTGGGATGTTGAAATTTAATGATTATAACTGGCTGTTTGTGTCTTAAGTCTTTCGATTTAATCAATGCTTATCCAAGCGAAAAAAAATATTAGTCTTCCTATACAAATATATTTATATATTATTTGTTTTACATACTTAATTTATTCTAAATGCTATTGAAATTCTTAGACCTTGTATCTTATAATTTTTGTTTTTATTAATTGATTCCCACAACTTTTATTTATTTTATTTTTATTTGATGTTTCATACACAAGAGTTATGTCTCATATTACAGTATGAAACTGACAAAAAGCTCATGCAATATTACTTAAAATATATATTTTTAAATTTAATTATAATTACATACATTTAACAATTTATAAAAAAACAAACAAAAAACAACAATTGTCTAGTTGTCTAATTGGTCATAAAAAAATTCATTCTGAGAAATGATTAAAAATGTTTCTTTTTGAACTGAAGTGCGTTACATATAGTCTGAGAGCGATGTGGAATTAAGTTCCAAGGACGGATTGCATGTATTAAAAATTGCCACTCAGACATTAGGCTACGATACCTAAAAGACATAAGTCTTCGGCCTCTATTAGATCTCGAGAAACTAAGACGTTCATAAAGATGTTATGGATGGCAGGTATATATAATTTTATGCATGAACAGTAGAACTTTCATTTTTAGTAGATTATCAAAGCTAATACCATAAAGTTGAATAGAAAAAGAGGAGATATGATTATATCTTTTCATAACGCACAATATGATTAAATACCACGTTTATTTTCCGTCCACTCCGCATATCGCAAGCTGCAAAAAGTTCTCAACCGTATAACAATAAAGGCATTAAATACGTTTTGGCCAGAAGTATCCTGATTTTGACTGCAGTACAATATTGAGTTTTCCAGGGAGTTCGTAACATAGAATATGTATGACTGCATGTATAAATTATGTGGTTGGACCGGGAAAAAGTGTTGTTGAAAAATATTCCGCGGCTCTTAGACTCTACTATCTCAATTAGATGGTTATTGAGAATTATTTTTGACGTATAAATAGATGGTAACCATTTTTTGATAATAAGGTACTTCGACTTATTGTGATGTATTTCAAGACCATTAGCCGTAGACCACAAATAAACTCGATGTAATTCCTGGTTTAGAGTATTAATGCATTGATCAATAGATTCAAGGTTACAATTGATGTGAAATTGGACATCGTCAGCATACATTCTGACCTTGCGGTATTGAAGTTAATCTGGAAGACCATTGGAGTAGTATAATAAAAATAGAAGTGGAACAACAATCGATCCTTGTGGAACACCACATAACACTGGCAAAGAATTTGATTTTGTAGCTGTAGTTACAACATGCTGGTATCTGTTGGTAAGATATGATTTAATTACAAGCATAGCTGTCGATGAGAAGTTGAAAAATTTTTTGCAATTTGTAACATAAAATGTTTTGATCGACCTTGTCAAATGCTTTAGAGTGATCCAAAAGCACGAAAAATATTACATTTCCATTATCCACCTGATTCCTTATATCTTCGGCAATATCCATTAGTGCAGTCTTAGAGCTATGTTTTTAACGAAATTCTGACTGTCGATCCGTTAGCAGATTTTATCATTCAGGTATTGACTTATTTGATTATGTATAAGCCGTTCGAAGGCCTTTCAGAGAAATCGTAATATAGCAATTGGCCTGTAATCATTATTAAGTTTTGTATTGGAATGATTTTAGCATTCTCCCAGTTCGTAAGATAAATGTTGATGTTAATATCTTATTAAAAATAAAAGTTATATGTGGAAGTAGTTCATGCTTTTCGGAAAATGTAATTAATGCATATTCTGGTATTCCTCAGGGAACACATTTAGGTCCACTATTATTTTTAATTTTTATAAATGACCTACCTGACTGTTCGCAATTTTGTAAACCATTATTATTTGCCGATGCTTTGAAATTATTTGCTGATATTACAAGTATATCACATTCAGTTATGCTTCAAAAATATTTGTTATCACTAAAAGAGTGGTGTGATTTAAACAGACTTGTTTTAAATATTGATATATGTTGCGTTATGTCATATACTTATTGTCATAATCCAGTTTTTTATAATTACACTATAAGTGATGTCACTCTTGAGAGAGTTGGTGAAGTTAAAGATTTAGGAGTTATTTTTGATTCCGAGTTGAAATTTCATAATCATATAAATTACATAACATCTAAAGTCTATGCAATGTTGGGATTCATTAAACGAAATACTACGGACTTTAGTGACCCTGTCGCAGTAAAATCATTATATGTTTCTTTCTTTAGAAGTAATTTGGAATATTGCTCTATAATCTGGAGTCCTTATTATGAAAGCCATTCTGCCGAAATTGAAAAAATTCAGAAACTATTTACAAAATAAATTAAGAAAATAAATTGGTCCGGAGATGTTCTTTCTTATGAAAGCAGGCGTAAATTTCTAGGACTACAATCTTTAAGAGATCGTAGATCATCATTTGCTATAATGTTTATATTTAATATTTAAACAAATAATATATGTTGTGATGCTTTGTCTGATTTAGGGAGGGTTCATACTCCTCATCGCGATTTACGTCACGAGCGTTTATTTTATGAAGATTTTCATCGTACGAATTATGGGGTTAATGAACCATTTACAAGATGTTTAAAGTTTTGTAACAGTTTCTCAATCCTTTTCAATTTCAGATTAGATAAAAATAATTTTAAGTTGAACTTATTTAGGGTTTTCAATTAATTCATATTGTAAGTTTTTTTAAACTAAAAAATATTAATTATTGTATAACATTATTATTATATTTTTATGGTCTGTAAGATGTAAATCAGTATACTAAATAAATAAATAAATAAGAGAATTTTAATAAATGTGGGATCCAAACCATCCACTCCAACTGCATTTGACTTTACTGACAAGAAACTGGATAAAACATTCTTTTGGTTCATGCCGATAAAATAAAATTTCTCATTTGTAGGATTCACATATGCAGAGTCATCAAGGTTAAGGTAATAATGAAGATCGGCCTCAACCATGGAAATGTTAAGAAATTTCTCATTAAGGATATCTGCATCGATGGCGCAAGGTTCCAGGCTATCAGCTCTACCAATACCAATCTCACGAATCGTTTGCCACGTTTTTTTTTTTTTTTTTTAACCTATAGCAGAGGAGAATTTGGAAGCGTAAAAATCTGATTTTCCTTTTTTAATCATTTTGTTTGTTTCTTTTCTTGCTGATCGATATTCTTCATGTAATTGATTAGTTTTAAATCTTTTCCATCGTGAATAGGCAAAGTCTCTTGGATATATTGCTTGTTTAATGGTAGCAGAAAACCACGGTTTTTTCTTAGGGCTTATAATAATAGATTTGGGAGGTACTGTTTGATTGAATAGGACTTTTAATTTGTGTTCCAAAATTAAGAGTTGTTCATCTGGAGATATCATATAAATATTATATTAAGATTTTTAAAATCACGAATCATATTTTGCTGTTCTGGGATTTTTAATTTAAAATTGTTATGTCTAGCGACTAGCAATAATCATTTCTTTAGCACCCTTGAGTATAAGTTTTGGATATTCATAGGCCAAAATGCTACAAGAGTGTTTCGTTTGCTTTAACATCTCGACTTGCTGCACTATTTATAACAATTGGAAAAAAAAAAATTTGAACATGTAAACTTAATGCTGAATTCTTGCAACAAACACCTTGAGATTATTGCAACAAACACCTTTAACATTTTTTAGAGGTGTCTCTATATTTTAGGTCTAACCTTGGTACAGTGATGTGCGATTTACCAACCTATTCCAAATAATGACAAATAAACTTATTGAGGTAAATGGTTTAGTTTGTGAATGAGTGTGATTTCAACAGACAGATGGACAGACGGTCAGAGAGACAGGCAGAAATCGCAATATCTACTTGATTTGTTATAAGGATCAAGAATATATATACTTTATGGGGTCGCAAATACACTTTTCGGTGTGCTACAAATGGAATGACAAACTGATATTTACTCCCAGCACAGTGGTGTGACGGGTATAATAAACTACAATTAAGCTAACTAATTTATCCAGTTATCAGTATCATTAGGCATCATTTAACGAAATATACACACAGAAAACAGATTTGTTGTGGCTACCAAATTTATTGCCAGCCGAATTGCAATGAAGATAATAACCGAATTTTGCGTTGATTAGAATTACATTTCTATTGTATTAACAGTAAATATTTTATCACAATAGAAAATGGTTACTTGCTATAAAATGTCTGTTGATACAATCGAAAATGGAGTTGTCGGTTGGCGATTTTTTTCTGTGTGTAATAATATAAATTTTACTTTATAAAATGATATTTATTTTTTTTAAGATCGAGAATTCATTCATTTGTCTTAACACTATGATAATAGAAAAGGGTTTGCTGCCATTAAATTGTTGTTGATACAATCAAAAATACAATTGCATCAGAACAATTTAGTTGGCGCATTATATTTCTCTGTGTAGTTTTGCATTTCTGTTATTTAATTTAAAAGTTATAAAGATAAAAAGTATTGCAATTTTAAGTGAACAAAAATTTAACTAGCCAAATTATTTCGTTTGGAAATACTTTCATTCAAATATTATTCGACAATTTAAATTCTTTTGATTTTATTTTTTTTTTTTTCATATGAAATGACAATTAAATTTGGGATATATGAGTAATAATTTGGGGCGGTAAAACTGGGTTTTGCCTCTTTTCAATGAACTTTTTCAATACATCGAATATATTTTAATTCTATTCCCGCACAATTAAGTTGATAACAAACTTTAAACTTTAGACGATTGTTTGTAACACGTGTATTAACACATTTGTATTTGATTTAAATAATCTATTATTTAGTTATACTAAGTCATTGTTTGTCTGGTTCTTTTTTAAATATGTGTTTAACTTCTAATAGTTTTTTACACCATCATCATTATAGTGATTTTTTTAATAAATAAAAATACTTTTATTACAACTAGAAGCAATTAATTTCATTTTTATATGGAAATATTTCAAAAGGTTGTTGTCTTTTTTAATTCCCTACACAGACCAAACTTCAATTGAATATGCTCATGTTGTTAATTAATATTTAAACAAGAAACTACCCTACTTTGGTGGAGGATAAATATTACCATTTCGAATCGCAATAATATTAATAATATTAGTGAAATATTATAATTTATATGAGGCTTTATAAATATTTCGCAAGTATACAACGAAATCAAGGACTTAAGATACAAGCAGTATTATGAATATTATTTGTAAGTGAAAAATTTTTACGCAAGATCGTTTTTGAATAGGAACTGAGCAATATTTAATATATTTAAATTTTGTAAATCACAAAAATTAACCATCCACCAAAAATTTATGACCGTTGCACAGTGGCTGAAAAACGTTTTTCATTGGCCAAAATTCTGTAACTTTTTAACCGATCAAAATATTTTAGTAATTTCTATTTTAATAGATAGATATTTGGTTAGACTTGAGTTAATTTAAAATTTAATGTCATTAAAATTGATTAAGTGCTTTTTAAGGAATTCTAGGTCAAACTTGAACTTTTCATTTTTTTTTTTACTTTTAACATGAAATATGGGTTTTTTATTTTTTTATTTATTAAAAAATGTCATATTTTGATTTTAATAATAATTAATGTTTACACTCAAAAAAATATTTCCACTGAAAAAAAAGTAAAATTAACTGGAAATGTTGCTATTACTACTGAAAAATTAGAAATATGTTGCTCAAATTTGCAAATTTGTTTACACTCAACGAATATTTACACTTAAAAAACTTTACTAATATTATCTTGCTATTATAACAGAAAAATTTATCATTTTTTGCTGTCAAACTTTTTAATTTTAGCAAAATAAATCTGCTGAACATTAGCGCAATGATTTTGATTTTGATATAAAAATATGGGTTTTAATTTTTTGAATCTTTCATATTTATTTGTAACAATGGGAGGTTCTATTTATTATTATTTTTTACTAATACTGTGGTTTTCGTACTTAAATAACAATGAAAGGCAATTATAATTATTATTCATTTGATTCAAATATTGATTGCAAATACTCCATATTTTGTTCTGTACTATTTCTGTTCTTTAGTAGTTTTTTAACGTCTTTATCTAAATCTCGAATTTCCACTTTCCATTGATTTCGAATATTGGAGATGGACGGATCTGACGTTGCCAATAATATATTAAATATATCTTCATATGTGGAATTTCGAGAAATTTTTCTAGTATTGCGCTCTCTATAAAATCTGTAATCCTTATTCATTTTTTCCTGAGCCTCCTCTAGTAGATCTCCAAGTGGCCTCAAATGATTTTTAATGACATCTTCTGCATGATAAAGAATTTTGTGAATTTATATTTGAAAATTTTTTGAGTAATTACATTAAAATGAACCGGGTCGCGATGGATGCAAAAGTATATACAGGGCTAAAGAGGACACTTTCACCTTTCTCCAGGTGGTATAAGTTTCATGTTGCCTGTTGTTCCCTAGAAGCTCTATTCCACTAAAGTTGAAATTTGAAAAAAATATAATAGTTTGATAAATATTTCATAGTATATAATATTACCCATACGGTAGGGCTGTGACCACTTACAATAATAAAAGAATACATTCCTAACAACCTTGTAAAAAGCACAGCAGGTCATTATCGATGATAACCATTTATTTTTGATAAAAAACACGTTCCCAAAATTCTGGAGTCCTGTTTATATACTCATTTGCAGAGTCCATAATTTTTTTCTAATAACATCAGTAATGAATGACTTCCTTCGTACGACACGATCCTTATAGTCAGACGCCATGGAATTTTTTCGAACAATCCGATTTTAGAACTAGTTTAGGAAGCTATAATTCTAGGATTCTGTTTTACTGGTTAGAAAATAGTTTGGTTTACGCGCTCTGTTAATTTGGATGCTCAACAACAGCGAGGTTTTAACGAAATTTAATTGGTGGATATATAGTTTTGAACTCCGTAGTGCCCTGAGAAATAACTTCTGCCTATGATAGGAGCTATTTCACGAAAAGATTTAATCTTAAAGTTTTAGGATAATTTCCCTTTCGTCCTCACCGATTTTTTATGTGTAAACATCTATACGCGCACGGGGACAAATTTCATTTCACAATACAATCACAAAAACAGCGTAACATGTAACCCGTTAGACAAAATCGGTGTGACTTATGAAATGAAAAATGAAAAATGAAAAATGAAAAATAAAAAATAAAAAATGAAAAATGAAAAATGGAAAATGAAAAATGAAAAATGAGAAATGAAAAATAAAAAATGAAAAATGAAAAATGAAAAATAAAAAATAAAAAATTAAAAATAAAAAATTAAAAATTAAAAAAAAAATTAAAATGGAAAATAAAAAATAAAAAATGAAAAATGAAAAAAAAAAATTTAAATAAAAAATGAAAAAAAAATGAAAAATCAAAAATAAAAATTCAAAATTCAAAATTCAAAATTCAAAATTCAAAATTCAAAATTCAAAATTCAAAATTCAAAATTCAAAATTCAAAATTCAAAATTCAAAATTCAAAATTCAAAATTCAAAATTCAAAATTCAAAATTCAAAATTCAAAATTCAAATTCAAATTCAAAATTCAAAATTCAAAATTCAAAATTCAAAATTCAAAATTCAAAATTCAAAATTCAAAATTCAAAATTCAAAATTCAAAATTCAAAATTCAAAATTCAAAATTCAAAATTCAAAATTCAAAATTCAAAATTCAAAATTCAAAATTCAAAATTCAAAATTCAAAATTCAAAATTCAAAATTCAAAATTCAAAATTCAAAATTCAAAATTCAAAATTCAAAATTCAAAATTCAAAATTCAAAATTCAAAATTCAAAATTCAAAATTCAAAATTCAAAATTCAAAATTCAAAATTCAAAATTCAAAATTCAAAATTCAAAATTCAAAATTCAAAATTCAAAATTCAAAATTCAAAATTCAAAATTCAAAATTCAAAATTCAAAATTCAAAATTCAAAATTCAAAATTCAAAATTCAAAATTCAAAATTCAAAATTCAAAATTCAAAATTCAAAATTCAAAATTCAAAATTCAAAATTCAAAATTCAAAATTCAAAATTCAAAATTCAAAATGAAAAATGAAGAATGAAGAATAAAAAATTAAAATTGAAAAATGAAAAATTAAATTGAAAAATAAAAAATTAAAAATAAGAAATTAAAATAAAAATGAAAAATGATAAATTAAAAATGAAATATGAAAAATTAAAAATTAAAAATAAAAGATGAAAAATGAAAAATGAAAAATAAAAAATAAAAAATAAAAAATGAAAAATATAAAATTAAAAATGAAAAATAAAAAATTAAAAATGAAAAATGGAATATAAAAAACGAAAAATTAAAAATTGAAATAAATAATAAAAAATATTTTTTTATTAGCAGAGCCCCTGCAGTTGATTGCTATAAGTGTTACATAGTTGACGCTTTCTGTTTGATTTTAAAACAATGGCAACAAAAAATCTTTAATTACTAGACGTTTACACATCTCCCTGTGGTTGGACTGATATGATCTGTTTTTATTTTTTTCAGTACATGGTTTGAAAAAGAAATATAAATTAAGTCAAATCCACTTTATACAAATAAGTTTGTCTTCTACTAAAATGAAATCGATGTAACAGACCAGTACGTCGTTACATAATTCATGGGATTCCACTAATTTTATGTGTACGAAAACTTTTTCTGTCATTTATAGTTACTATACTATGTATTCTGCATTATAAACAAAAAAATTTAAACATAAAAGTACTGTCTGTTTTTTGAAAAACAAGTAAAACTCCCATTGCGTCAATGGTAAAAAGTTCTTAATATGTTCATCTGCAAATGGACGAATACTTTTTCTAGCAAGTATATATACCAAATTTTGTCAAAATATTTTCATATTAGCAACCTGTAACTTGATTACAAAGTTTACATAGACTCACAGATAGACAGACATACAGACAGACACCAGCACAAACTCATTATACACATACTGGTATAGGGTACCAATATATTCCTTTATCTATAATATTAATAAGATAGGCAATTTCTTGTGACCGATGTTTTGTTCTACCATTTTATCCCGATTTTGACCAAGCGTATATTATTTGAAAGGTGTTAATTTTTAGCCATTTTGCAGATTTACAGATTTTTAAATTTTTTCCTTAATTTTGAGTAAATTGCATTTAAAGTTGCTACTAACACACACATAATATTATATATATGCTATGTGTGTGTTTATTAAATTTGTTAGTGTGTTTTTAATAAAAATGAGTTTCTTTTTTGTGTTGATTAGTGAATTGGCTATAATTTATTAGCATAACTTTAATGAAAAAATAAAATTTCCTGGAATCTGCACTCGAATTTCGAGGGCTGGAATCTGCTAGTTCAATCTTAATCACTAAGAGATTTAGATCAACAAAGCGATGCCCTGGTCCGTTTTTAAAGCTTAAAGCCAGTCGTACTGATTTTTTCCACTGTTTTGAAATTTTTAACCTTATTTTTTACTTTCAATATATCCAAACACAATTTTATTCACATGATCATTTATGATCATAAGTTTAACTCATAAGTATGAGGACTTCGGATTATAATAGGCTATTATTTTAAATTAGTATTACTGATACAATGACTCTATAGAAATTCATATACAAAACAACTCATCTTAGACGTGCCATTCGAGGTATGACTAATAAATGCACAAAAGGCCTTAACATGAACACATTCTGAATTTTATTTATTATTCAAGTATAATAAAATGTATAACCATCACAATTATGAAATTTTAAAAATAGATGTATGCATATATTATGCGTCTATTGACATTTAAAATTAGCATTATTAATTTCGTGATTTCCATGAAATCTTTTCATTAAATATGTAAATTACTAAAAAAATAAAATTAAAATAAAAACTAAACTGAAAAATAAATGCAGAAGAAACCGACCTTGGCTTGGATAAGTTTTTAGATAAAATAGTTTTTGTTTTTTTTTTTTAAACTTCCGATGACATTAATAATGCATTTAAAAATTTAAATGAAATAGAAAGTATTATAGAAAATAAATCTAAAATTAATTCACATTTTTCAAGGTCATTTATGATGAAAATTAAGATTTGTTTGAAATATTTTCACACATTAACTGGTTTCATTAAGGTTTTAAGGGTATTTTGCTATATATTATATATTACATATTAAAAGCTTTATGTTATTGATCTTGTTGAAAAATGAAAATCTTTTTATAAACGGAAGTCGTTATGAACGAAATGTCAATGATTTTTCCTATTTATTTTCTTAAGTTTATTTGTTGATATTTGATTTCTTATTTATCTTATTTTGTTTTGTTTATTTACAGTTTAGTTTAGTCAACGTTTTGGTTTTTATTTCGAAAACCTCATACAAGTTGTTGGTACAAAAAAACAAAATAAAATACAAACATTTAAAAGCCAATTTACAGTTTCTCGTAAACACACACTCACACACACAGACATAGCCAAAATGAGGCCATATTTAATAACAATTGCCTGCCTTTGCTCGGTGCTCGCCTTCGTAACAGCTGCCCCAGTGCCGGCTTCAAATCAGGAACTTGATGTGCTACAGATTCCACTTTCAAATGGAAAGGTAAGTGTTAATAAAATTTTAATTGTATAATTATGTATGAAAAGAATTTAATATTTGTTTTAACATCTTGTTGTTGTTGTTGGTTATGACTATTTTAATTGTTAATGACAATTTAAAGGTGAAGATACTTAATTGTTTGAACATTGAACATTGAATATTTCATTGTTTTATTACTGTAGTAAACATCGATTATGTGACTTTAAGGTTAGTGTTATTTTTCGTATTCATCACGAATGTGAGGAATCACAATTGAATTGAAAAGCGCATGGTAACTTTTACGAAGTCGGTCTATATTGACTATAGGATACCGTATACCATAAATTTCGGGAAAAAATTTCGTGTCGAAATACATATAAATCATTATCAAGTAGTTGTTTAACCATTGATTAGGATCTAATAACATATCACTTCTTTTGTATATTTAGGTATACTAGCAGATTCCAGCACTCGAAATGCGAGAGCAAATTCTAGTAAATTTTATTTTTTCATTTAATAAAGACCCTAAAGGTATGCTTCACAATTCAACTCATTTTAACACAAACACATTAACAAATTTAATAAACACACAGATAGCATTGTATAATTTTATGTTTGTGTTAGTAGCAACTTTAAACGATCATAACTCCAAAAAAATATTCCAGACGATGAAAATCTGTAAATCTGGGTAACAGCTAAAAAGAAATACCTTTCAAATGATAAATTTTTTGTAAAATCGGGGTAAAACTGTGAAACTTACATTGGTCACAAGAAATCGCCTTGCCTATTAATATTATAGATTTTAGAGCCATTTTTATAAGCAATTGTTGGCTCCTTTACCAATAACATTTTTTTCATTTTCAATACACATTTTTATACCATTTACCACTCTGGGGTTAGGGTGTAATGAGTTAGTGCTGATGTTTGTAACTACCAAAAATATTTGGCATACGCCCGCCTTTCATTGAACCGATCGACTCAGAATCATCTAACGATCTTTGTCTGCTCGTTCTTTGTTAATATGTTATTATACTCTTCAATCAATTTAACACCGCGTTCTTTTTATTATTTTTTTTATTTAGAAAAATATAGATAGTATTTACACATAAAAAATAATTTTATAACAAAATTGGTTAAAAGTTGTTTTAATTAATATTCGCGAGCAATAAGCAGATAATTGCAGTAAAGATATATCACAATGGATTATTTTGATCCCAGGAGGACTGGTTTCATCGAGTTTAATAGAAAAGCTCGTTTTCGGTAATTTTTATTTAAAAATGTCTTAAAATCCAAAGCTGTCCCTTTCAAATAATGGGTTAAGGTTCTCGGATTTATCCCATGTTTTAGGAACGGAAGTCCTACACATTTGGTTATTATATTTTAAGCGTCGCATCTAAAAATTCAACAGCACTTACAAAATATTTGAATTTTTTGAATAAATTGTCTTTTGTTATCTTGGGGTCATATATGACCCCAATTCCAAAAGGGTTAATGGGGCCGAAGCCCTAGGCTATTGAGATAAAATATAACATTTGAAAGTAGAAAAGCGATGAAGTTTTGATACAAAGTATTTAAAAAGAGTACATTTACAGAATATTCTACAAAAATACCATTTTTCTCGAAATCCGCAAAAATAAAAGCCTTGTCAAAAAAATTCTGGAATAGGGATTTACTTAAAAATTCACACTGTTAATCTGCAACATGCATTTAATAAAACCTTAAAGTGCCAGATCAATTTTTTTTAAATTTTGTTTAAGAAAATTTTTTAAAACTGGAAAAAGTAGTTTTTAAAATTTTATCCAAAAAATTTCCCATTTTCGGTCTCAATGCGCAATACTTCTTATCTGAGTACTTATAGGTATAGCGACCAAAAAAAATTTATGACTTTAATCAATTTCTTAAAGTTGAAAAAATGGCATCAAATTTCATGACCTAGTTTTTTTTTTTTTTGCCACAAAAGTGAACTGGGACATTTGTTATTTCTCGGCGAGTTTTTATTCGATTTTGAAGTTTTATAGCTTTTTGAAACATTGATCCCGAATTATATAACAATATGTTGGAAAAATTAAACTGTAGAACGAAATTTTCGTAAAATCTGAAAAAAAGTCATATATTCCCCATATAAACACACTTGAAATTTTCAATCGCGTTGAGCACCCTCTAAATGTTTTTGATTGGCCCAAAACTTTCTCAGTTTTTTTGTTACTCGCGTATTTCTAGCGGGTGGGACCGAGAGTTTGAACACTATCCATCTATCCGTCTGTCCGTCTGGTGTCGATGTAAACCTTGTAATGTAATTACAGATCGCAAGTCTATAATATTAATAGGTAAGGCGATTTCTTGTGACCGATCATTTGTTCCCCACTTTTCTCCCGATTTTGACCAAATGTATCTGGTTTGAAAGTTATTTATTTTTAGCTGTCCACCAGATTTACAGATTTTTAAATTTTTTGAGAAAAAAGCAATTAAAGTTGCTAATATCATATACATAATATTATAGAATGCTATGTGTGTGTTTATTAAATTTGTTAATGTGTTTGTGAGTTTGTTTTCTTCATTCACAATAATAGTTGTGTTGAATTGAAAATTAATTTTGGACATAAACCAATATTTAAAAAGTGCTGAATTGTGAATTGCTTCAAATTGATTAGCATACATTTAGGATCCTTATTAAATGAGAAAATAAAATTTCTTAGAATTTGCACTCGAATTTCGAGAGCTGGGATCTGCTAGTATAGATGAATATATTTTTGATGAAATTTTGTATATTAGCTTCTGTCGGCCACAGAACGAACGTTATTGAGTTGAACTTAAATTGTCCTAGGATCCAAATTATCATATCAATCTCGGTCAAATTTGGTTTGTACGTATTTATTATAACCACTAATTAGTACCCCAAAAATAGTCCCCATATAAAGTTGCTTCTCAATCGTCACTTAAATCTACCTAAAAACAAAGGTTTTGCACACATTTATCTAAAGTTTAGTTTGTATATAAAAATAGCAACCGACATGATCTTTTTCATATAGGGTATCATATAAATATCGTTTCTAATATAACTTATTCAGGAGGTTTGGTGGATACCAAATAAATGTTGTAATAATTGATACACAGGACTGGATTTAATAAAGTTTTTGCCGGCCATAGCATGAACGGTATTGAAATTGGTGAAAATCGGTTCATGTTAAGACCCATAAAAATTAACCCTTTGAGATCGAATTAAATTGCCCTAAGATCCAAATTGTCATATAGATCTCGGTCAAATTTAAAGTGTGTGTGTGTATTACATCCATTAATCTGCAGTCCAAAACTGCATCCTGTAGGACTTTTTTTAGTCATAGACCCCACATGAAGCTATATCTGGATCTTCACTTAAATGTATAAAAAAAACAAAAATATTGCAAAGATCTTTCTCAAATTTGATTTGTAAATATTGCTTTTGGCAAACACATGATCGGTTCAATTTTGATATAGTCCCCATATCAAAAAAAAAAACATCCGATATGAACTTTTCCACATCGGCAGATAACAATGCCACTCAAATTTAGATTCTGCTTATTTTCTATATCCGGTTAGTTCGACGCACGTCCTTTTCTCTAAAATCATTGTACAGGGCACCGTATGTTCGGCCTGGCCCGATTAAAATTTTCTTACTTGTTAAATTAAAATTATCCATTCCCGAATATTAATGTTTTACTCGTTAACCATCACGGTCATGATATATATAAACACCACACTACTTGACATACACCCAGCTTTTATTATAGGAATTATTTGAGTCGATTTATCGATGTCCTTCTGTCCGTGTGTCCATGTAAATCTTGAAATTAAGCTAGAGGTCGCAATTTTCCAAAGAGTTGGACTTAAAATAGCCTAAAACCCAAATTTTTAAATTACTAAATTTACCAAGCCGTATAAATTGTTTATTATTATAAGTTTAAAGTTAAATTTTTTATATTTACTTGTAATCTTTTGACGAATAAAGAATGGCCTATAGGCCCACTATGTGACCAGAGTACAATGAATTTGCGCTGATGTTTGTAACTACCAAAAATATTTACCTAGATATATCTTTTATTATATCGATCGACTCAGAGTCGATTGTGGGTCCATATAACCCTTAAATCAAGCTACAGATCGCAAATATGAATATATTTTGGCATAAATTTCTGTATAAGCTCTTTCGGCAAACGCTATCGAAAATTGTGAAAATCGGTGCATGTTCAGACCTAGTCCCCATACAAATGACTCCAGTGAGATCCACTTAAATTGCCCTTAGATCCAAATTATCATATAAATCTCGCTTATATTTGGTTTGTATGTGTTTATTACACCCATTAATCAGTAGTCCAAAAAGAAAAAAAGAAAATAAAATAAAATAAAATAAAATAAAATAAAATAAAATAAAATAAAATAAAATAAATTAAAATAAAATAAAATAAAATAAAATAAAATAAAATAAAATAAAATAAAATAAAATAAAATAAAATATAATAAAATAATATAAAATTAAATAAAATAAAATGAAACAAAATAAAATAAAAGATAATAAAATAAAATAAATATATAAATATAAAATAAAATAAAATAGAATAAAATAAAATAAAATAAAATAAAGTAAAATAAAATAAAATAAAAGAAGATAAAATAAAATAATAATAAACAGAATGAAATAAAATAATATAAAATAAAACGAAATAAAATAAAATAAAATACAATAAAATAAAATAAAATAAAATCAAATAAAAATTGTGTCAGGCAAGACAATTAATTCAATAATTTTTTTGAGTTTAATATAATTTTGACGAATTTAATGTATCGTTAATCCATCACTATTGAAGGTGCAGTTTAGATTTTTAAAAGAAACTCCAAGAACTGTAAAATTTAAAACGGGGCTGTAAAACAAGTAAATGTTAAATGTTTATGTTTAGTAAATTAAAGTTAAATATGATAAGCTTTAAAAATATAAATACATAAAATATATGTTGTTCATACGAGTAAAAACAGTTAAAGATCAATACAAACAACATTTCGAACAGTGACTCTTGCAAACAAATTAGTTTCAGTTTCTTAAACACATACATAAAATTAAAAATGCTGAACAATTAAAAGATTAGTATTAATTTTTAAAGAAATAACAATCGAGTTCGAATACAACATGAGCTGCAATTAGCTAACTGACAGATTGTCATCTCCACTAGAGGCAAAATGAAAACAATACGAAATACATTGTCTACATATTAATGGCAACACTATTTTGTAATTAAATAATGACAGCGGAACGTGTTAGCAAATAAAAAAAATTTATACTAAAAGCTCTAATACATATTTAATTATTTTCTGCATATGAACAACAACTGACTAAAGTTTTAGTTCATACTCCAAAATAGAAAAAACAACTTTGGCGCTAAATATTCGAGAAGAAAAATAAAACAACAAAAAACTTCTATGTAAAGCCGGTTGAAATAAAATTGATCATAACTTTTTTTTGTAATAATATTTGCAATTTGAACAAAGATTTTTCGTTAACAAAATCATGGAAAAATACTAATAATACAAATAAAAACTGTATTTTAAATATAAATAAATACTAAGTAGCAGTAGCAATAGTTTATGCATTAATAATGGAAAATTACTTTCAATTTTTGTCTTGTCTTACTTTTTGTTTTAATTCATACATATGTACTTTACAACAATGCAGTTACAAAAAAAACCGTAAGTATTTGTAACTTTTTCGGTGAGGAACTGGTTTGTTGATTTTTTGCATGGTTTAGCCATGCAAACCCAATTAACTGAGTACGTAGTTTCAGTTTGTAAAAGGAAGTTTAATTTAGTTCAGCTAAATGATTCATATAGCCTACACCCATCAACAAAAAAACCTCGCATTTTTTGTACGAAATTAATTGTACTTATTAACCTCCTCCAGCAAGTTGGAGGTGTTTTATTTAAAGTTCTTCCCTTTTGTTTTTTTTTTTGTTGGACCGTGTGCCACCTTCTTTACGTACAAGAGAGACCGAAATGCTAAACTTTTGAGATATTATAACCTTGAAGTTCAAGCAATGGCTTTTTTCATATTTTCAGACAACAATGGCTTCTAAGTGCCCAAAACAGTACCTCAAAATGCGCTAGAAGGCGCTAAGTTAGAATGAAACGAAAAACACTACAAAACGCTAGTATTTGATATTACTTTTTAGGAGTATATAGTATTTTTTTTATAGAAAATTTGAAGGGAATTAATATGAGTAGAAGCACTCAATGAAATTTTATAACTAGCATAACATTAATTTCGCATTTTTAGTCGATCCTTTATATGCATTAAAGAATTAACGGAAATATGTATTAAATATTTTTTCAGCGTTTGAGAAAATAATTTGCATATATCTATAACTAAACTTTTTTTCATTGTTTGACTTTTTGAAGTATAACTTCAATCCAAATTAAACCAACTTTATCTCGACTTTTCCATTTACTTAGGTTTCAATTGCTAAGAGAATTTTCGTACTCCTCAGTTCATTTTTTACATTTTTAAAACTCTTTTATAAATTTTTTAAAAAATTTTTTTGAAAATATTGAAATTTATTTTTAGTGAACACAATTAACTCCTATTTGATAATTATTTTTATCCGATTCTTGAATATTACTCTCAACATAGTCCTTTTTAAAACTACAACTTAAAGAAAAAATTTTATTAAGTGCTGAGTCGATCTCATCCTTCTTATATTGAAATTTTTCTATAGGTACAATTGTCCTGCTCGTTAATATTTCCACTCTTGATATATCTCACAAAATTAAGGCCATCCCAAGTACACTATATTAATACTACCAGATTCCAGCGCTCGAAATTCGAGTGCAATTTCTAGGAACCTTTTTTTTTAACTTAGCCAATTCACAAACCAACACTTCTATGGTTTATTATTATTGTGAATGAAGATAACAAACTCATTAACAAACACATGAACAAATTTAATATAACACACTTAACATATGTGTAATTATTGTGTGTATGTGTTAGTAGCAACTTTAAATGCATTTTACTGAAAATAAAGTAAAAAATTTAAAAATCTGTAAATTTGAAAAACGGCTAAAAATAAATACCATTCAAATAATATGCGTTTGGTAAAATCGGGATAAAACGGTAGAACAAAACATCGGTCACAAGAAATCGCCTAGCCTATTAATATTATAGATAGTTCAAATAAAAATAGTAGAAAGAAAAATGGAAAGCGTAAATTTAGCTCTTTTTTATAAAAGCCGATACTTGGAAAAATGCGCTTTTTGGGTCATAAAATCTAGTGCGAAAAGCACTAAGTTGGCATATCTGCCGATTATCTATATATTAATACATGAAGGTAAATTTTTCGATCCCTTTTTAAGCGAAATGCGCGCATGGAGGAGAAGTGCAGAATGATAAAATTTATGTACAATAGGTGTTAGAAATGTATTAAATTAAATTAAATAAAATATTTATAAGAAATAATTGTATAAAAGCCTAAAGATATGCTAATAAATTGTAGTCAATTCCAATTAATTTTAGTTGCCCTGTGTCGAATTGTGAATTGGCTAAAATTGATTAGCATACCTTTAGGCTCTTATAAAATTATTTATTAATAGGTTTTTTCTGTTGCATTTTTCCCAAAGTTTCGTCAATTTGATGATGTTTTTTTATTTAAATACACGACCCTTAAAAAGTCAACAACAAATTGATGAAACGTTGGAAAAAATGTAATAGAAAAAACCCATTTCATTTACTGGCATAATTTAAATATAAAATATAACCTCACTCATGGCCAAATAACTATATTAGAAATGTAATGAATTTTATTTAAAATTTATTTAAATATTGAAAAATTTTTTTTAAACAAAAACATTTTACAGAACTTGTACTCGAATTACGAGTGCTGGGCTCTGCTAGTATTTATTATTTAGCCAACAGGATCAGAGTCGTCATGATTTTCTGTACGGAAATGCATATGCATATGTGTTTATAATATAAGCCAATATTTCCAAGTGTAGGACCTTTTATATCAAAATACTGTAGGCCTCTGCTATCAATTATAAAACAATATAGAAAAGTTGTCCATCAAAAGGGACAGAAATTTTCAAGGTAGAATTTGCAAAAGTTTAAAATTCAATTTTTTAATCACAGTCAATTATGAAAATTTGTTTCTATACGAAACTTATTCGATCTTACTGTACTCGCTTGTATTTAAAACACCGGGCTAGTTTGTAATGCGATATCAATCCCCTCTTCAATTTTTAATGTTGTTATTTTACATGGTTGTATTAAAAAGAATATTATGACGCCATTTTCCTTCTCCATCTTTTGTGCACCGTGTTTTAAAATTTAATAATTTTTTCCACTTTTGATTGTAATTTCCTGCAGTAAATTTTCATTTTTAAATTTCATAAATTAAATGCAGTGCAGAATTCTAGTAAAAATTTAAATTAAAATAACATAAAACGAAAACAAAAATAATTTTAACTGGTTTAAAGTATAACTAGCAGATTCCAGCGCTCCAAATTCGAGTGCAATTTCTAGGCACCCTTACTTTTCAACTTAGCCAATTCACAAACCAACACTTTTGTGGTTTATTATCATTGTGAATGAAGAAAACAAACTCATTAATAAACACATTAACAAACTTAATGAACACATACATAGCATATGTATAACTTTATGTATGTATTAGTAGTAACTTTCAATGCAATTTACTCAAAATAAAGGAAAAAAATTAAAAATCTATAAATCTGGTGAACAGCTAAAAAGAAATATCTTTCAAAATCGGGATAAAATGGTAGAACAAAACATCGGTCACAAGAAATCGCCTAGCCTATTAATATTATAGATTAAAATTATTTTACATGTTGTTAACCCCTTGCTGCCTCATCCTACGTGTATTGGTAAAAGGACAGTTCCTAAAAATATTTTTTTCTTCTTTGTTAATTTTTTTTTCTTAATTAAACTCGTATTTGACAATTTCTATAAAAAAAATTTTCTTAAATATTTAAAGGGGACTTGGGATAGAATGTAAACTTTCGGCACCACAATGTTTTTTATAATAAAAAATACTTATATATATTTTTGAGGTGAAATTTCGCTATTTCATCCATTGGGGCCTCTTGAACATACACTGTTCTAAATTGCATCCCATTCATAGTCGAAATAACTACACCATAAAATAGCCCTAAAGTCCATCTCTTGAGATACATCACTTCTATATAATTAAGACATGCTGAACACAATCTAGAGTTTTTTAGTGAAGGGTTAAAGATTAAAATTTTAGAAGGGCCAAAGTGCCATCTATGGAAAAATAGTAATATTAATGAATATCTAATTTAAAAATTATAGATTTTAATTCCAAAATAAAAACAAACATTAATAAATATCTCTTGAATACAACAAACCAAGTTTCTAATATAAAAACAAGTAAAAAAATTGTAGTCGGTCTAACCCGGCTATGGGATACCCTATAACATGCATTTAGTGACCCTTTATCTTAGGTCCAACTAATTGAATATAGAAAATAAGCATAAACCAAATTTCGGTATTAAATTTTTGCCTTCGGATATGAAAAAGTTCATATCGACTACTATATTTATATAGAGACCAGGCCATAGACCCATTCTGACCATAATGGGTAAGGTCAATTATTTTTTCAAAAACATATGCAGATCAAGTTTGAGAAAAATCAATGCAATATTTGTGTTCTTTGCTAGATTTAAGTGAAGATCGGGAAATCGGCTTTATATGGGGACTATGACTAAACCTGGTTCTACAGTGTTAATTTTTGGAGTACTAATTAATACACATACATACACAAAATTTTATCGTTATATATATGATAATCTGGATCTTGCGACAATTTTGACTGGTCTGAATTGCACCTATTTTCACCTGTAAAAACTTATATAGCAAATTTCATCAAAATATTTGCGACGGCTCTAGGAAATATCGCCTAAGGAAAAATCGCCCCAAAAAAAAAAATGGCCCAATGAAAAATGACCCAAAAAATTAAAAATCGCAATATGAAATTTTGTCCAAAAAATATGAAAAATGGTCCAAAAAAATTAAAAATCGCCCAAAAAAAATAATTTGCCCAAAAATATGAGAAATGTTTAAAAAAAACGCCTAAAACTTAATCAATATTGTCCATATGAAAATTCACTCAAGAGTCAATAAAATTATGAAAAATTAAATATTTATTTATATAGAAGTTTAGTTTTCACTATGGAAAAATTCCCATAAAATTATATAATGAACTGGTTTTGCTCATAAAATGTATTCGTATAAACTAGCAGATTCCAGCCCTCGAAATTCGAATGCAAATTCTAGAAAATTTTATTTTTTCATTATATAAAGACCCTAAAGGTATGCTAATAAACAAAAAAACTAACTCATTTTTGTTACAAACACATTAACAAATTTAATAAACTTACACATAGCATTGTATAATCTTAGGTATCTATGTGTCAGTAGCAACTTTAAATGCATTTAACTCAAAATAAAGGAAAAAATTTAAATATCTGTAAATCTGCAAAACGGCTAAAAAGATATACCTTTCAAATAATATACGTTTGGTCAAAATCGGGATATAACGGTAGAACGAAACATCGGTCACAAGAAATCGCCTAGCCTATTAATATTATAGATTCTTAATATAACGTTAAAAAAATTGAGGAGTGTCTTATACAACTGCATGACAATATGGGCAGTGTAAAGAGCTCAATCCGTTTGCCAAACTGGTTGCTTGTATTTTTAAAACTCTGGGTGTATCTTGAGTCGCAGGCGTGAAATTTCAATAAAAATAATATCATATAAAGTTTTTAGCATTAAGTCCTTATTGAGAAAAAAAAGCTATAAACAAAACAGGGTGTATAATGAAAACCTAAAACTCAAAATATCTCGATACTTAATCGTGAGGATTAAAAAAATACCAGTATTTCAAAGTGAAAAAAAAGTTTACGATGAGGAGGTACCTCCAAAAATTAAAATTTTTAGAATAGTATTATATAAATTTTGCTAAAAAAATCTATGAGTGTATAAACACAATAAGACCGGTGCGCTTTTCCGTTGCGGAAAACCTAAAACCACAGTGGACAACGTCTATGGGAAAACTGGTAAAGCTTTTTCTGTTTATATTTTTATTTTTATAATTTTCTCTAAATTTTCTTTTTAAATTTAAAAAAAAATAATAAATTTCTATAATTTTTTCCTAAAAATGAGCGAATTTACACGATTCTCTTTTGAAAATGCTACATAAGTCCCCGTGCATTTACATGGTGCGTGATTGGTAGCAACCACTCTTGACTTTCTTTACGTTTATTTTGACAATGTTTTCATTTGTTCAACAAATAAACAACTTAAGAACCACTTTGTGTTTTTTAATTACATGAAAAAATTATGGAAATCTTAAATTCTTTTGTCCACATTTTATTACTTTTTTTTAATTTGTATTGCGCTTAAAAAAATCACTTTAAACGTATTTTTTTTTTATAAAATCACTTGTCACTTTGTTGAGGCTAGAATAAGAATAAAACAACTTGTCAAGGAAATGAAAGAGTGTAGAAAGAAATGTCAAAAAAGATTTTCAATAACAGAAAACGAGATTTTTTTCTACCCCGCTTACTTCTCTGTCCCGTTCGCCTACAAACATGAAACACAAGCCTTTTCACACAGTGTGGCAACGCGACGTGTAAATGGCCTCTATCTATTTGCTGTTAATGAATTTTTATAAAAAACAGTCAATTTAAATTTATATTTTATTTAAAATTTTTTTTTCATTAATTTCTATAATAATTGAAAACATATATACAGGGTGTTCCGAAAACTTTCCGAAAAAATTAAATGCGCGATAGCTTGGATCAATATGAATATTTTTTGTTCTAGCACCACTGTTCTAACCCCTACCGTCTTCGAGTTATTGAATCTCAAAAATAAATACATTTGTGAATGCATATCTTAAATTTCAAAAACAACTTTCAATTTTGAAATAAATTTTCTTTGAATTAATTGATAAAAAAAATTTTCTTTCATTTTTTTTACAAATGCTCAAAATGAGAGCCATGCATGGTGGTGCATTTTACATATCGTCGCCTAATTTCAGCTTTAGTAACATCCAGCGTTATTTCTTCATGAATGGTTTGAAAGGCTTCGTTTATTTTGCGTTTAAGTTGATTGCATGAAATTATTTCTTCATTGTAAACGAACTCTTTTGCCCGACCCCAAACATAAAAATCTAACGGTGTTAGATCCGGAGACCTCGGTGGCCATTTGATTGGTCCATTGCGACCAATCCAATTTGTACCTAAACTACTGTTTAAAAAGTTCTTGACTACAATGCTAGAGTGTACGGGACAACCGTCTTGCTGAAAGGTAATTCCGGCTAATGTTGCTAATGGCAAATTATCGAGAGCGTCTCTAAGTACGTTTTTGGAGGAAATCCATGTACAATGTTACATTTAACCGATCTGGTAAGAAAAAGGGGCCTATAACGCAATTTCCGATGAGACCTGCCCAAACATTGAGACTAAAACGGTTTTGGTGTTTTGTTTGCAGTTTTTTGTGCGGATTTTCTTGCCCGTAAAAATGTAAATTATGAAAATTTGTGATACCTTCTCGGTTGAATATGGGTTCATCCGTCCATAGAATTTTTTAAAAAAAATTTTAATTTGGGTATCTTTCGCCAAAATTAACGCATAAAACTCAATTAGCTTTTCACAATCACCTTCGTGCAACGATTGTACCGGTGTGTAGTGATACTTTTTATGTACCTCATTCTCTGAAGATATACTACTTCTACGATAGTCCAAAAAGTTTTGATGCGTTAAAAGCGTGATCTTTACCTTCAACTTATGTTTGTCATTATGAATCAAGTGTATGAAGTTTCTACCTAAATGATGAAAATTTGATGTTTTTCTCAAATTCTTTTGAATTTATTATACAGAGATTACCTATTTATACCCTATACCACTATGTGGTTTGGGTATAATGACTTTGTGCTGCTGTTTGTAACTACCAAAAATATTTGACCTAGACCCATCTTTTATTATACCGATCGAATCAGAATCACTATCTGATTCGATTTAACGATGTCCGTCCGTCCGTCCGTCCGTCCGTCTGTGTGTCCATGTAAACCTTGTAATCAAACTGCAGGTCGAATATATTTTGATGAAATTTGGTATATAATCTTATATCGGCCATAGAATGTACACTATTGAAACTGGTGAGAAGCGGTCCATGTTCAGACCTAGCCCCCATACAAATGACCCTATGAAATCGACATAAATTGCCATAAGATCCAAATTGTCATATAGATCTTAGTCAAATTGGGTTTATATGCGTTTATTATATCTATTAATGAGTAGTCCAAAAATGATCCCTATGGGACAACTCTTAGTCATAGGCCCCATATAGAGCTGCTTCCCGCTCTTCACTTAAATCTATTAAAAAACAAAAATATTGCATTGATTCTTCTCAAATTTTGTTTGTATATATTTTTGCAAAATACAAGAGACTTTACCAAACATGGCCAGGATCGGTTCATTTTTGGGCCTAGTCCCCATATAGATATAGCATCCGATATGAACTTTTTCATATCTGCAGCTGAAAAAATTAATAAAAATCCCACTCAAATTTGGTTTATGCTTATTTTCTATATCCAGTTAGTTGGGCCTGAGAGATATGGTCTCTAAATGCATGGTATAGGGTATCGTATACTCGTTCTAGACCGACTATAATTTTCTTTCTTGTTTTTTAAATCCATTTTTGGAAATTTTTAAAATTGTTTCATGACAACACCGATAGTTTAGTTTCTGTTATCAATATCACATGACAGAAGCTAGACCAATAAATACTCTCCACTTAAATATATTATTTTTTAATTCGTTTAAAAAAATGTTCAAAGTGTTGTATGGCAACCCTGATTGTTAACTTTTTCTGTTGTATAACTAAATCAAAAAAAAAAAAAGTAAGAAAATTATAGTCGGTCTAGACCGACTATACCATACACTATACCATGCGTTTAGAGACCCTATCTCTTAGGCCCAACTAATTGGATATAGAAAATAAGCATAAGCCAAATTTGAGTGGGATTTTTATTAATTTTTTAGGCTGCAGATATGAAAAAGTTCATATCGGATCCTATATCTATATAGGGAGTAGGCCCAAAAATGGACCGATCCTGACCATGTTTGGTAAGGTCTCTTACATATATTTTGAAAAAATATATACAAACAAAATTTGAGAAGAATCAATGCAATATTTTTGTTTTTTGATAGATTTAAGTGAAGGTCGGGAAGCAGCTTTATATGGGGCCTATGACTAAGAGTTGTCCCATAGGGATAATTTTTGACTACTGATTAATGGATGTAATAAACACATACAAACCCAATATTACTAAGATTTATATGATAATTTGGATCTTATGGCAATTTAAGTCGATTTCATAGGGGTCATTTGTATGGGAGCTAGGTCTGAACATGGACCGATTCTCACTAATTTCAACATCTCTCATCCCATGACCGATAAAAGCTTATGTATCAAATTTTATCAAAAATATTCGTATTTGCGAACTGCAGTTTGATTAAAAGCTTTTCATGGACACACAGACGGACGGACGGACATCGTTAAATCGAATCAGATAGTGATTCTGATTCGATCGGTATAATAAAAGATGGGTCTAGGTCAAATATTTTTGGTAGTTACAAACAGCAGCACAAAGTCATTATACCCAAACCACATAGTAGTGGTATAGGGTATAATTAAGGGAATTGATATACGAATTATTTTTTTGTGTAAGTTGCTATTTTTGTCATCCACTGTAAACAGATAACTAACTAGCTTAAAAAAAAGAAAGGACAGTTGAAGGACTTTTGTAAATGTATACTTACATTTTTTCTAAAAGTTTTAACAGTAATTATTTTTTTTTTTTTTTTGCTATAAAGTTTAGTAACCTTCACGAGGTCGTTTTTTTTTATTTAAATTAAATATTTACATGATGAAAGTCTACACATTAACAGGTTTTTGTTTTAACATTGTTTTTAAGTACTTGTGCTATGTTATTTACCTGTAATAAATATTTGTTAAAATCATTTACAACAATAACATCCACATGCAGCAAATATTTGGTTTTCGGTGACGGCTGACGGTTGGCGTTTGGTTACTGTTACAAGTTAATAAAAATAATTTAATGAGATGTAGTTACAAACTAAATGTCTTCCCAAATATTTGTGAGGCAGAATAACAAAATGTCTATTGCATCAGCTGTTGGATGGATCCGTAACAAACAGAAGATTGATGTTTGACTCCTGGCTGGGATGATTATGTGGTTAAATTATTAGCAACACAACTATTTCGCAATGCATGAATCCTCTGTGATGGTAATTAGGCAACACAACTATTTTTGCAAAGCTTGTCTCCTCACAAAATATATTGCCAAAATAAAAAAAAATATATAATTTTTGCAATGCGAGTGTTGTAACCATTTTTCGAATCAAAATTCGCTATAAATCGAGGCTATAAACTTTATTAAATCCTTAACTTTAGCCAATTGTTTAATGCAACATTTCAAGGAAATTGCCCATAAAAGCTCAGTATTTCATTAAACAACATTACTAAATTATTTGTGATCATTTGCATTTGATAAAACAATAAAAAAAAATATATAAAAAATTCTATAAGTAACCGCATGCAAAATAAAATCTTTATAGGCCAATAATTAACACATCATACTGAGAATTGTGGATATTAATAAAATTATTAAGCATTTTTTCTCTCTTATTTTGAAATTCATAGAAAAACATAACAATATTACAGAAAAATACTTTGCAAGTATCGCAAAACATGACCGAAACGTCAGACATAATAATGATTAAATATTCTGTTAAATTGTTGCAAACAA
Source organism: Cordilura impudica (assembly GCA_963682025.1). Classification (NCBI taxonomy): domain Eukaryota; kingdom Metazoa; phylum Arthropoda; class Insecta; order Diptera; family Scathophagidae; genus Cordilura; species Cordilura impudica. The sequence continues at coordinate 54,047,728 of OY821520.1, read as the reverse complement.
TATTTATTAATGTTTTTTTTTATGTATTGTAAGCAAGAAAAAACGCGATATTTACGAGTATGTGCGTCAAATAAAAATTTTGACTGAAAACAAAGTTGGGCATATGAATGTGTTGTATTACATAATTTTAGCTATTAAACCACAAATAAATTTTAAACATAAACCAAAACGAATTATGAATGAATTATAATTGCTATAGACTGGCTACGAATCACGTAAAAAATATACTTATGAATAATACAAACTTTAAGCTTAACCGAAACATAGCAACTATTTGTAACAATTGGCTCTGAAACACTTTCAGACGATACAATTTTGATTCCCCTGGTTTTAAAAAACTACTTTATAAAACGACAAAGAAAAAACTTTTGGGACAGCAGCTAATTCTTTACATAAACTTCTTCTCAGCTTTCGTAGCATGCGTTAAACATGTGTTTAAAAAATTACTCACACTCTTCATTGTACAAATATTTGAAAAAGCAAAAATCAACAAAATATGTGTCACCTCAAATTGTATAATTGATTATCTGAATACAATGTCGCTTGCCGAACAGTGTGTTTTAATGAATAAAAATCAAAATATTTTGAGTCGACGTTTCCTGCCTTTTGTTGGCCAATTATTTAGCTACAATAAGACAAACAAAAAAAATTTTTGCTAGGATTTATTTTTTTAACATTCCTATTTACAGTACTGAGTATAACTGAAGATAAATCATCTCTTTATTCTAATACATTCTGCCCCTCATCTGGTAGTTTGCCAATCGGATACAAAATATGATAAATATGATAAATATCAGAAACGACATATTTGTTTTTTATTTTCTTTTTTTTCATAATTTTTACTCTTTCATGCCTCCTTTGTCATTTTTGACACATTTTTACCAATTCATTAATATAAGGTATATATTTCTATACCCTATGCCACTATGTACCATAAGCAGAGTTCAGAAAAAAACACACGCTGAATAAAAAACTCGTACATATATGTAAACAAACATAGCTCAGACCAACAAACACATATTTTTGTGTTGATATCAATTATGTGTGTTTCTTAATTTTGTACGGTGCCGAACACAGTCATGACTGTGTTTCGTTTTAATATTTTGCTATGTACACGAACATGTTTCTATTACGTATTTTTTGTTTCGAACACACATAATCCACACAGATTCGATTGTAGCTTTATTTTAAGTTTGTGTTCTTGCACGGTACTGCTAAAAAAAAAAAACAGAACATGTTCTTGAACGCGTACATCTAAAAATTAAAACATTATCCACTTGCGATCGGAAAAATCTGATACACCCCTTTAATAACGACAACAATTGTTTCTACCAAATTTATTAAAAAAATCTAAAATAATTCATTAGCAGTTATAAAAAAAATAAAAATAATAATAAAGATAATAATAAAAATAAATAATAACAATAAAAAAATTACAAAAAAAAACAAAATTAAGTCATAAACAACATATAAAATTTCTCCGTTTTCTTATTAGCGATTTCTACGTACAGGCTTTTAAGGTCATTTGTTTTTATTACAATCTTTTTATTTTATTTTTTATTTTTATTGTCTTTTTATTTTTATTTTTTTATTATTAGTATGATTCGTTCCGGTATGGGAGATTTCTTTCAAATTTGGTTTATATATGATTTTGAAAAAATTAAGTGAATTCACTGAATACAGTCATAATCATTGACCTATTCCTAATATAAAACACCCTTCCGAAATTAACTTTTTCTTATCTGCAGTAACAAATTCATAATAGTGCCACTAAAATTTATTTAATTCTCATTTCCTAAATCCCATTAGTTGGACCTGCGACCCATTCTCTAAAATAATGGTATAGGGTATCGTATAGTTGGTTTATACCGACTAAAATTTTCTTACTTGTTTCACAGTTCAGTTCTCCATAAAAAACAAGTATGGAAATTATAGTCAGTATAGACCTATTCTACGATATCCTATACCATGCGTAGACCCTATGGAATTTTTATTAATTTTTATGCTTTCGGATATGAAAAAGTTCTTATCGGATGCTATACTTATAAGGGAACTAGGTCGAAATATGGACCGATCCTGACCAAATTGGGTAAAGTCACTTATATTTTGAAAAAATATATACAAACCAAATTTGATAATTATTTCTTGATCGATTTAAGTGAAGATTGGGAATCAGCTTCATATGGCGGTTATGACTAAGACTTGTCCTATATGGTTTATTTTTGGACTACTGATAAATGGATGTAAAAAAACATACACAAACCCAAGTTGACCGAGATTTATATGGCAATTTGGATATTATGGCAATTTAAGTCGATCTTATAGCGGTCACTTGTATGGGGACTAGATCTGAACATGAACCGATTTTCACCAATTACAATAGCGTTCATCCTATGGCCGATAGGAGCTTATATACTAAATTTCATCCAAATATATTCATATTTGCGACCTGTAATTTGATAACAAGGTTTACATAGACACATAGACGGACAGACGGACAATCAGAAGGTGATTCTGAGTCGATCGGTATAATAAATAATAGGTCTAGGTCAAATATTTTTGGTAGTTACAAACATTTGTATAAAGTCATTATACTCCGACCACATAGCTATTGTGTAAAATTAGTTAGAGTTTGAAAAATCTCAAGTTGGCCATTGGAAATGAAAATATATAAATAAAGAACATTATTATAAATGGTGCAGGCTTTTGTATTGTTCGGCACTCAAAAAACTAAATAGATGTTACTTGCTCAAGAAATAGGCTCAGAACCAATCAATTTACATTGAGCTTGTGATAGAATGGAAGTTGTCTTTTACGAATCCAGTGAATTGCATTTTAACTAGTTCATGATAAATCACTTCTATTGAATAGATAGTTTTTAAAATCATTTTTACTTTTTACTTTTTTTCAATTGAAACTTTTATCGATTTTTCTTCTCTCTTTCTTTATACAAACATTTATTAACTCAAAATCAATTCTTCCTACTTTACTAGCAAATATCCTTTTCTCAACATAAATTTTATGATTTCTCGCTATAAATTTATAATTCCCATTATTATTTTTGCTACACTTAATGTCTTTTTGAAATAATTTGAAAGTATAGTTTTTTGATTACAACTATCAGATTCCAGCGCTCAAAATTCAAGTGCAAATTGTAGGCAATTTTTTTTTTCAACTTAGCCAATACACAAACCTACACTTTTTTGGTTTATTATTATTACTGTGAATGAAGAAAACAAACTTACAAACACATTAACAAATTTAATAAACATACACAAAGCATTGTATAATTTACTTAAAATAAAGTCAAAAATTTTAAATTCTGTAAGTCTGGTGAGGGGATAAAAAGAAATAGCTTTAAAAAAATATACGTTTTGTCAAAATCGGGATAAAGCAGTAGAACAAAAAATCGGTCACAGGAAATAGCCTAGCATATTAATATTATAGATCTTATATTGACATCTTTGGAAGTTGTTTAACATCACATTCAAAGAAGTTCTTCCTTTGAAAGCAATGAAAATGTGATTCTTTTGGGGTGACTTCACTTTGTTTTGCTGGTATACTGTATAACTAAGAATTCCGAGATACAAACAAATTTTAATAATAAATAGCATTCTCTAAACTAGAGCGTAATTTGATAATAAATTCATTATTAGTAGTCTCGCATCCAATAAAATTTTAAAATAAAAGCAATGTAGGAATCCATGTACGTTGAAAAAATATATATAAAAAAATATTAAAAATATCGTTATTTAATTTTTAGTTTTTTGCAAAATTTTTCTAAAAGAACGGCTGGGTAGGTCTCAATTTTAAAGGTAAACTAAGGTTTACAATTTTCTCCCGACTTTTCGAAACTTCTATGGCTTCTTCTTCAGGGGTTTTTCATTACTTCTGAAAAAATAATTAATTAATAATATCATTTCTATTAAATGATTGGAACTAGTTTCAAAGGATTTAACCCGTAAAATTTTTTTCCGTGTAAAGAATTTAAAACATAAAATTTATTTCCTCTGACAGTTTCCCCTAAAACCATTAATAGTTTGAGCTGATGTTAGTAACAAATAAAAATATATGACATAAACCATCTGTGATTATACCGATAGACTCAGAATCATTTATGAGTCTATGCATCTATGGTAACCTTGTATTCAAACTATAGTTCGCAAATACGAATATATTTTGGTGAAATTTTGTATATCATTTTCTATGGGCCACAGGACGACTGTTATTGAAATGTGTGAAAATCGGTGCACGTTCAGATCTAGTCCCCATACAAATAACCCCTATAAGATCGACTTAAATTGCCATAAGATTCAACATATCATATAGATCCCAGTCAAATTTGGTTGGCATGGTTATCAGTAGTCAAAAAATATTGCACAGATTTTTCTCAAATTTCGTGTGGATGTATTTTTGGAAAAAAATAAGCGACTGAAAAATATGGTCAGGATCGGTCCATTTTTCGACCTAATCCCCATATAAATATAACATCCAATATGAACATTTTCAAAAGTGCAGGCAAAGAATTTAATAACAATGCCACTCAAATTTAGTTAATGCTTATTTTCTATATACAATTATTTGAATCTAAAACCCTCTCTCTATACGGAGTATATAGGGTATACGATACGGTCTAGACCGACTGTAACTTTCTTAGTTATTTTTTATTTATTTTTTATTTTTTTTTCTGAAGTAGGTACTACAAATAATGAATCAACAGCTTATACTTGTTAAAATAAGTAACTTATTGTTAAACCTCTCAGGTTTTGTTATGCGTATGTTCAATCGTTTCCTGAGATTTTGCGCAGAATTTTAATTATGCCCATTTTAGGAAATTCTCATGACATAAATAAAACCCATCTATATTAAATCTAACATACTAATTAAAAATACTTTAAAGAATTAATCGATCATTATAAATTATGTCACTTTTTATATACTTAAAACTTGTAATAGCTGCTAGTAATTGCTATCAAAAATATTTTGAAATTAAATTATTACAATTTTCTATAAGAAAACAAAAAATGTGTTTAGGATTATAAAATAAAATTTTTTTTATCAAATGACGCCTAACAACAAAAAGCTGATACTAGTTTATCTGGTAATACTTAGTGAATGTGATTTTTAAAAAATGTAGGTCTTTAAGTTATTGTGTGAATATCTCAGGAGTATGGACGTATATGCACTCAAACGGGTTCCAATCAATTTTTGTAATTAACATTGTTTTTTAGTAGATAATGGAGTGATTTTAAAATCGTATACATACATACATACATACATACAGGAAAATAATTTGATGAAAATTAAAAAAAAGTGTTAGGAAGTGAGAAAAAATAAAGTTTGATGAATTCATAAAAAAGTCAAGTTATTAATTATTAGCTAAAAATGTATAAACTTAATGATGAATATGAATGTTATGATCGTTTTAAGGGAATTAATAGTATCTTTACATCGATTAAAAAATGTTACGAAAATGCCGTATTGCTGAAATTAAGTCATGGCCTGTCATGACTAAAGTGGGATTAAATTCTATTTCGCCAAATGCTGAATTGTGAAAATTTTGTAGAAAAAAGAATGGATATATGCAGTTAACTGAGCACCAAAATAATGAGTTTTATATCCAAATAGGAACAATAAGGTCTTTAGCATGCCGGTAATTTATTATTATATTAACATCCGACTTAAAATACAGTTATAAAGATAATAGTTTGAGTAACGGCTAACTATATCAATAAAATCATAGTGTCTGTTCACCTCGGCACAAATTCTTCGGAATAGATCGAAATTGATAAAATTTCATCTGAGAGAATTCAGTAAAACAACTTCACGAGATCGAACTTATCTGTTAAGTAAAAACAATAATACATATTTTTCCACGAACGCATTCAAAATAAATTTTATCACGAATTAATTTAAGGAAAAATGTTATTTTAAAAATAATCCTTCTAGAGCCGAACAACTACCATGGGACGGGAGATTTAATTCCACACTCCACTGGAGATATTGAACACCAAACAGTAAGAATTATTTTTGAACTGATTGAAGTTTTTTGATAAAGACATTGTACTGCGGATCCCAGATTATTTTATCGATCTAAACAAAGACATAAAAAGGTTTTTGGTAACATAAGGATCATTTTATTGATTTGCCAAACGTTTTATAAAACTTAAAACACTATTTGCTTTATTAACAGTCATTATAACATGAGAATCTATAATATTAATAGGCAAGGCGATTTCTTGTGACCGATGTAACTTTGTCAGTTTTACCCTGACTTTGACCAAACGTACCTCATTTGAAAGATATTTCCTTTTAGCTGTCCACCAGATTTACAGATTTCTACATTTTTAGAGTTAAAGTCATATAAAGTTGCTATTAACACATACTTAAAATTATACAATGCAATGTGTGTGTTTATTAAATTTTCCCTGTGCTGAATTGAAAAATAATTTGGAACATAAACCAATAACGGCAATAACGCAATCAAATTTCATTATAATAAGTGCATATCACACGCCCTGTGTTGAATTGTGAAATGCCTAAAATTAGCATACCATTAGGTGGCATAAAACATTAAAAGAAATAAATTGAACACAAAATAAAATTTGCACTCGAATTTCGAGGGCTGGGCTTTGCTAGTTAAAACTTAATCTTTTATCAAAAATTATCTCTCAATCAATGAATTAGTCCACAGAAGGTAGTTTTGTACTAAATATCTAGAGAAAGTTATATACTTTAATTCCATTAAGTTGATATTATACCAGTTATACAAGCTATTTAGATCAGACTGGAGACATAAACAGTCTTCATTGGTTATAAGGGTTGAGTAGATACATAAATATATTACATTTATATAATGCGAGAAAAGGAGAGGTCCACGGTGAGTCCGTTGAGGAATACCAGAATTATCATCGATTTAGAGTTATTAAAAATTACCCATTGTTTACAATTTTTTACGTACGATCGACCCAAGAATCCTATAATATCAAGGTTCGATATCAAAAGGTCATGGCTAACTATATCAAAATCTGAGTATATAACATCGGTTTGTCTACTTTTACAGAATCCAGAGTTTAAAGTGGACGTCAATTCTATTAGGTTGATAGTCCTAGAGCGTCCTTTGCAACCATGTTGTGCTGGTTATAGAATTGATGACATTTCGCATTTAGTTTTGCTCTATAATTAGTGGCATCACTGCGGAATAATAAACAAGACTTTCGAACACTTTGAAAAGCAGCCAAATTTAAGAGAGTTATTATGTTATTATGAGTTATTATGCAGCGCCAATACTTCGGTATAATTTTTCAGGAGGCAGCTGGATTAAAAATAAAGTTTTTACACTTTTTAGGCTCTTAAGAACAGTTAAAACATCTAGGGTGGACATTTTTATTGATGTGAGCCTTGAAATATCATAGCAGTATCGAATCTTATTTAATTTCATTGTGGAAGCAAAGAGTTCAGCAAAGCATCTTAGGAAAACTCAGTACCATCAATATTTATACTGATTGGTAGGATGTAATTTTCAGTTTCGAATTTCCATAATTATAAAACATTTTTGGTTTTTTTTTAAATATTTTATTTCATTTTGCTACATAAGTAGCGTAATATTTTTTTATTTTCTAATGACTTCTGGCTATAAAATATATATTTTGATCAATCGGATTATTACTTCTCTTAAATTTGTTATAAAGCCTGTTCTTACAATTTTTCAAACATACCAATGTGTTCGAATTCCATGGAGGAGAATTTGTTTGAACTAAGTATTTTTACTAAAGATACAGTTTTCGTTATATTCTGTTGAAGGAATAATAAAAAATAATTGGATTACTTGATTAAAATTGCTTCCACCATTTTTAAATGAAAAAATTTCAAGCCAGTTGTAATCGGATAGTAATCATTTTAACATTTGAAAGTAGGCTCGTTTAGAGCATAGTGATTCAGAAACACTAGAAATTTTAATTCTCTCTAGGAGTGGTGTGAATATTAAAAGTGTTTGATGATGACGATGCTCAGCAAAAAATAACGGATTTGTTCTAACTAGCAGAACTCAGCCCTCGAAATTCGAGTGCAAATTCAAGCAATTTTATTAGCCTTAAGATATGCTAATCAATTTTAGCCAATTTACAATTCAACACTTTTTAAATAAAATTCATTAAATTTTGTTATAAATATATGTTGAACACACAGAGGATATATATATGGGTTTGTTAATAAATAATTTTATAAGAGCCTTAAGGTATGCTAGTCAATTTTAGTCAACTCAACACTTTTTAAATAAAATTCATAAAATTTTATTATTAATATTTGTTGAACACACAGAAGATACATGAATGGGTTTGCTAATAAAAAATTTTATAAGAGCCTAAAGGTATGCTAATCAATTTTAGCCAATTCACAACTCAATACAGGGCTTTTGATATTTATAATAAGCACACGTATAAGTATGTGTTTTATGTATGTGTTAGTAGCAAATTTAAATGAGCATTACTCCAAATCTTTAAATCTGCAAATCTTCAAATCTGGTGGACAACTTTCAAATGAGGTATTTTTGGTCCAAATCGGTAACTACAATTTTTATATCGGTCACAAGAAATCGCCTTAATAATTAATTTTTTCTAATTACATTGATAGTGTAGGATCATTTACGAATGGGATGATTTAAAAAAATTACTTTTTCACTGCTAAATTTTTTTAAAGGACTTTCAAGGATGTTAATATAAAGAAATAAATACACTTTCAAATTTTCCCAGTTTGATATCCATATATTTACGCTCATCATTGATACACTGATTTACTGACTAAGTAACGCTCCATATGCGTTCTTAATTGTTGATAAACATCGGCTTTGGATGGCATAAATGGTTTATAAACTCGAAAAAACAAAATAAATGGGGTATGAACTCGATGAAACCAAATACTATTATGTACATCTTAACGGACGGATACCGAGAATAGCATCTATTTCAATTTTTTGGATGCTTTTTATTTGCTGGGTCCGTATTTATGAAATCTTTCTTAAAAATTTAAATTAAAAAAAAAAAATCTTCAAAAGAAAAAGTAAGAAAATTATAGTCGGTCTAGACCGACTATAAACACCCTATCTCTTAGGCCCAACTAATTAGATATAGAAAATAAGCATAAACCAAATTTGAGTGGCATTGTTATTAGTTTTTTAGCCTTCGGATATGAAAAAGTTCATATCGGATGCTATATTTGTATGGGGACTAGGTGGAAAAACGATCCTGACCATACGAGTATGTAGAAAAGTCACTTATTTTTTGCATAAACATATACAAACCAAATTTGATAAAAATCTGCGTATTTTTTTATTTATAGATTTAAGTGAAGATCGGGGATCATCATATATGGCGGCTATGGCTAAGAATTATACTATAGGTTTTATATTTGGACTACTGATAAATGGATGTAATAAACAATTCAAACCCAATTTGACCGAGATTTATATGATAATTTATATATTATGGCAATTTAAGTCGGTCCCTATTGTATGGGGACTAGGTCTGGACATGAACTGATTTTCACTAATTCCAATGGCGTTTATCTTATGGGCGCCAGAAACTTATACACTAAATTTCATCAAAATATATTCATATTTGCGAACTGTAATTTGATTATAAGGTTTACATGGACACACAGATGGACGGACAGACGGACGGATGGACGGATTCTGAGTCGAGCGTTCTAGGTCAAATATTTTTGATAGTTACAAACGTCCGCACAAAATCATTATACCCTGACCATATAGTAGAGTATAGGGGATAATATATCGCACCTTAAATACAAACCAGTCACAACTCAAAACTTTCAAATTTTCAGGAGAGGCAAAAAACTGTTTATGTAAAAATGATTGTATTATTTAAAAAAATTTAGTTGAATTATGAAAAACGTCCCTTTAAAGGAAAGTTTTGTTATACTTTTTTTTAATTTATAATGTATTTGTGGAAATAAAATATAATTTTGAGTTATGACTCTCTGACTGAAATTTTTTCATTTGACTAGTGATATTATCTCAAGTTGTGCCCCAGATATAACAGCATTTTTCCTGTTAAAGAACATAGTTATGGGAAATAAATTTTTGCAGTAGATAGAAATGTGTACTGTGAATTAATTTATGGAAAAAAGTCAGTTTTGGAACATTTTGAGTTGTGAGTCTTTTGTATTTAAGGTGCGATATATAGAGAAAAATATATATTTTTTTTATTTAAATAAAATGCCTAAATATCAAAATAAATTGCCTAAATATCAAAAACAAATATTTGTTGGGAAATATAAATTTAAGAAAAAAAAAATTTATTAATTCATGAAAAATTCTTTGTATAAGGAATATTAACACTTTCATAAAATTTTTGTATAAATAACAACAACATTCTTTATAAATCTTCTTCAGAATTCCTCTTGACAACAACAAATCACTAGAGAATTACAGCTTGATACATTTTTAATAACGACCATAATGATGTGAAATGATTTAAATCGGAATATTAATTATTTAAACGATAACAAGTTTAATAAATCATCAAGATATTTTTTTTTTTAAATCTTTAAAAGTGTGTATTAATTTGTTTTAGAAAAAAAAAAAAAACTAAATAGTTTAAAACTATTCAATGAATTTATGTTAATATATTTTTAAATATATGTGCGAGTTTAAATAATATATTGGCTATTAAAAACCAAATGCCATTCATATTTGTGTGCGCTTTTATTTTTTTTAAGTATTGTATTGCTTTTTATGTCGGTTAAGGTCGCACACTTTAACGAAGTATCTTAACTTTGTTTGAATTGGTTTTTATTTTTTTTAATAAAATACAAAAAAAAATAAATTGATTAATACATGTTTTATTATATGTTTGAAATAATGTAAAATTATTGAAGAGTTGTTATATTTTTTCAAATGTTTAACATTAACATAGTTGTGTTGCGCTTTTGCTTTCTAACAAAATGCTTATTGATGTTTTTAATTTTTGGTGCAAAGTAACTCATAAATAAGTAATAACCAACATTTATATGTATAATAAAGTAGAATTAAAATTTGCTTTAAGCTTTTTCCTTCTAATTAATATTTTTAAGATTTTTCTCTTTTATATCTATAATATTAATAGGCTAGGCGATTTCTTGTGACCGATGTTTTGTTCTACCGTTTTATCCCGATTTTGACCAAACGTATATTATTTGAAAGGTATTTCTCTTTAGCCGTTTTGCAGATGTACAGATTTTAAAATTTTTTCCTTTATTTTGAGCAAATTGCATTTAAAGTTGTTACTAACACATACATAAAATTATACATATTATTAAATTTGGTAATGTGTTTGTTAATGAGTTTGTTATCTTCATTCACAATAATAATAAACCATAAAAGTGAATTGTGGTTTGTGAATTGGCTAAGTAGAAAAATAAAGCCGCCTAGAAATTGCACTCGAATTTCGAGCGCTGGAGTTTGTTAGTCTTTAGTAATATATCATACTTGGTCTTTTTTGTATTCCATAAAGATGAGCTTAATAAAAATTAAATATTTCAATTTTTTTTTTGACTTTTTAAAGTCAAATTGTTATTCAAAAATCTTCATTCAATTAAGAAATTACGTTTGATTACCAGACGATCTCAGAAAGTGGTTCTGAGTCAATAAATACTTATATGTAAATATATACCATCAGCAAAAACTCATAGTATATTGTGCCACAGGGTGGTGTAAGGTGTAACTGGTATTAAAGGCTGCTTTAGATGGTTCTAGATCGTGTAGATGAACAATCGTAAAATAATAAAATGTTTTCTATAACATGATGGTGAGAAGATATCTTGATGGAGAGAGTAAAATTTGATACTGCATTTACACGCAATTGGCTATCTCTATGTTTTTTTTAATTTAAAAAAAATATTTTCCTAATACATTAAAAATACCAATCAACTAGACCACCCTAAATCTAGGGGAAAGCTCCAAACTGGCAAAACGATTCACAATATTATGGCACAAAAAATTATAAAGATTAAATCATTTAAGCTGACAATTTTTAAAATATAAAAGCGAATATTTATTTGTGTGTTTGTAGTTTATAGGAGGCTAACCCTTTGCAGCTATCTTTTTAGTATTTTTACAGCGTCTAAGGGTCCATCTGGAAGTAAATATAGGCTATATGTTTTTATATATAAAATATTTGGAGTAATATAAAATCCAAAATAAAGAAACTTCGAGTAGTCGTGCATAAAATGGGCGGAATAGGACCAGTGGGCGTGGCATTTCACAAGAAAAGTAAATATTTATTATGATATATATCTAAAATAGCGTAATAGCACAAGTCGTTGGACTTTGTCAGAGTTGTTTGAATATTAATATGAGTAGCCCTGCCAAAAATGGGTGGGATGGGACCAGTGGATGTGGTACCTCCCATATAAAGTAAATATTTATCATGATATATTTAGAAAAGTGTGATCACAAGAATCATTGGACTTTGTTTGAGTTGATTGAACATTAATGTGAGTAGTCGTGGCAAAAATGGGCTGGATCGGGCCAGCAGGCATGGTACCTCCCATACAAAGTAAAATATTTCGAGTGCTTTAAAAGCTTGAAACTATGTTTGGGTCAATAATTTATTAATGTAAGTAGCAAGTCAAAAATAGGCATGACGAAGAAGCAGGCGAAATATCCATATACAAAGTAAAAATTTGTCATCATATATCTGGAATGCTTTCGTACTAAGATATAAATGAACGGATCAAAATATTTTAGTAATTTTTTAGATAGTTAGTTCAACTTGAGTCGGTTTTAATTTAATTAAAATTGATTGAATACTTTTTAAACTTGAACTTTTAATTTTTTTTTTAACTTTTAGCGTGAAATAAGGGTTTTTTATTTATTATTATTTATTAAAAAATGTCGTATTGGATTTTTAATAATAACACTGTGGAACAAATTCAGGTTAGCAAAAGTTAGGTTGATTCTGAGAGTGAGGGGTGAAAATAGAGGCTAAATTAGAAGACCCGTATCGCGGCGTTTGTTTATGTTAGTTCGAATTTTACATACAAAACAAGTAAGAAAATTATAGTCGGTCTAGACCGACTATACGATACCCTATACCATGCGTTTAGAGACCCCATCTCTCAGGCCCAACTAACTGGATATAGAAAATAAGCATAAACCAAATTTGAGTGGGATTTTTATTAATTTTTTCGGCTGCAGATATGAAAAAGTTCATATCGGATGCTATATTTATATGGGAACTAGGCCCAAAAATGGACCGATCCTGACCATGTTTGGTAAAGTCTCTTGTATTTTGCAAAAATATATACAAACAAAATTTGAGAAGAATCAGTGCAATATTTTTCTTTTTTGGTAGATTTAAGTGAAGATCGGGAAGCAGCTCTATATGGGGCCTATGACTAAGAGTTGTCCAATAGGTACCATTTTTGGACTACTGATTCATGGATGTAATATATACATACGAACCAAATTTGACTAAGATTTGTATGATAATTTGGATCTTATGGCAATATATGTTGATTTCATAGAGGTTATTTGTATGGGGGCTAGGTCTAACCATGGACCGATTTTCACCAATTTCAATAGCGTTTATCCCATGGCCGATAAAAGGTCAAATACCAAATTTCGTGAAAAAAAAATATATTCATATTTGCGACCTGCAGTTTGATTACAAGCTTTACATGGACACACAGACGGACGGACGGACGGACGGACGGACATCGTTAAATCGAATCAGATAGTGATTCTGATTCGATCGGTATAATTAAAGATGGGTGTATGTCAAATATTTTTGGTTGTTACAAACAGCAGCACAAAGTCATTATACCCAAACCACATAGTGGTATAGGGTATAATGAGAAGTAAATTAATATTAAGCTGGAAAACGCAAGTTTTGTATTATGATTGTTTTCTTTTCAAATGAAATTTATTGAAGAAACTGAGAAGCATATTAGATATCAAACAGAAAGCAAAAAAGACTTAGTTTTGTGGAAAATATTTTCAAAAAGCATGAAAAAAAAATAATTTTTCCAAAATTTTGCTTCATAAGCGCCACAAAAATTTTCTAAATCAATTTTTTTAAAAATTGTAATTGTTGCACAGGTCTCTAGCAATAATTTGGCTTTTACAGATTGAAAAAATATCAATTAGTCGACGAGTTATAGCCAAAAAACCATATAAACAATATTCTGAAAATCGGCATTTGACTGAAAAGTTCGAAGGTCGATTAAAAAGAAATTCGAACTAACATAAACAAACGCCGCGATACCGGTCTTCTAATTTCTCTAGAAGACCCCCTCACTCTCAGAATCGACCTAACTTTTGCTAACCTGAATTTGTTCCACAGTGTAATTATAAGCATTTTTTGTAATAATGGGATTTTTATTAATGTTTACACTCAAAAAAAAATTTTACACTCAAAAAAAAGTAAAACCAACTGGAAATTTTGCTACTACTACTGAAAAGTTAAAAATTTTTTGCTGTCAAATTTGCAAATTTGTTTACACTCAAAGAATATTTACACTTAAAAAACGTTAGTAATATTAATAATACTAATAGTCCTGCTATTACTACAGAAAAATTTATCATTTTTTGCTGTAAAAATTTTAATTTTAGCAAAATAAATCTGCTGAACATTAGCGCAATGATTCTGATTTTGATACGAAAATAAGGGTTTTTATTTTTTGAATCTTTCTTATTTATTAAAGCATTTCATACATAGAGGGGTAAAAAAATCTTTTAAAAATAACAACTGCAATAGCATTTGTAACTATGGGAAGTTCTGTTAAATATTATTTTTTACTAATACTATTGTTTTCATACTTAAATACGATTCAAATATCGATTGCTAATACTCCATATTTTGTTCTGTGTTATTTCTGTTCTTTAGTAGTTTTTTGACTTCTTCATCTATATTCCGAATATCCACTTTCCATTGATTTCGAATACTAGAGATGAACCGATCTTATGTTGCCAATAATATATTAAATATATTTCATTTGTGGAATTTCGTAAAATTTTTCTAGTATTGTGCTCTTTATGAAATCTGTAATCTTTATTCCTTTTTTCCTGAGTCTCTCCAAATGATATTTAATGCATCTTCTACATGTGAACTATCGCAGACATATTTCGCCGTGGGTACCTGGTTGTATATATTTTTTTGCAGTTTCCTTAGAATAATGTCCAAATATGCTAGAGTCAATTTCTTCATTGCACGCAAGTACTTCTAGGATTATTCTAAATCTGAAATTGAGTTTGTATTCAGAAGTCACTTTCTTATAAACCTTCTCATAAGGCATTATACTATGTTTCTAGGTAAAATAAAAGGGATAAGAAAATGTTATTAGTGCAATACTAAAATGATATATAAAACACCCACTAAACAAATGAATTACCTGCGTGTGTTTTCTTTACTACTTGCATTAGTGCATTATTAGGTAAAATAACAAGGTATAGAAAAGGTATGATAATAAAAAACCCAGGTTTAAAATGATACTGTTACTTACAAATACATCAAAAGGGTGGTGTATTTTGTAAGCAGATATCATTACTCGTAATAGAACAAATAATGAGTATTTTAAGCTATAAAATACCTAAAGCACAAATTTAACACACCACTGTCTTATAGGACTGTTTAAATTACCGTAATTTTTATTTTTTTTTTTTTTGAGTAATTTCATTAAAATGAAAAAAGTGTTCTACCCACGGGTCGTCACGGATGCAAAGGTACATATAGGGTTAAATAGGACACTTTCACCTTTCTCCGGGTAGTGTACGTTTCGTGTTACCTACTGTTCCCTAGAAGTTCTATTCCTCTAAAGTTGAAACTTGAAAAAAATATAGTAGTTTATTAAATATTTCACAACGCCCCTAATATTAAACGGTAGGGCTGTGACCACTTACAACAACTAAAGGCTACATTTTACCAACCTCGTAAAAAGGACCGTAGGTCATTATCGATGGCAACTTGCGAGTAGTAATCATTTATTTTTGATTTAAAAAAAAAAACAAAAAAATCACCTTTTCCAGAGATTAAAAAACAGTTGAGTTTGACAGCATGCCACGCCCAATTGCCAATATTTTAACCTAAGTTTTTGGCTACCTTAATCTGGATATATTAGCTACAAAATAGCGTTAAAATTTTAAAAATCAGTGACAAAAAAATATTAGACTTTTGGCCAATGAAATCAAAATCTCAGCCACAGTTCGACGGGATTTACTAGTTTCCTATAATTTCAAAAAACAAACTTTTTGACTTAAAGCTTCTTTAGCAAAATTAAAGACTAAGAAAAACTTTTCAATATAGAAAATCAATGCTTATCGATATTTTCTTTAAAATCATAAGTACTATGTTGATATTTTTAATCGGACCGCTTTAATCTGTGAACGCTGCCATAATTTGTATATCATAATTGATTAGAAAATTGCATATAAAGAGTGAGATCGAAAAAATATCTTAACCCAAGAATTTCCTCTTAACCCCTTGCCTTATGATTTAATTTAAAAGAAACATGAGTGTGGAGACTGTTTAATTTTAATGTAACTCTGTGCGGGAATTATCAGTGTTAATATATTTATAAAAATAACGGTTGTTTGTTAGCATTTAAATCTGTGGCGGACATAGCTCTTCAATTTCGAATTTGACACAGAAAATCTTTGCGGGCGACACTCGTCATTTCCACTTAAGTGGTTAACTTTTTTCAAGCATTATTTGAATTATATTTTGATCAAGTTATCGCTGAAAAATAGCTCAGTTATTATGTTTAATGACAACCTTTTTTATTAATTGATTAAAATGAGTATTGAAATATATATACGTGCTGAAATTATTAAATATTTTCAACAAAATCCGAATTGGTCAAATCTCTGCATCAAGCTATTTCCAATGTTATTAGAAAGTATCAGGAGAATTTTACCAATGATAGGAAGCCTTATTCGGATAGAAAGAAAGGTTCAAATGATGTTTATGTAGAAAGTATATTTAAAAAAATGCGGTAAGCTGAGTGCTCAGGCTAATTGGTGCGAGAAGTTAAAACCAATGCAGGTTTGGAAAGATACAAAGTCCAAAAAGTTCCATATAGGAACGCTGCAAAAAATTTAGCGACCAAAACTGCGGAAATAGAAATCATTTTTCATAAAAAAAAAAAAATACTCCTACTGCATAATGGACGACGAAACGCATGTACTAGCAAATTTGTACAGCTTAACGGTCAAAATTTTTATGCCGCTAATGCTCGATGAAATTTCGAAGATAAGTTTAGGACCCAAAACCTGACAAAGTTTCCATAAATGTTCCTGGCATGGCAAACAGTATTTATTTGCGGCAAAAGAAGCAAGTCATTTGTTACAACGGGCTCTATTAATATCGAAATTTATACTAAGGAGACTTATTCCTTTCATGAGCCAACACAATATGGCGACATATTTTTGGTCCGATTTGGCATCCAGTCACTACGGTAAGAAAGCTCTTGAGTAGTAATAGAATAATATCTTGGATTCTTTACATAGAAAAGCAAATGCTCCAAACTGTCTGGAGCTTTAGCACAAAATGTTCCAAAAGTGACAGAAACCACTATAAAATCCCTAATGGAAGAGTTTCCGGAAAAGGTCCATATGTTTATAAGTAGTGATTAGAACTATAAAAGTTATCTTTTCTTATAAGCTTTAATATAATTTCAGTTAAATAAATAATTTAACCCATAAAAAACAATTTTTATTAAAACTCTTTCTTTCCTGATGCATATGAGTTTTGAATCTCTCCGTGACTGTGCGTGACTTTTTTTTTTATTTTACAAATAATTCAATATAATTAAATCTAATAAGAACAATAAAGCCTCAGTGCCAATTAGGCATTATTGAGGCAAGTTGGCAAATATAATACGTATCATTAACATTATTTATTATAAGTGTATGCAGATAAAAAGTATTTAAAATTATGTATAATAATATTTGAAGATTTTGAGATCAGGGTGCTTACATCAGAAGTTCTTCTATATTGGCTAATAAATACTCCTTTAACGATATTTTAAAAATTGAAATTCTATTAACTGTTTTAATATTTTGTGGTAAATTATTGTATTCACGACTACCCATAAACTCCACACGTTGCTTGGTTGTTTCCAACCTACATCGGGATACTGCTAAATTTCCATTGCTTTTGGTATTGATTGAATGTTGGATCCGTGTAAACTTTATTGTGTGATGTCCAATATTGTGTAAACATTTGAAGACATATAATAATAGTTGTTTCTTGTAAATACCATATATTGGTAAAATGGTTTTGAATTTATCAACATAGAGTGAAATAGTTGGATAAGTTATAGGAAGGTATCCGCTGAAGAGACTTTAAGTCGTTACTTTTTTTATATCCGTATAAAATGGCTAAATAATTCAAGTGAGTCTGAATCAAAGAATTATAGATTAAAATTTTGGTGTCTGTATCAAGTTTATTTTTAAATTTATATAATAAGCCAATACCTTGGGCTGTTTTCATCTTTAGAAATTGTAATTGATTGTTCCATCCACGATTGTTCTGTAGATTTATACCTAAGTACTTAATAGAATCAACTTCGACAATTTCCTTGCCATCAACCAAAACCGTAAAACTATCATTGTTACGACAACTCGGCTTAAATCTTAGTAATTGTGTTTTATTTGAATTCAGTACAAGTTTGTTTATACTCATATACTCACAGATTAAAGCTGCGTCTCGTTCCATACAAGCTTTGACTGCTGTTTCGTGCTTGTATGGATAAAAAACACTTATGTCATCAGCATACATAAAAAGCTTTCCGGACAAACCAAGGTTTTTTTAATCATTTATAAAAATTGTAAATAATAAAGACTTCGCGTAACTATTTTTAAATTAATCTTTGGTCACAGCAAGTCTATGGACCAAGTTTCAGATTGATTGGTTGAGGGGAAATGGGGTTTAAATCACTCCGTGACTGGGCGTGACTTTGCGTGACTAACTCTAAGTTAATATTTGATGACAACAAGTCTGTAAATGGGGTTTAAATCACTCCGTGACTGTGCGTGACTATGCGTGACTGTGTGTGACTATCTTAAAATTAATCTTTGGCCACAACAAGTCTACGAACAAAGTTTCAGATCGATCGGATGAGGGGAAGTGCGGTTTTAATATCTCCGTGACTGTGCGTGACTATGCGTGACTGTGCGTGACTATATAAAAGTTAGTCTTTTTCATGGTAAGTCTATTGACCAAGTTTCGGATCGATCGGATAAGGGGAAATGGGTTTTAAATCATTCCGTGGCCAAGTTTCAGATAAATTGGATGAGGGGGAATGGGGTTGCCCCATGGCAGACAGACAGACAGATAGAGAGTATGAGATAAAAGAAAGAGTTTAAAAAAGGCAAAGCTCTAGGTTCAATGGTTTCCTTCAATGGTCTCCTTATTATTACATTTTATGTATGTTAGGATTTTTATCTCACTCCTTACTTAGAAACAATATGAAATTTTTGTACAAAGAGCAAAGAACGTAACGTTTAAACTCGTGTATATCACAGATACGCTCGTGCTTGCACTTTACACAATTTAACAAGAACTTTGGTTAAGAATCAGCCTACACACCAAACAGCTTTTTAAATTTTTCTAATCTCAGAAGAGTTCACAACAATAACAATGACATAGCAATTTCTATATATTTATACTAATTTCCAGTATTTGTACATTCGTAAGGGTAAACAAATGTGTTGTATGGTAGTTACAGTCTCAATTATCATGGCACCTTCCCAACTTTAGCTAGAATGCAAAAAACCATAACTAACTATTTATTTGAAATTGGGTATTTGATTGAATATGATGCTATGAAACCACAATCAAAACTAACAATTATGATTCCAATAAACCAAGAGGTTATAAGCACATGTATTTCAAAATATATTTTTTATTTCACCTGTAAAAAAACTAAAAAATTAAGTTACGTGGTTTTGTATTTAAAACTAAAATTACACTAAATATATTTTCTCGTTAAAATACTCTTAAAACAGGATTATTATATTTTCAATTAAACCAAAGGTATTTTTCATTTATTTTGAAACAAAAAAACAACTGACGAAGTAGTAAAATCCATTAACAAATCGTTTGTTTTAATTTACTGACAAAATTTAAACTACAAGAATCAATAAAAAATAAACGTTTTATCGTTTGGTTTTCGTTTTTTAATTACAAAAGCAATAAAACAACAATGTTTGTAAGTATCTGTTGTAGCAACATGTTGCATAAGTCATCATTAAAATTCATATATATGTATTATTTGAATTAAAATAAAATTGCATTAAAACAAACTTTTTTAGAAACAAGAATAAATAAATTGTAACAACATTTTTGAAACTTTTTAAAAAAGTTAAACAATCTTCGTAATCTCATTAAAACATCATTAAAAAATGAAATCATCAAACAATTTTTTTCATTCTGAAAGAGAATTTATCTTGCCCAAAAATGTTTTATAAAATCAATATATTATAAATCTATAATGTTAATAGGTAAAGCGATTTCTTGTGACCGATGTTTTGTTAAACAGTTTTATCCCGATTTTGACCACACGTATATTATTATCTTTTTAGCTATCCACCAGATTTACAGCTTCTTAAATTTTTATTTTTGGAGTTATGTTCATTTAAAATTACATAAAATTACACAATGCTATGGGTGTTTTTATTAAATTTGTTAATGTGTTTGTAAAAAAAAATTTGTTTGTTTTCTTCATTCACAATAATAATTGTGTTGAATTGATAAATAATCTTCGATAAGAACCAATAAATAATAATATTTAAAAATTGTGAATTGGCTAAAATTGATTAGCATACCTTTAGGATTTTTATTAAATGAAAAAATAAAATTTCCTAGAATTTGCACTCGAATTTCGATGGCTGGAATCTGCTAGTATAAACGGAGTTTTATTAATTCTAAAAGAGGTACATCTGTCATTCCAGCCCAAATGTCTTATGAGGGTATTACTTCTAATTCTTTGATATGAATGAAATATTTTCAAATTCATTTAAATGTAATGCTGATGATATTTCATCCTTTTTGTTATATCAATAAGTTGGATTTTTATTCAAAAATGGAAAAATATAACAATATGTCTTATGCTTAAGTCAGGTAATAACAATGAAGTGTTTAATTACAGACCAATTTCTAAATTATTACATACTCATAAGGTTTTGGGGCATTTAGTTTATGATGATTTTTTTTTCTGAAACTTTACATCTCATGTTCCCAACATGATATTATGGCTGGTAGATCAACTACTACAAAGTTGGTGGTTTTTTACAAATTATTATATGACCCATTTTGAAAAGTATGTTCAAATTGACGCAATGTACACAAATTTTGTTAAAGTTCTTGACCATGTACCGCATTAATTTCTGCTATTAAAACTGTCTAAAATTGGGTTTCATTCTGAAACGATGAGGTGGTTTCGTTATTATTCAATTAATGGAATATGTTAAGCTTTTTCATTCTGGCCCCTGACATTCCTCAATGAAGTATCTTAAGTCATGTGTTTTTTAATATTTTTATTAACTCATTTAAAAAATCAAAATATCGTTTATATGCGGATGATCTAAAAATTGTTTAGCCTATTTATAACAAAATTGACACCGTTGATCTACAGAATAACTTGGATTCGTTTTAGTGTTGATAAATATCGGTTTATGAGCTTTCATAGAAGTTGTCATGTTTTTTATCTCAATATAATATTAAAATTCTTTTTTTAGTGAACGAAATTTTAATTTTATTTTTAGTCGTCACCTAAACTACATCGCTCCTAAAGCTTATTCATTTTTAGATTTTTTCGGACAAATATTGCTAATCTGTTTGATTATAATGCGAGGAAAAGAATTTTTTTCGTCTTATGTACGGTCGAGATTGGAATCGAGGCTCTAGCATTGGAGGCCCATTAGTGGATATAACGAACGCATACAAACCCAATTTGAGTAAGATCTATATGACAATTTGGATCTTATGGCAATTTATGTCGATTTCATATGGGTAATTTGTATGGGAGCTAGGTCTGAACATGGACCGATTCTCACCAATTTCAATAGCGTTCATCCCATGGCCGATAAAAGCTTATATACCAAATTTAGTCAAAATATATTCATATTTGCGACCTGCAGTTTGATTACAAGCTTTACATGGACACACAGACGGACGGACGGACGGACGGACGGACATTGTTAAATCAACTCAGAAAGTGGTTCTGATTCGATCGGTATAATTAAAGATGGGTCTAGGTCAAATATTTTTGGTTGTTACAAACAGCAGCACAAAGTCATTATATAATATAAAAACAGCAGCACAAAGTCATTATATAATATAATTATTATACTTCACTTTTTCGTCTCTTCGTTCCTCAAACTCTCTCATATTTTATGAGCACAAATGTATCTGGATTTCCATCCCTTGAATCTCGAAAAAAAATATCTTGAATAATATTTGTACATGGCATAATTTCATTTACATTTATTAAAATTCTTTTTTCCTCAAATAGCATTGAGGAGAAGTAATTATTTTGATATTGAGTTCCATAGAACTGAATATGGCCGTAAGGAACCTCTAACCACATCTGTGAGATTATTAAATAGTCTTTGCAAAGAATTAGATTTAAGTATTTCTGCCAATGAGTTTAAAACTTATTTAAATAAATTGTTGTAATTTTATTAGTTAATAAGTTGTGAGTCTGTAAGGATCATATTGTATCCATAGGCTCAATAGATATATATATAAATAAAGTTAAAAAAAAAACAACAGAACGTAAAATAAAGTTACCGTCCATGTAGTTAAATTTTTAATAACTGAAATAAAGAGATGACACAAAAAAATGCGTTAAGTACAGTAACTTCATTCAAAAGAAATTTGAAATAAACAAGTTAAAGTATCTTAGATACCCTCCGACTGGGTTTTACGTTTACATTAATATCTGGGGGCTGGTCGGCGCATTCGATATCGAGTAACATCAATCGAAATTGCATCTTTTGGTATATTATTTAAAGAAAACGTCAGACCTCGTTTCAACTTTTCTCTTAACTAGGGACCATAATTCATTAGCTGTAACAGAGTAAAATTATTCTTAATATTTTATTTTGGAAAATAAAAATATAATTTCGATCGAAAAATTTCGAAAATGAGTGTGACGCTGAGAACCCTGCACTTATTGCTCTGTTTATAACAAATCGCACCTCCAGTGCAATATCGATGGAAGTGCAATTTTCTTTTCGAAATTGAGTTAAAAACACCATAATTTTTCTAATGACAAATTTTATAATGGTATAAAAACGAGATAGTTTATCTTTGCTAGCATCCAAGAGAGGTCACTTTTTTACTTGACATAAACGCTGTATTAGTCTTTTGAGCGCCACAAATGCTCAAACGAAAAAGCTTAGTTGAAGTCTTAAGGAAACAATGCCATAAATTCACTTTGCGTCGTTGTTGCTGAATTTTTTTTTTTTTTTTTCAATTATTAAAAACTAATATTATTCCTCAATATTATGAGTCCATTTATAAAGGACTTTTCTATATATGTATATAAATTTTTTATAGTGTAAACAAAGCGTGTTCCATTACAAAATGTCCGTTACTTTATTGTATAAAAGTCTCAACTATCGAGAAAAATTTACTCATACGGCAAGAATGACGTATTTGCGGGTCTTCAAAACCTTCAACAACTCAAAAAAGAGGCAAAATATAAATAATAATAATATTAATTGTAACTAACAGAATAGTCAGCTATTTTCAAGAGTCTTTAAGTCATATTTTAGGGCGTGATTGTATTTTGAATAAGCAAGAAAACTTTAAACGTGATTCCTTAACATTTAGAAATATTGCACTTACGTCGATATTGCATCGGAGGTGGGAAATGTAAAAAAAATATATAAAAAAGTAAAAAAATTTGATAAACTTAAAGGTGTCTCCATATTTTTGGTCATATCTTGGTACAATGATGACTGATTTACCCCATTTTAAATACCAACTTGTTCAAAACAATGCCAAACAATATTATCCTAACCCTACATAAATAAATGGTTTATTTTGTGAAAGAGTGTGATGTACTACAGACAAAAAGACAGATGAACAGACGGACAGACGTTCTTCGCTTTAATCGACTAGAGTTGTTATAAGGATCAAGAATATATACTGTATGGAGTTGCAAATTAATTTTTCGATGCGTTACAAGCGGAATCATAAATTGGTAATTATACCCTGTACCACTATGTGGTCAGGGTGTAATGAGTTTGTGTTGAGGTTTGTAACTATCAAAAATATTTGACCTATACCGATCGACTCAGAATCACTTTCTGAGTCGATTTAATGATGTACGTCCGTCCGTCTGTCTGAGTGTTCATGTAAATCTTGTAATCAAACTGCAGGTCGCAAATATGAATATATTTTGATAAATATATATTGGCCATATGAGAAACGATACTGAAATTGGTGCGTGTTCAGACCTTTGCCCCATAGAAATTACCGATATGAGAACGATTTATTTTGCCATAAGATCCAAATTATCATATAGACCTCAAATTAGGTTTGTGTGTTCTTATTACATCCATTAATATTTAGTCCAAAAATAAAACCTATAGCACAATTTTTAGCCATAAACCCCATATAAAGCTACTTCCGGATCTTCATTTAAACCTATTGAAAACAAAAATATTGCACAGATTTTTCTCAAATTTGAGTTGTAAATGTTTTTGCAAGAAATAGGTAAGGATCGGTCCATTTTTTCGACCTAGTCCCCATATAAATATAGCATCCAATGTTGACTTTTACAGATCTGCGGGCCAAAAAATTAATACAAATTCCTCTCAAATATGGTTTATGCTTATTTTCCATACGCAATCAGTTGGACCTAAGACCATTTCCCTAAACGCATGGCATGGGATATCGCATAGTCGGTCTAGACTGACTATAATTTTCTTCCTTATTTTCATTTGAAATTAACTGGTCTGAAAACTATTTGATTGAACTACAAACTGTTAAAATTGTATGAGTGTGTACTAAAGATACTGGCAGCGAGTAATTTATTTTAGTTTTGTTGGTTTTTAACGTAATTTTTCAGACAGTCCGCATTTGATATGAGTACTAAAATTATTATGCGGATTGTGTGGCACAGAAGACAAAAACATTTTTATATTTATAAATAAAAAAATTTAAATTTTAAAGACATGTGAAACTTTTGACTCTTAGGCCGAATTACAAGGAAAATTAAAAAAAATAAATTTGAATCCCTATATTTACCTAAAACATTTTGAAAATTTAACATAAATTTGATAATGCTTATTTTCTAGGCCTAATAATTATATTACCCATTTTTAAGCCAGACCATTTCCTGAAACTAATGGTGAAACTAATCGTATAGCAGGCTTAGAGTAACTATAACTTGTTCACTTCAATGCAATTAATATAATATGTACCCAAAAACCAGAAAGGAAGACAGCTAAATATTCTGTTTGCATAAGAAACATTTTTTTTTTTTTTAATTTTTTTTTTTTTTTTATTAAACTTCCCAACTTTATTTATTTAGTTACTTGAACTTCCATTTAATTAAAATTCTAAAAATGTTTTATTTACTTACACAAACCATTGATTGACGTCAGACACAACATGAAAAATTTTTTAAATCATTGTTATTTAAATAAAACATTCCATGATATTGAGATGCGAATGAATTACATAGTGATGTTGAAAGTTGTTGGGTGTTTTTAGCACTACAAAAAACTTCGTTATGGTTTACAATGACAGTAAAATGGTTGCATTTTCGATCAACAGTTTCCTTATTATTGCAGCAGTTAAATAACAAAACTTAAATAAACCACTTCCTGCCTAGTTTAATATTAAAGACTTTTAGTTGAAAATTAAACAGCAACAATTTGTTTTTAAAATTTTCAATTTCTTTTAAAAATCCAGAAGAAAACTATAATTTGTAAGTTTACCATAATTACTGCTGTATAAATACAATTTGCTTTGAAGCATTCAACTAACTCTTAACTTCTGCTGGCTGTTTTTCTTAGTTTCTTTTTTTGTGTGTGATTTTTAGTTTAACATTCACTGTTTTTTTTTTTTTTCTTATAAATTATGTTGTCTTTTAAACAATTTGTAATTTTTTTCCGACGTTTTAACAATATGATCACGATGATGATAATGATGTTTATTTTATAAGGCCTTTTTTTTGTGGTATGCTGATTAGAATCGTGTGAATATCGTGACAGATGACGCGTGCTGTTTGTCATATTATGTCATGAAAATATAACGATGTACTTTGTTGTTGTGTTTATGAGGTGCTGATGGGTCACAACTTGTCAGAATTTGATTTTAATTCAATTTAAAACTCTGCACGCAATGGGGCGAACATCAAATTGAAAATAATTAAGATTAACGCTTAATTTTAAACGTTTAGTTTAACTTGCAGTTAAATGAAATTCTAGTAAATTCTTTAAGATTTAAATTGTTCATTAGAATCTTGAACGAATGTTTAGCTGACAAATTAAGTGAGTTTTTTTTTCAATAACAAATTAATTAAAATCTTCAATTAAAATTCGCAATAAGAAAACATCGAGGGAGATCCCAGAACAACCCGACTTAATGTATAAATGGCGGCAGTAGTTTGAAAAAAATTACTTTAAAAGTGGCAACCTTATAAAATATATATTTTAAGATTCAATTCTCCACGTTGTTTAGTTTTTTCGTTTTTTGAGCCATCAAAAGTAAACGATCTCAGTGAATTTGTAAAAATGGAAAAAATTGGTCACCGCTGTGTAATTCAATACTTTCATTGGAAAGGTCTCAGTCCAACCAATATTTAAGCCGAGCTAGAGTCTGCTCTGCGAGAGTCTGCTTTTTCGTTTACGACTATAAAATATTGAGTGGCGGAGCTTATAAGAGGCCCTATGAGCTGCTAAGAAGACCGCAGTAGTGATAAGCGACTTGAGGTCGCCACGCCAGAAACGATTAAGAAAACCCACAAAATGGTGTTAAATTAATGTCGGCTCAAAGTGCGCGAGCTAGCTGAGATTATAGGCATTTCAAAAAGTGCTATAAAGTGACATAAACGGTTATTTTAAAAATGGTATTTTTTTATAAACGGTATTTTTTTACAAAACGTAATTTTTTTATAAAAGTTACTTTTTGCATAGAAGGTATTTTTATTAGAGGTACCTTTTAAAAAAGGTAATTTTTATAAAAGGCACTTTTTTATAAAAGGTACGTTTTTATAAAGGTACTTTTTCATAAATGGTACTTTTTTATAAAAGGTACTTTTTTATAAAAGGTACTTTTTTATAAAAGGTACTTTTTTATAAAAGGTACTTTTTTATAAAAGGTACTTTTTTATAAAAGGTAGTCTGTTATAAAAGGTACTTTTTTATAATACGTACTTTTTTATAAAAGGTACTTTTTTATAAAAGGAACTTTTTTATAAAAGGTACTTTGTTACAAAAGGTACTTTTTATAAAAGTTCCTTTTTTATAAAAGGTCTTTTTCTATAAAAGGTACTTTTTTATAAAAGTTACTATTTTATAAAAGGTACTTTTTTACAAAACGTACTTTTTTATAAATGTTACTTTTTTATAAAAGGTACTTTTTTATAAAATGTACTTTTTTATAAAAGGTACTTTTTTATAAAAGGTACTTTTTTATAAAAGGTACTTTTTTATAAAAGTTACCTTTTTATAAAAGTTATTTTTTACAAGATACTTTTTTATAAAAATTACTTTTTTATAAGTGTTACTTTTTTATAAAATGTACTTTTTTATAAAAGGTACTTTTTTATAAAAGTTACCTTTTTATAAAAGTTATTTTTTACAAGATACTTTTTTATAAAAGTTACTTTTTTATAAAAGGTACTTTTTTATAAAAGGTTCTTTTTTATAAAAGATACTTTTTTATAAAAAGTACTTCTTATATTTATAAAAGTTACTTTTTTATAAAAGAAACTTTTTTATAAAAAGTACTTCTTTATAAAAAGTACTTCTTAATAAAAGGTACTTTTTTATAAAAGGTACTTTTTTATAAAAGTTACTTTTTTATAATAGGTAATTTTCTTTAAAAGGTATTTTTTTTTTATAAAATTAGCTTTTTTTAAAAGATGCTTTTTTAAAGGTGCTTTTTTATTAAAGTTATTTTTTATAAAAGTTAGATTTTATAGAAGTTACTTTTTTATAAAAGTTACTTTTTTATAAATGTTACTTTTTTATAAAACGTACTTTTTTATAAATGTTACTTTTTTATAAAAGGTACTTTTTTATAAAAGGTACTTTTTTATAAAAGATACTTTTTTATAAAAAGTACTTCTTTATAAAAGGTACTTTTTATAAAAGATACTTTTTTATAAAAGTTACTTTTTTATAATAGGTAATTTTTTTTAAAGGTATTTTTTATAAAATTTGCTTTTTTTAAAAGATGCTTTTTTAAAGGTGCTTTTTTATAAAAGTTATTTTTTTATAAAAGTTACATTTTATAGAAGTTACCTTTTTATAAAAGTTACTTTTTTATAAAAGTTACTTTTTTATAAAGTTACTTTTTTATAAAAAGCTACTTTTTTATAAAATTTGCTTTTTTATAAAATTTTCTTTTTTTAAAAGGTACTTTTTTATAAAAGGTACTTTTTTATTAAAGGTACTTTTTTACAAAAGGTACTTTTTTATAAAAGGTACTTTTTTATTAAAGGTACTTTTTTATAAAAGGTACTTTTTTACTAAAGGTACTTTTTTATAAAAGGTACTTTTTTATAAAAGGTACTTTTTAATAAAAAGATACTTTTTTATATAAGATATAAAGCCGAGTTTTCGCGTCGTAAGCATGGATTGGACATGGGCCCACCACTTCACACCTGAGCGGAACAGTTAAAACAGTGGACTGAAATGATAAAACCGTATCCAAAGAAAGCGAAAACAGTACAAACTGCAGGCAAGGTTACGCGTCTGTTTTTTGACATGAGCGTGGGATACTTTTTATTGTTTGTCTTCAAAAAGGAAAAACAATGATCGGGCGATATTATTGCAGCGTTTAAGTGATAAAATGAAGGAAATAAGGCCGCATTTGACGAAAAAGGAAGTTTTGCTTCATCCAGACAATGCACCAATTCACATATCCACTTTTGCGATAGTCAAAATCCATGAATTAAAGTGAGAATTTCTTTATCACACACTTTACTCGGCAGATATAGCTCCCTAGAATTATTTTCTATGTCCAAACTTCAAAAAAAAATAGCTCGTTGCCAACAATGAAGAGGTGGAGTCTGCAGTTGATGGCTTTTTCAAGAAGCTACATATTTCTTGTATATAAACAAGGTATCGATGCTACTGAATACCGCTGAGAAAAGTGTATCGACCTAAAAGGAGATTATGTGGATAAATAAAGAAAATTTTTCGCAAAATATGTTGTGTTTTCTTTATCAGGTAGGGTTGTTCTGGGACGACCCACATATACTAACAATAAATAGATAAAAATCACCCAATGTGCATTTTGTATATGTGTAGTAGGTGTAAAAATGCAAAAATTAACAAGAGTTTATATAACAAACATAAAAAATAACAAAACAGCATCCCAAACTCGACCTAAATTGTTAATTTGCTTAAAATTATATAATCGAGTTTTTGTTACAAAACATTAAACTTAAAGGTGATTAAAGGTTTTGGCTTCAACACCAACAACAACAGCAACAACAACAAAAACTACAATTACTATTACGTGCAAAATAACAAACATTTATGGCTAAGCAACGACTTTCACTTTTTGTTACAAAAAATTTTAAGAAAAAGTAACACCAAAGTGCAACCCTTAAAAACGAACTGATATTTATTTATTCAGTTAACAAACTTATTTTATTCATATTGTTATATTTTTTTTTTTTTTTATATCTTTTTTTGTAGGAATTGGATGTTTTAACTTTGGGAGCCAAAGATCAAGAACAAATGATAGCAGATCGTAATAAAAGAACAATAGGTTTATTACGTGATCTGTTTCCCGATATAACCAAGGTGAGCCTTTTATAGATTTTATATTTGAAAGCACACTTTATCATAGGCATTTTGATATGAATACACAATTAAACTTATAAATAAATATGTACTTACTTACTTATATACTTAGTATAACATTTAGGTATGCATTATTATTTTTATATATATAGAGAAATATATTTAGGTGTGTTAAGAAAAAAAAAGGATATTGAAAACAGAAATATGTCAGACAAACTTGTCAGTTGCACATCATGTAATGCATATCATTTTAAGATTGACTGACATTTTTGTTGAATTGCTCTTGAAACATGTTAACGAATATCAATGTGTTTTGTTTGCTCTCTGCTCTGCTGCTTAGCAAGTAAACCAGGAAATAAATGATTTTGTTAATAAACTTCTGAAACAAGTGGGGCCCGTTGTTTTGGGAACAGCCTTAAATCCCATAAATGATCAGCCACGAAAGCCATTGCGAGAGGAAGATGTTGACGATGATTTAGATATAAATGGCAACAATAGTACCCTGCCAATGGAACTTATAGTTTACGAGCCCGACAAAGATTTTGATCGATCATAAGATAGTATCACAGCAAAGCAACAGCAACAACAACTACAACAATATGAAAAAGGAGGAGGAGAATATTAAACAAAGGATTTTTCTTTAATTGGCTTTACTTATTAAATGAATAATTGGCCAGACTTTTTTAATTGGAAGATCGGACGTGTGGAATTTTTTTAATCAATAATGGGCCTTTTTTCAAAATAATATAATTTTGTTAGAAAATAAAACATTTAAGGGATTATTTCCAGTTATAAATTTAATAATTTACTTTTTTAATAAATAATTGGCATCAGATTCCAATCAAAACATTCACATCAGTTTGGGAATACGGGCTTTACTTCGACGCCGCTCAGTTGACAGATTTGACGAGAAGACGGTCAAAAAAAAATTTTTTTTCTTTTTTGAATAGTTTGAATCTTTGGCACTGTCCGTCGTCGAAGTTTTAGATTCGACGGTCTCACATCTGGGCGGAATTGAAGAACTGCTGAAAAAACTGCCCAAAAATGAGTAAACTCTATACTATAGCACTATATCACTGCTTTAAAAAAATCGCTGAGGGAATTTTCGAGATATGGTGATTTGAGCGATTTTTCACGAAGACTTTTTGGTGATATTTTTTTTCGTTTGCTTTTTTTTTTGTTCTATTATTTTTTGTAAATTTTTTTTAACAATTTTTTGTTTTCTATAACAAAATAAAATTAGGGCTTAAAATACTCAATAAACCTATTAAAAGAAAAAAAATCGTTGAAGCGATAATGACCACTTTTTTATTTATTGATTTTATTTAATTTATTTTTTTTATATATAATATACTTTCCTGGTTTTTCAAATTTATTTAATAATTAAATTTATAACACTGGTCAGCAAAAGAAATAAAGTTGTTTGTTTCCTGTGATTTTTTTTTTGTTTCTCAAATTGACGCGTATTTTTTAAACATGGCAATAATTTTTCTTTAACAGCTTTTGTTTTTGAGTTATAGCTTACTACCCTCATTAACTATGTTTACTTAGATTTTCGTTTTTTATTTGACGCTAAAACATATTTTGTTGTAGTTTTCGATATGGCTTCGTCAAGAAGATGTTGTTGCGGAATCCCGATTGTTTTTCTACATATCATCAATACTTTAAAATAAAATTGTATATTCAGGACAAGCCATGGGTTCCTTATATTGTATGCCAGGAATGTGTGGTATGACTACGGTTATGGTAGCAATAATGTTCGTAACACCCATGATTTGGCGAGAACCTGGAAACCATCGTGAAGGTTGCTACTTCTGCCTTGTGAAAATAAACGAAATTAACCATGAAAATCAAAGTAAGTGGTCATATCCTAACTTATCTTCTGCTCAACGACCTCAATTAAAATCACAAGAGGTACAACCCAGCACATCTAAATTTTCGGATAACCAAATCTCTGTAAACCCGAAGGAAATACATCAAGTGAAAAGAAAAAATTGCTTACTCCGGAAACCAACATAACATATTATCGTAACCGAGAAAAAATCTGTTACAGTATTTTGCTCAAGAGAAATATTTAATTTTTTGTAACGATGTTGGTGGTATTTTGCAACGGATGGTGATTGGCGTCTTTTCATAGATAGCAGCAAAAGAAGTTTAAAGTGTGTTTTGCTTCATAACGGTGGGGCTCACATAAAGTCGTTCATTCAAGGAAATCTTATAAAAGATCATTTGCTAGTGTTCATTAGAAATTTTGTTAACATTATGTATTATTTTTTTGCATTTTTTGCCAGAATAATAAGAATGTATATATTTTCCTTAGTCAGGGCCATAAAAATACCCAATAACAGAAAAAAAATAAAAGAAACAAGATTTGTGCTGACTAGTGTTATAAATAAAAATATTAATAAATTATAAATTAAATTATATTAAATATGTAGCGAATTGTGTTCACAAACAGCTATTTTCCACTTTTCCGCATAGCGCGAATCACCATGTTGTCTTGAAATCTGAGTGCACAAATTCAGATACCTGTTCACTCCACGGTCCCCAACTGTAATTGGTTTTAGAACAGAATACAAGTTCATGATAAAAAAAAACGCATGTTCCTTTGGTGTAATCGTCATTTATTATTTGGTAATGTACAAAGTTTAAGATACATTTTTTTAAGGAGTTCAATATACTATACTTCGCTGCACTTATATCCAACTTTTCGCCAAAACAAGATCTTACAAGAAGATTGAAGTTTTTGAAAGCTTCAGAAAAAACTAGATATTTGAGAGGAATTATGTTTTTCAAGAAAAACAACATTTTTCAAGAGTTTTCGGAATATCCATTGAAAATTCCTCCGTGTATTATTTCCTTTTGAACGTTGCAAGACTTAGCCCAGTTTAAAGCGATTTCGGGCAAAAAAATTAAAACAGCGCCAAAGATTTTTTTCTTTTTCTCTTTCAATAGTCTTTATTGAGTATTTTCAAGCCCAAGTTGTTGTTTTCTTTTGTTATCAAAAAAAAATAAAAAAGCGCCAAAAAAGAAGTACAAAATTTAGCACAAAAAACAAAAAAGAATCTCCAAAAAATTTTATTAAATCTTCGCAAAAATGGCTCAAATCGTAATATCTCGAAAATTCCCATAGCGATTTTTTTAGCGGTGATATAGTGCTATCTTACTCTCTTCAGCAGTTCGTCAATTCCGCCCAGGTGTGGTCTATAAACGATAAATTTTAAATTCACTTATCGCGTTGACTTATCGTGACAGACAGCTCTTTCGAGAAGTTTGCTGTTGTGAAATTATTTTTAATGGTATAACAGTTAAACTTCGTTTAAAACTCAACTGTTCTAATGCTATAGTCAAAATAAAGAAACAACGTCAGTTTACTATAATAAATTTATATCCGAAATTTCACCACTTTCTTAAAACAATTTAATTGGCAACACATTATGTAAAAGTTTATTATGGAATAAATGAAGAAAACTTTATCAAATAACAAACTTAAACTGTCACCTTTTATTGAGATGGTTTAAAGAACTTAAAAATGCATCAGGATCATGGAGAATTTGACTTGATTTGGGAAGGATTAAATGAAAGTGTATGAGTTATGAATTGGAATCATGATTAAGATTAGCATCATAGTATAATAATATAAAAACACATTAATTGGCGTTATTTTTGAAAAAAGAGGAATAAGGAACATTAAGAATAAAACAAAAGAACAAAAACAACATTCTGAATTATATTTAAACCCCATCAATTGGCATTATTTTATAAAAAAAAGAGAAATAAAAGAAGAATTAACTTGATTTCGAAAAAACATAATGATGTGATGGGCAATTGAACGGTTTATGATTTACAATCAGAGATAAAAATTTGCACCGCTAAATAAAAATTATTAAAAAAGAAAAATTTAAAGTTATCTAAACAAATATTGGCATCATATGCCAAAAGCATCAATTGGCCTTATTTTATAATAAAAATCGGACTAAAG
Organism: Cordilura impudica; assembly: GCA_963682025.1. NCBI lineage: Eukaryota > Metazoa > Arthropoda > Insecta > Diptera > Scathophagidae > Cordilura > Cordilura impudica. The sequence continues at coordinate 54,013,751 of OY821520.1, read as the reverse complement.
GAATGGAATTTCTTATAAAAAATTTAAAAATAAAAAATTTTAAAAATATACATTGACATTAATTTAATGAAGAGGAAACTTATAAAATGCAGAGTTTTCGCAATGGACCACATTAAAATAATATTTTAAAATTAAACTGATGGCCCATAATTATATTGATTACAAAAATTTTAAAAAAAAAAATCAACATATTGTGTAAAGTTGATTATTTCATTTTATGAAAAACAGCAACAACAAACATCACTTGTTACTAATCGAATATACAAATAAATCCCTTTACAAAACTGCAAACAAAAATATTTACTGAAAAATCACAAAATTCTAACAAAACTGGCAATTTTTGTTTAAGCACAAGGCAAAAAAGATGGTTGAAGGTTTTGAAAAATAAAACAAAAATAATAAAAGCATGAAATTATTTTTTTTTATTGATTAAAATCATAAGAAGAGTCATAAAAAATGAAAACTTTAATTTTGTTTTGAATAATTAAAATAGATAAATACTTACAAAATATTATGCATAATTTACTTTTCTTAATATCGAATTTATTTTTTATTTTTTAAAACAATAAAAAATAAGATTGTTTTTTTCCATAAAACTGTGTTTTTTCAAATAGCAAATTGATGGTATAGTTAATCGTATCATAGCTCAGGTGATACGTGTAGCTGGGCCAGATCTTTTACGTTCGTTTTTGGGTAATAACGGTAATACTGGGTCGACACGGCCAAATCTAGAAGCTGATTTTGATGATGACGAGGATGATGAAGATAATGAGAATGATATAAATAAACTAGATGATAAGAGACCATCTAGTACTACAACTAAAGATACTGTTGCTGATGATGATGATGATAATATTAGAGTTCGAATAGATTTGCCAACATTTGCACCAGAAAGTTCGGAAAATGATTCGACAGCCAATACAAATAACGTGAGTTCGAGCAGTTTAGCAACCAGCTCAATCTTCAATGCTCCTACTACAACTTCAGCAACTAGCAGTGAAACTCCCTCAGCCACCTCTTCCTCCTCTACTACTACTACTACTACTACTACTACTTCTACTACTACTTCAAGTCCTATTATAGTAATACCCAAAGCACAACCAACTACCATCCTTCCTACAACTACCACTTTGAGTCCGATACCAGATATACCCCAAACAACTCCAACAACCTTACCAGAACTTATATCTAATGATCCTCCAACAACTACCATTTCAAGCCCAATATCAGATACAATCCAAACTACTCCAACTCCAACAACTTATGATCCTTTAACAACTGCAGATATATCCTTTAATCTAACAAATCCTTTAGCCTCATCAATGGTTAATTCCTTGGCAACTTCTTTGCAAAATGAATTATCCTCCAATTCATTTAACAATAGAGTTGTTGATGAATCACAATTGATAGCTATTGTTGATAGTTTAAATCGTTTAATCAATTCTACCGATTATTTTGTTGCCACCAGAAATAATTTCTCCTCCTCATCATCAACTCAATCAACAATAACAACAACTTCAACAGCAGATTCAACAACACCACCAAAAATTACGAAACTACTACCAGTCAATAATTGAGAGCTTTCGTTGAAACAAAATACAACTCTGTAAACTTATCATCAAGTAATTTTGAATTCATCGCATTTTTTTCGTTACTTCTACGTTTCATTTAGCAAAAACAAAAAACACTTTTCTTATTTTCAAGAAAAGCAATAATTTCTTATTCTCATTCTAGTGTATGCATCGTTTGTAGTTATTTTTTTTTGTAGTTTTTTATTATTTTCGTATGGGAAATGAAAAATTGTGTATTTTTGGCACTTGTCTCATTTCATTTCATTCAAGCAAATTTTTTTTTAATATTTACGTCTCATTTTAGTATTTACATTTTGTAGTTTAGTTAGTTGATTTTTTCCCCCTCAAATCATTGCCACAATTTAACATTTTGAAAACAAAAAAAAAAAAAAAACAACAATAAGTCTTACAAAAGGCATGAGAGTTATTTGTATATGTTTAAACAATAATTAAAAGAAAGCTGTACAAACAAACAGCTGCTTGAAAGTGGAATTTTGTACGCAAAATTGATTTATTAAAAATTTTAATTTTAGTGTTTACAAACATGTTGAAAAGTATAATTACAAAATACTTTGGCAACATGTTGCCAATAAACATGTTTATTTTTTTTTTATTACAAAGTACTCCTCATTCTTCATATTACATTTTAGATAATTCATGATTATATCAAGTTCAAATTTTCATAAAACTTTTTTTTTCACAAATCTAACCAATAAATCAATTTAAGTATATCATATACATAGCTTAAATATGTCACTTATGTGATGTCATTGTAGGACCATGTCCTTGTCAAAAGCCAACAATTAAAACAGACCAAATCTTTTTTGTCTCGTGGCCTAAGTTCATTTAAAACGTAATTTAAAATTCCTTTTTACAGTAACTATTAAGAGTTTTTATAGAAATATTTTAATTGAAATATTCTCCCAGAAATAGAAAAAATACCCGTTGCACAATATGAAGACTGGAAACCATTCGACAAGATTCCTAACGAAAACCTTCTTCATGTTTAAATCATATCTCACGACACCCTACGGGAAAGGTTATACGAACCAGCTCTAGGACCTGTAACGTTCACTTGGCAATGTCATAGCCTGTGTAAATAGCCCGCTTGTAACATGTCTAGGATTTGTTCTGTGACAGATTATAAGCAGCCAATTTACCCAGTGGCAGGCCCTGGGACCTCTTCGTGTGACTCCTCCCGTAACATTCGAATTGTAAACATATTATATTATCGTTATATTCTCAGATCAATTGTTCTGTATCATATCTTATATTATATTTTATATAGAAAAAAAGAACATTTTACATTTTTTTTTTGTCAGTTTTAAGTTTTACGACATAAGCTAAAATTTGGTAAGAATATAGAAAAATCTTTAATATATCATCCATCAATTACAATGACATCAAAAACACTTTAACGAACAAAAAAAATTTACCACCACACAAATTGTTGTTGTAGCAAATCGATGCACAAGCCAATATGATCATATCGAAAATTTTACGCGCCTTGGGACCAACAATCTTACGTACCGCTGTACAAGGCAATACCGCCAATAGGGCAAGAGCTACATTCGATGCTGATTTTGATGACGATGATGATGATAGTAGCAGCAGCAGCAGCAGTAGCTCAACCGGCAGCAATGCTACTCGTGTTTCGGTAGAATTGCCAACATTTGAACCGGAAGATGATGATAATGAAGTAGATAGTGCTGCTAAATCTTCCAGTACTTCCACTACTACCACCACTACCACTAATTCCATCATATCCGTCACAACCACCACTGAATCGCCAAAATGTGAGTTGGAGGAAAATGAAAGATCATTTTTGCTACAACAACTTTAATAGAAAAGAAAAATGCTAGCCAATTTTCAAAAATGTCTATTAAATAAAATTAAAGCCAGTTGGAAATTTATAAAGCGTCGAGTTTGAAGACAATACGGCAAAAATTAAATTACCGAATTGACTTGTTGGCCACAGAATGTCATCACTTACATCTCGCACGATAATATTTGAGAAATAAATTTTTTTTATCTATTACACATCTCCGAGCTAAAAATTAGCTAGAAATTTGAAATGTCTAGTTTGAAAATTGTAAATATCAAGTTTAATGACTATAGCGCGACATGTAATTGATGACAATAAATTTATTATCTATAAAGACATCTGAGACCAACGAATTAGTTAGAAATTTAAAATATCGCCTTTAAAGATCATGGTAATATAAAAGAATAGTTAGTTTTCAGTAAATCTTTTAAGTTTAGAAAAATCGCTTATTTAATTCCTTCTTAAAGCTTCTATTATCCCCTATTAGAAAAAATCGCTTATTAAATTCCTTCTTAAAGCTTCTATTATCCCCTATTAGAAAAAATTTTTTCATACCGCAGAAAATTAGCGCATTTCAACAGAGAATAATTTTACCCAAAACTCGCATAAATACATACAGAAAGAAAAAATCACGAATCGAATTGTTCTAAAGTTTTATTTTATAGCATCTAATCATTTTCTATTGTGATAAACTAATTAATGTTAAGACAATAGAATTGAAATTGTCATCAACTCACAGTTCGATTATTATTATCGCAATTCGGTGGACAATAAACTTAGAACCACAACGAATCTGTGTCTATCTAAAAAAAATATGTTCTTATAATAAGGACATAATTTTGTATTTAAATAAAGCACCAAATAATTGAGAAATTAAGCTGAAATTTATGCCACGTGTGGTAGACATGTTATAATGGAATACGATCACGTCCATATGACCACCACGAGCACAGTGATCGATTTATTTCCACACATATCGCCCTAAACGTTGGTAATTTTGCGTTCGATATTATTATAGAGCTCCTCTAAGCCTCATCGTAACCCCATAAAAGGAAATATATTGCCGTTAAATCGTATTAGCGAGACGGCCATTCGACCGGACCTGTTTTTCGATATTAGACTATAGCTGACCTTCCTCTTCAGTAGATTCATTGTTTGATCAGCTGTATAGCATGTAGCATCATATTGTTGGAACCAAAAATCAATGATGTCTTAAGTCCATCAAATTCTTGGCAAAAATAGTCTTCCCACATCCGATAGTCGCCGTAAGATGGCTTCTTATCGGCGAAAAATACGGTCCAATCACATCCAATCACAGCGCACGGTCACATTTTGTGTATGTGAAGCACATGTGGGCTTGTGGTGTTCCTGTCCAACTACTCAAATTTTTTTTTTTTGACAAATTGATTTAGCCAAAAAATTCGCCCCAAAAACTGCTACCACCTATGAGAGTTCCGGTAATAATTCCAGACGTTGCTACTTCGCGAACTTTACCAAGATAAAAATTATAAACCATAACTAACATTTTGACATTGACAGATATAATACAGATAAAATAAAATAAAATAAAATAAAATAAAATAAAATAAAATAAAATAAAATAAAATAAAATAAAATAAAATAAAATAAAATAAAATAAAATAAAATAAAATAAAATAAAATAAAATAAAAGAAAATAAAATAAAATAAAATAAAATAAAATAAAATAAAATAAAATAAAATAAAATAAAATAAAATAAAATAAAATAAAATAAAATAAAATAAAATAAAATAAAATAAAATAAAATAAAATAAAACAAAATTAAGTAAAATAATATAAAATAAAATAAAATAAAATAAAATTAAATAAAATGAAATAATATAAAATAAAATAAAATAAATTAAATAGAATCAAATAAAATAAAATAATACAAAACAAAATAAAATATAATAAAATAAAATAAAATAAATTAAAATAATATAAGATAAGATAAAATAAAATAAAATTAAATAAATAATATAAAGTAAATTTAAATAAAATAAGATGAAATAAAATAAAATAAAGTAAAATAACATAAAATAAAATAAAATAATAAAATAAAATAAAATAAAATAAAATAAAATAAAATAAAATAAAATAAAATAAAATAAAATAAAATAAAATAAAATAAAATAAAATAAAATTAAATAAAATAAAATAATTTAAATAAAATAAAATAAAGTAAAATAAAATTAAATAAAATAAAATTATTCACTATTACTTTTCACATATTTTCTAGTTCATGTGTAAATTTATTTGTTGTTAAAAAAGATGGAACTGAAGGGTCTTCTTGATTTACATTTTCGCACTACGGAAAATATATAGTTAAGCACTAAAGTCTTCATACACCCTACTATTTTACTAATTTTAGGAATTGGCATTTTAAGTATTTACTGTAATTTCCGGAGTTATTTCTGTCCAAGCTCTGTTTAAAGCAGATTTCAGCCTTTAATAGCTGCTAATTTCATATTTTCTGACTTTTTTTCCAAAACATCCAGATGTGTTCTATAGCAATTAAGTAGGCTGATTTTGGTGGGAATAGAGTTGTCTGGGAGCCTAATATAGAAAGAAGCCAATCCCGAATAATACGCGCCGTTTGTTTGGCATCATTATCTTGCTGGAAAATCCAGTGTTTTATAAGACCCAAGTTATTAACAGATGATTTTAAATTATCTTCCAATTGTCGGTCCATAGTATTTTCAATAAAATCCAAATTATCACATCCAGTTGAAAACATTGCCACGTTCGTGTTTGGCCGTTGAAGTAATATTGCTTGGACCTGATGCTGCTTTGGGTTTTCTCCAAACTTTGGAACGGCCGTCACTACAAAAAAATTTATATTTAGTTTCATCGCTAATAAGACACATTTCCAGAAGTCTGTATCAAGGCGGAGTTTTCGGTTTTTAGCAGATATAAATGGTTTTTTTACGTCCAACTCTGCTTATAAAGCCATTCTCGTGCAAAGCTCTTTGTATAGTTTTTGGATGGACGCTCTTATTGGAACAGTTTTCATTATGTCCCGCCATTTTTGGGGGCACTAATTTTCGGATCCACGCATCTTTAACTAACATTGCTTTGTGTCAGCTTTTTTGGTTGGCCAGATCGATTGATTGATTTCCAGTATTTCCTTTTTTATTAAAGTTTCTAATAATGGTTTTTACTGCAGAATGACTTAATTTTACCATTAATGCAAATTCTCCACAACTTTTTTGCTCTTTTCTGTATTTAATATCAAATTTCTTACTGAAACCGATATTTCTTGGAGATTATCCGTTTTTAAGGTCAATAAATTATGTAAACGTAATATTTAAATATTTTCTATCTTTCAAGTTTTCCTAGAAGTAATCTCGCTGCATGTAGACTTCAGTCCGACTTGAAATTATGTTTATGGCTTATAATTATATAACATGGCTTATGTTTCTTTAAGTTTTTAATTTTTTTACATGCAAGTTTATTTAATAGTGCCTTAATTATGTATCTAGACTTTAGTCCTTAACGGTTTTTCACAGATTTTTTGAAGTTTTGTATTCTGGAAACCAAAATTCAGAAGATCGTTTTACTTTAGATTCAAAAAAAAATAATTAAATGACTCCAAAAAAATTTTAAAAGTAAAATGCGATTGATTGGTTTCGTTCTTGCTTTAAAGATTTAGCAAAGTTCCAATGAATCATTTAAGAGGGGAAAGTATTTAAGCGCTCATTTGGTATAAAAAGTTTCCTTTTGGTTTCAAGCGGGAACTACTGTATTGGAATTTAAAATTTCTTAATGCGACATGTCACTGATGAATTTCTTTTCAGACTATTCAATAGCAGTATTCATATATTTTGTCTTGTGAATAATATTTCCAGCTGGGTTTATATAAAGACATTTGAAAATTTCTGGAAAGCGTTTCTTTTTTAAACACAACAATTGAATTGGATTTTAATGCAGCATATTTTTTATTTAAATTTTTTTTTTTTTTAACAGAAAATTTTTAATAACACACTCTAAAATATTGGCAGTAAAAAAAGCAACAACATTCACAGAACAACAAAATTGAAACACAAAATATATTAACGAACAACAAACAACATCTTCAAAAATTTAAGCGAATGAAAAAAAAATAGAAAAAATTTTCCTTTTCCATTTTAATCTATTCGAACTTTTCTCTAACACTATCATTTGTAAATTTTCATTCTTTAAGCTTAAGTTAAGTTTAATTTTTAGAGGTTTTTTTAGAAAAGTATTTTTCAACTGTATAAATCTAATTAACAATTTTATATAATTAATTACTCTATATGTTTTAGTTTCTATTGCGGGTCTTTAATAATAAAAGTATGAAACGGTAACAACTAACTGGAGATTTTTTATTTATTATTAAAGACCCTCAAATCATTTTATATTTGGAATACCCTAAATTGGCTTTAATATTTAAGAAAATTCTACAAACATTTGAATGATCATGATTTCTCATGCTTTTTGTTTTCTCTTTTTTTCTCTTTCATGCGCATTCTACATTCTAAAAAAAAATCCACAAAAATCTTTAAATCAACTTGTGAAATAACTCTAAACAAAAAACGTTGAAATCAAAACAAAATCATCAATCAAACAAAAAAAAAACCCAAAATCAAAATAATAACTTGATTTAAAATGTATAAAAAATACATCATTATGCACGTGCATTTCCATCTTGTAATAATGTAATTGAAATGTTGGTATTAAACAAACCAAAATAAACAACCACTAACAATAAATTGTAATATTATTTGGTTTTGAAAAATCTTTAACGAAAATTCATAAAATCAAAAACAAAATTGCCGCACCGTTTAATGTCATGTACACACTTCTTTTATGCACTACTCCTGCCTTATACACTCGTTTCATATATCATTCTCATACCATATCCTTCCTCTAATATCCTATATGCCTTCTTCAAAACTATCATATCCTTTTTATCTAAACTTCCTCTTCTAACTAAACACTTTACTAAAACTTTCAAAAATATTTGTTATTGCACGTCAATATTTTTGAACAATAAAAAAAATAAAAAAATTTAACTTCAAAAAAATACAAATATGGCAACCTTGGCTTTCCCAACACTCGGCATTATTATCCACCCCCTTCAAAAAAAAATGAAATAATTAATGCGCGAAATTTGTTTTGTAATAAAAACGAAAATGATTGTCCAAAAAAAAAATATTTTCATAATGCGATCGATGCATGATGATGTTTATTTCACCATTCACATTAAAAAAGAATGGTGCCACTGATACACAAATCGATTTATCGGCCATTAATAAACAATTGGAGGAAACTATACGTGTAGCTCGTCAAGTCAAAGAAGCTGAAGCAGCTGCCCAAGCAGTAGCTGCTCTCCAACAACAACAGCCCTCTCAACTGCCCATACCTTCACCGAAAGTGGAAGAGACAATTCAATTAAGTTTCAACAATGAATTGCATTCTCTAACCAGCAACGAAAAACAAAAGACCATTAGCAATGAATTACAATTGAGTGACTCTAAGTCACCAGCTATTGATGAATTGACATTGGACTCTAATGAAGATACCGTTGATTTAGATGACAGAAACAAAAGGTATTTATACCAAACAAGGGAGGTTTTTTTTGTAGTCTTGTACACTAAACACTAACACTGAATTTTTATTTTAAATATATTTTTTTTTTTTATTAATACATTAACAATAACTTAAAAGTATGGAATTCAGTGTTAAAATTAAAATTGGCTATAAAATTATCGGGTTTACTTAAAAAGTAAACATTTTTCAAAATTTGGGTAACACAAAATTGTTCGTTTCTTTCCACAAATATTTCATGTTTAGCAATGTCTTTAAAAGGTTCTTGCAATTTGGCGGCGCCGGTTTAGCTGGTGGCTCTAGCGGTGGTTCTGGTGGTGGTGCCGGCGGTGCTGGTGCTGGTGTTGCTCCGGCCGGTTCCGGTAATTTCCTATTCGATGTTGTCAGAGTAAGTAAAAAATATTTTTATAAAAAAAAAAATTAAATTTTATTAAGCTAATCGGAATTTAATGAGGATTTTTGTAAACGAAATTTTAACAAAAATTTGTGAAATATATCCTGAAATATACACTGGGAGAAATAATTATAAGACCAAAATATAAAATAACATATTTCAACGTTCAAATAGAATTTATCGTTTATATGCTTATTTTACAACCATGTGCGGTCATTGATGCTAAATAACATGCTTCTTCTATTTCCTTTTTATTAAAAGTTATATAAATGTGTAGACGGAAATATTTATAGGACCGCGTGGAATTAAATCCACAAAAACATTGTTTTTATTCAAACTCTTTCTTTCCACATGCATATGAGTTTTGAATCTCTCCATGACTGTACGTGACTTTGCGTGACTATATTTAAGTTAATATTTGGTGACAACAAGTCTGTGGACCAAGTTTCAGATTGATTGGATGAGGGGAAATGGGGTTTAAATCACTCCGTCGCTGGGCGCGACTATGCGTGACTATCCCAAAACTAATCTGTAGTCACAACAAAACTATGGGGCAAGTTTCAGATCAATTGGATGAGGAGGAATGGGGTTGCCCCATGGCAGACAGACAGACAGACAGAGAGTATGAGTTAAAAGAAAGAGTTTAAAAAATAATTAAACACGAAAAACCAAACAGCAAAAATCTCACCCTTTACATAAAATCGTTGTTTGTAACAAATGATCTCCGGAGCCATTACAGCTATCGAGTTCAAATTTACAAACTAGGCTCGGTTCGAGTCCTTTATGGTTTTTTCAACAATTGGCGGGATCGGGCTTTGCACTATGCATTTATAGAATAAATATTTAGCATGACATTTCTAGAGTATTGTGTTAGGGAGAGTTTTAAGCCTTTGCGTGAGTTCATTAGTTTGAAGTGTCCGCAATCGAGTCTAAAATAGGCGGGATAGTAACAGTTGCCGTGGCACCTGCCATTCAAAGTAATATATATGGACTGCTATGAGGCTGAGGAGCTTGAAAGTTTTTGTGAGTCAATAGCTTATTAATGTGAGTTGTAATGTAAAAAATGGATGGTATCAGACTAATGGGCATGGTACTGCCCTTGCAAAATATATTATATCATATATGTGAAGTCAAAATATTCCTAATGTCATTGCGAAAATATTGTTGTTTAAATAAACGGAATATTCAAAATCCACGCTAAAATTGTTTTACGAATGTGGGCTGATGCGAAACAATATTCGACGAGATCCGCTAGAATGTCTATAAAACATCGGTGTAAAAATAAATAGCGTGGGAGTGATAGTTACTTATATCTGTTGTAAAATAACGGCAAACTAGCGGATGTGTCAATTTGACCTTTAACCTTTCATGTGAAATCGTACATTTTATGTACGATTACATTGAGATAGAGATAGATTGAGATTCACGATTTTGACATACTGATGAATATAGATAAAATTATGATGTCATTGTGGGGAGGTATGTATGTATTTTATAATAATTTTTATAACATACTAGCTGTAGCCCAATACGCTTCACCACGCCCATCATAACGAAATAAAAAACTGGGAATACATTTTTGATTTTGGCGATTTTTGATTTTGGCGATTTTTGTTATTCGCAATTTTTTATGATTTTTGATTCTAGCGATTTTTGTTTTTCGCGATTTTTGATTTTGGTGATTTTTGTCTCTCGCGATTTTCGGTTATGGCGATTTTTAATTTCCACGACTACTCACAATGGTAAATAATGTACTTGTCAAAAATTTCAAGGCTGTCATTTTCATAGTACTTCATATTTTTTTGTATAAGAGGTGCCAGGCCCATTGGTGCGATCCCGTCTATTTTTTGAGCTACTACACACATTATTAACTTATGAACTCACTCAAAGTCCCAAGGCTTTCATTATTATAGCACTCCAGTTATATGATATTTAATATTTACTTCGTTGGTGGGTGCCACCATTTTTTTCAGAAACTCTTCAAATTAGTTTTATATGTACATGTAGATATTTAGTTTCAGAACTCTTGCTGTCGTAGTACTTCAGAATATTATATGTTAAAATTAAATTTTAAAAATTTACTTTATATGGGAGGTGCCATGCCCACTTGAAAAAAATAGGCAGTTACCTTCTTTAAAAATTTCAAGACGTGTAGTCTCCTATAAACCACAAACAACAAGTAAGAAAATTATAGTCGGTCTAGACCGACTATATGATACCCTATACCATGCGTTTAGAAACCCTATCTCATAGGCCCAACTAACTGGACATAGAAAATAAGCAAAAACCGAATTTGAGTGGCATTTTTATTAATTTTTTTGGCTGCAGATATGAAAAAGTTCATATCGGATGCTATATCTATATAGGGACTAGGTCCAAAAATGGACCGATCCTGATCATGTTTGGTAAAGTCTCTTGTATTTTTCAAAAATATATACAAACAAAATTTGAGAAGAATCAGTGCAACATTTTTGTTTTTTAATAGATTTAAGTGAAGATCGGGAAGCAGCTCTGTATGGGGTCAAAGGGATCATTTTTGGACTACTCATTAATGGATGTAATGAACGCATACAAACCCAATTTGAGTAAGATCTATATGACAATTTGGATCTTATGGCAATTTATGTCGATTTCATATGGGTAATTTGTATGGGGGCTAGGTCGCTAGGGCTAGCGTTCATCCCATGGCAGATAAAAGCTTATATACCAAATTTCATAAAAATATATTCATATTTGCGACCTGCAGTTTGATTACAAGCTTTACATGGACACACAGACGGACGGACGGACGGACGGACATTGTTAAATCAACTCAACTGATGCGAAACAATATTCGACGAGATCCGCTAGAATGTCTATAAAACATCGGTGTAAAAATAAATAGCGTGGGAGTGATAGTTACTTATATCTGTTGTAAAATAACGGCAAACTAGCGGATGTGTCAATTTGACCTTTAACCTTTCATGTGAAATCGTACATTTTATGTACGATTACATTGAGATAGAGATAGATTGAGATTCACGATTTTGACATACTGATGAATATAGATAAAATTATGATGTCATTGTGGGGAGGTATGTATGTATTTTATAATAATTTTTATAACATACTAGCTGTAGCCCAATACGCTTCACCACGCCCATCATAACGAAATAAAAAACTGGGAATACATTTTTGATTTTGGCGATTTTTGATTTTGGCGATTTTTGTTATTCGCAATTTTTTATGATTTTTGATTCTAGCGATTTTTGTTTTTCGCGATTTTTGATTTTGGTGATTTTTGTCTCTCGCGATTTTCGGTTATGGCGATTTTTAATTTCCACGACTACTCACAATGGTAAATAATGTACTTGTCAAAAATTTCAAGGCTGTCATTTTCATAGTACTTCATATTTTTTTGTATAAGAGGTGCCAGGCCCATTGGTGCGATCCCGTCTATTTTTTGAGCTACTACACACATTATTAACTTATGAACTCACTCAAAGTCCCAAGGCTTTCATTATTATAGCACTCCAGTTATATGATATTTAATATTTACTTCGTTGGTGGGTGCCACCATTTTTTTCAGAAACTCTTCAAATTAGTTTTATATGTACATGTAGATATTTAGTTTCAGAACTCTTGCTGTCGTAGTACTTCAGAATATTATATGTTAAAATTAAATTTTAAAAATTTACTTTATATGGGAGGTGCCATGCCCACTTGAAAAAAATAGGCAGTTACCTTCTTTAAAAATTTCAAGACGTGTAGTCTCCTATAAACCACAAACAACAAGTAAGAAAATTATAGTCGGTCTAGACCGACTATATGATACCCTATACCATGCGTTTAGAAACCCTATCTCATAGGCCCAACTAACTGGACATAGAAAATAAGCAAAAACCGAATTTGAGTGGCATTTTTATTAATTTTTTTGGCTGCAGATATGAAAAAGTTCATATCGGATGCTATATCTATATAGGGACTAGGTCCAAAAATGGACCGATCCTGATCATGTTTGGTAAAGTCTCTTGTATTTTTCAAAAATATATACAAACAAAATTTGAGAAGAATCAGTGCAACATTTTTGTTTTTTAATAGATTTAAGTGAAGATCGGGAAGCAGCTCTGTATGGGGTCAAAGGGATCATTTTTGGACTACTCATTAATGGATGTAATGAACGCATACAAACCCAATTTGAGTAAGATCTATATGACAATTTGGATCTTATGGCAATTTATGTCGATTTCATATGGGTAATTTGTATGGGGGCTAGGTCGCTAGGGCTAGCGTTCATCCCATGGCAGATAAAAGCTTATATACCAAATTTCATAAAAATATATTCATATTTGCGACCTGCAGTTTGATTACAAGCTTTACATGGACACACAGACGGACGGACGGACGGACGGACATTGTTAAATCAACTCAGAAAGTAATTCTGATTCGATCGGTATAATTAAAGATGGGTCTAGGTCAAATATTTTTGGTTGTTACAAACAGCAGCACAAAGTCATTATACCCAAACCACATAGTGGTATAGGGTATAAACAAACAAAACTCCATTTTTACCACGATGTGGTTTGGCTATAATGACTTTGTGCTGCTGTTTGTAACTACCAAAAATATTTGACCTAGACCCATCTTTTATTATACCGATCGACTCGGAATCACTTTCTGAGTCGATTTAGTGATGTCCGTCGTCCGTCCGTCCGTCCGTCCGTCCGTCTGTGTGTCCATGTAAACCTTTTAATCAAACTACAGGTCGCAAATATGGATATATTTTGATGAAATTTTGTATATAAGCTTTTATCGGCCATAGGATGAACGCTATTTAAATTGGTGGAATTCGGTCCTTGTTTAGACCTAGTGCCCATACATATGACCCCTATGAAATCGACTTAAATTGTCATAAGATCCAAATTATCATATAAATCTTAGTCAAATTGGGTTTGTATGTGTTTATTACATCCATTTATCAGTTGTCCAAAATAAACCCCATATGGCAATTCTTTCTCATAGCCCCCCCTCCCCCCCCCCCTCATATAAAGTTGCTTCCCGATTTTCACTTAAATCTACCAAAAAAAAATATTGCTTAGATTTTTCTCAAATTTGATTTGTATATATATTTTCAAAATATAAGTGAGTTTACCAAATATTGTCAGGATCGGTCCATTTTCTGACCTAGTCCCTATATAAATATAGCATCCCATATGAACGTTTTCATATCTGCAGCCAAAAAAAAATTAATAACAATGCCACTCAAATTTGATTTATGCTAATTTTCTATATCCACTTAGTTGGACTGAAGAGATTTCTTACTTGCTATATATGATATAAGATTAGTAACCTACGTAAATATGAAGATAAAAGTCTGATTTAAATAGGTATTACATTTAAATCTGATTATTTTTGTGGTGTGTTTGGTCGGCTTTAACTTTCTTTCTCTTCAGTTTAACTTCTTCATCGTTGCTAAAAACAAATCAAGTTCTAATTTATTATTTTTTTTTCATTGTAGCTTTTCTCTGGGAGTGTACAAACTCAAGCTGGTGATGAAGCTGCCAACAGTTCAAACAGTGTAAGCAGTTCCTCAGACAGTGATTCCGATAGTGATAGCAATCGTGCTAATGATGGTTATACGGAAGGAATTCCCGGCCCCGTAACAAGATTGGTTGTTTTAGCCAATAGAGGCCTGGCCAATTTGGTACAAGATTTGATTTTGGTAAGTTTTTTTCTTTTTGTTGTATCTGTCTCTCTATCTCTCTTTTCTTATTTATTCATATATTTTCTTTTTACAGCGTGTGGCTGCTACAAGTGAGAAATTCGTCAACTTCAAGGCCAAACTTATTACAGCTCTCATTTAAATACATTTGCTGGTTGCCTACTGTTGCACTCTATCAACAAATTTTTCATTTCAAAATTAGTCAAATTTTTTTTTAAACAACGAAAATTTTTTTTAAACAAAACTACTTAATTTTATTGGCAAAGCTAGTATAACATTTTATTCACGAACTCTAATTCACTTTTCATCGTTCTTTTTTAATTTTATTTATTAAAGTCAAAACTATTTTTTTTTTTGTTTGAGAAAAAAAATATTTCGAAACAAAAATTATTACTAACAATAACTAGTTGAAAAAAACCATTAGTTAGCTTGTATTTTGTAGTATACTGCCTGTAAATATGAAATGTCCTTTTTTTTATTTCCTGTAGTATGATTTCCTTATTATCATAATATTATTTTTTTCCTATTATTGAAAAAAAGTTTCCTTATATAAAAAAAAAACATATGACTGTGGTGTTTTATAAACTTTTTAAAATTTTTTTTAATTTGTAAACACAAATAAAACCTTAAAATAAATATGTAGTATTTTATAGAAATATCCTGAATAGACAGACATAAAAGTCACTTTTATTAACAAAACAAATATTATTTTGCTATTTTTTTCACTATAAAAAATCACAAGTTTTTATAAATTTTTTGCTAACTCTGAAGTTGTTGTTAAAAAATAAATAACTAAATTACTATTAAATTAAAAAAGGATTTATTGTCCCTTTAAAGAAACAGTTTTATACAATTTTTATAATTTTATATTGAAATTGTTTTCTTAAGTGTAAACTTTTTTGATTTTTTTTAATTTGATTTAGTTATTAAGTTTGTAAAAAAAAAATTAAACATTTATTTCCTTATTCTTATACTAAGTTTAACAACTAGGCTGCGTTTTAATTTTGTACTATTCTGGTATGGATTTTGTTTTTTTCCTTTTTTAACTCAATTTTTTGTCAATATATAAATAGCTCCCATTTTCTACGAAATATATTCTGTTTTTGTAATTATATTTTTTTCTTTTATTAATTTTAAGTGTTGTAAATAAATATAAATAAAAATTTAGTTTAAAAATACAAAGAAAATAGAATTTGTTTTATTATGGATTTGGGTAATCCCAAGCGATGTGGTAATCATCATGAGCATGTGTAAAAATATTTACTTCCGTTTTGTCTATTGATACAACTTGAATGTTTTAGTGGTGTCATAATTTAATAGACTCTTTAAACAGAAATACATTGGAGTTCGCTTATAACGAACACCGGTTATAATGAAATTTCATGTATAACGTACAATTTGTTCGGACCTAATAGTTTTTTTTATTCACATTTTTCATACAAATTGGCTCGGTTATAGCGAACAAATGTTGTAACAAACTTTGGCTTAAGGGCGGGGTAAGGTTTTAAAGGCGAAAAAAGGCATATTTTCACGATTTTTTTTTTTTTTTTTTTTGAAGATATGAATAGTTTTTTTCAATTTTTGAAACTCTTTATACAATCAGCTGTTCAGTGTACTTATAAATTCAAATTGAATAAGAAAGAGTGCTAAATTCGGCTGTGCCGAATATTTTGAAACCTCCAGCTGTGTTCTAAACACAATATTACAACCAAGGATGTCAACACTAAGAAACAAAAATTCCAGATTTCAAATTATAATGTCTAGGTTTTTACAATGATGTTTAAAATTACTAAGTTAATTAACAAATATTTTAGGTATTTTCGTGCTATTTTAATTGAAAGAAATTATTAAATGTAATGAGCATAAATGCAAACATATACAAATACATATTTTGTTTGTTTATTAGCGAACCATACACATTTTTCTAATATTTGTTTTTTTGTATAACGTGGACAACATCAACAAGCAAATAAAAATGTGTATGCAGCGCTGATACATACATATCAATTTCAATATTTTAGTTTTTTTATATGAAATTTTATCGGAGTATCTATACATTTTCGTACGTCTTTGTTGACCTATTCGGCCTATAGGATTCAAATTCAATACCAAACTTCTGGCCCACTCGACCTATTTCGAACAGCAGAATGTTTTGAACAGACAGACAGACGGACATCGCCAGATCGACTTCTCCTTTTATAAGGATTAAGAATATATATAGATTAACAAACTGATATATATACTGAGCAGTAGTGTAGAGTGTATAAAAAGTAATTATTTAATTGAATTAGAAAAACAAATGATAAAAAAAGTAAAATTTGCTAAATTAGGTCGAAAAGTGGACCGATCTTGACCATATTTGGTAAAGTCACTTATTGTTTGAAAAAGTATATATGAGAAAACAAATAAGAGAAAAATCTGTACAATTTTGGTCGTGTTTTTAGATTTAATTAAAGATCGGGAAGCAGCTTTATGTGACTAAGAATTGTGCTACATTTTTGGACTATGCTACAAACACACAAAAACCTAGTTTGATCTATATGATATTTTGGATCTTATGGTAATTTAAGTCGAACTCAGAGGAGTCATATGTATGGGAACGAGGTCTGAACATGCACCGATTTTCACCAATTAGTAGTTTGATTACAAGGCTTATATTTACACACAGAGGGACAGACATACAGACGGACGACAAATGTAAACGATAAACCGACTTCTTGTTTTGATTTTGTGGAATGAACCCAAGAATTATTACCCCTTTTACTTCAATTGTTCATTGTTGTGAAAAATGCCTTCCGTCGAAATAAATATACACTTGCTATAAAAATTATCCGTCCACCTGAACACGAAAAATTTAACTACATATTAATTTTTACTATTAATTACATATGTATATTAGATACATCCAAATTTGTATGAAAATGGATCATGTTTTCCGATCCGTGCACGACGTAGTAAATATGAAAGAAGATATCAAAAATCCCATAAAAACGAAATCAGTCGCCCGATATCGTCAAAACTGGCTTGTCCCTAGGCGAAACTCCATATTTTGATCAAGTTCCATTCATATATTTAAATAAAATTTTTAAAAGGCATTTCAATCGGCCGGAAATTTATTTATATGGCCAATTCCCATGTAAAATTGACCACTGAATCGAATGCAGCTGATAGAATATCAAAAAAAATTATGCCTGACCCTACAGTGGCGATTAAAGTCACATTTTTTTTTTTGTTATTTAATTTTTTATATTTATCATGTCAGGTGACTGATACGAAAGAGACTTATGTAAAAATGAACACAACAGGGTTGTAGCGCATTTTATGTAGATGAATTTAGTTTAAAAAAAATTAAAATCGCACATAATTTGGATGAGTTATGGCCAATTTCCTTAAAATTGCCATATACATTTTTAAGCGAAAACGTGTATTTTCGTCATATCTTGAGAAAAAGTCATCTGATATTGGTGGTATCATACCAATTTTTATTAGTTTCGTCAAGCCCGATTAGCTGAGACCAGTGGCGGATCCAATGAGGGGGTTTTGGGATTAATCCGCCCAACAGTAAAATTTTTGTACCATAAATTAACCCTTGAACGAAAATTAACCCTGTTACTGGGGCTATTTTTATATAATCCCCAATTTAATCCCGTTTATCATACCTACATATGTGCAAATTTCGAAAAGTTGGTTCGGTGCGCGCGTTAAGATTCCGAAACAAGGTAGATTTAGAGAAGGTACAGCCAACGCTCAATTGTCATGTCATTCGTTCCTTTTGAGTGAGTTTTTTTCCTTTGTATTTAATAGAACGGGTGACGACGCGAATAGAAAATACACAGCAAAACAAAAACAACAGAACCAACGGTACTTTTAACATTACATTTTCAAACGCTGATATTTGCGTTTTTTGCTATTTTATTATATTGAAAAACTTATCAGTTCTAATAAAGCATTTGAATATTAAACATCTTTTATAATTATTTGGAAATCAAAAAAACCTTAAGTTCAATAAAGTTTAATATATTTCTCAGTAAAATGGAAGAAAAATATTATTTGATAAGTAAGTTTCTAGATTCTAGACGGGGGAGGTAAACCAATAAAAATCAAAGCACCTGGTGCAGTCAGCCGAGCGCGGTTTATGGGCAAAGCAATTTACACGCTGAAAATGTACTTATTCAGAGATCAGTTTGTTTTAACAGGTATGTATCATAAATTCAAATGTTCAATGATTTCAAATGTATTAAATTTATTTTATGAATTTAATATTCTAGATAAGGAGTTGAAAGGTTTACAGGATGTGAACATATTCATCGCAATCGTGTACATACGATACTGGTAATATTGCACTTTTTCAGTTGCTGCTCCTATGCTTGACCTAAAATTGATCGAAAATTTAATAGACTATCGGAACATAAATTTGAAGTTGGCCAACAAAATGCTAAGAGTATTTGGGCGTCATTTGTGGTACTTGTCAGAATCATTAGTCGGCCTTGCATTTTTCGACAGAAGTATCGATGCGAAAACCAAGAGACTCATGATAACAGCTTTGGAGAAAAATGGTGACGCAAATAAATTTAGACATGCTTACATCAACATTCTTACAGTCACTGTCGCTGATTTGAAGATTGAGAGCTTTATAACGTCACGAACTCTAACATTCTTCGAATCTTTGTTTACAAAAAAACCTGATGAGGCAAATCACTTGGACTTTCTAGAAATTGATCCGAGTCGTTGGGAGAACAATGAAAATTATTTGCGTGCAGAAAAAGTCGCCAAGGGAATGTTGGTTGTAAACGACGCCGCCGAAAGAGCAGTAGGCCTTATGACTAGATTCAATGAAAAAGTCACTAACGTTGAGACCGAAAAGCAAATGGTTTTGCAGCTAGTTGAAAAACACCAAAAAATGTTTGGCTACAGAACAACAACAAAAGAAATGCTTTTGAATAATTATTTTTAAGTACCATTTAAAATGCAACATATGTACACTGAAATAAAAATATTCCCATTCAAATACTGTTTTTATTCGGTCTTTCCAATATTGGTCTCAGCCAGGGGATTAATCCCAAAACCCCCTCATTGGATCCGCCACTGGTCTCAGCTAATCGGGCTTGACGAAACTAATAAAAATTGGTATGATACCACCAATATCAGATGACTTTTTCTCAAGATATGACGAAAATACACGTTTTCGCTTAAAAATGTATATGGCAATTTTAACGAAATTGGCCATAACTCATCCAAATTATGTGCGATTTTAATTTTTTTTAAACTAAATTCATCTACATAAAATGCGCTACAACCCTGTTGTGTTCATTTTTACATAAGTCTCTTTCGTATCAGTCACCTGACATGATAAATATAAAAAATTAAATAACAAAAAAAAAAAAATGTGACTTTAATCGCCACTGTAGGGTCAGGCATAATTTTTTTTGATATTCTATCAGCTGCATTCGATTCAGTGGTCAATTTTACATGGGAATTGGTCATATAAATAAATATCCGGCCGATTGAAATACCTTTTAAAAATTTTATTTAAATATATGAATGGAACTTGATCAAAATATGGAGTTTCGCCTAGGGACAAGCCAGTTTTGACGATATCGGGCGACTGATTTCGTTTTTATGGTTTTTTGACATCTTCTTTCATATTTACTACGTCGTGCACGGATCAGAAAAAAAAATACTTTTGGATGTATCTAATGTATATGTGCACAATTTTTTAAAAACACTTGGTTTATAAATAATACTTTTTAGGTGTCCACCAGATTTACAGATTTGCATCGTCTGGAAAATTTTTTTTTGAGTAATACTCATTTAAAGTTGCTACTAACACATACATAAAACACATGCTGTGAGTGTGTTTATTATAGATATCAAAATTCCTGTGTTGAATTGTGAATTGGCTAAAATTGATTAGCACACCTTTAGGTATATATATCTTCTGTGTGTTCAACAAATATTTATAATGAATTTAATGAATTTTACTTAAAAAGCGTTGAATTGGGAATTGGCATATCTTTAAGCTTCTATAAAATTATTTATTAAATGCAAAAATGAAATTTCCTAGAATTTGCACTCAAATTTCGAGGGCTGGGCTCTGCTAGTAACAATTCATAGTAGTAACCTTTAGTAACATTAAGGCGAAAAAGGCATATTTTCATAATTTTTTTTTTTTTTTTTTTTTTGAAGATATGAATAATGTTGGATTATTTATACACATATACACTAGCGTGACAGCCATTTTATTTTTTCGGAATTTCAAGACCTGTGGGTCGGATTATTGTGACACTGGATCTAAAACTTTAGTGCGCAAAATTTGAGCCAAATCGGACAATACTTTCTGGACGCGCATTGAGTTCAAAGTTCAAATACGCATTTACCTATATGTAAAATTATCAAAAAAAATAATTTTTCACAAAAATTTTGATTTTAATAATTGCGTTTCAGTTAAATTATTTAATAAACCATAATCTAGAGTAAATTATCTTTCTAATAAAACAACAAAGTCTATTATCGGTTGAAAAACAGCCAAGGTATATCAAGTTCCCCAGGCAATAAATTCGCCGCAGCCCACTTGATTAAGAAAATCCAGCTCACATTTTTAAAGTTATTGAAATAATTTATAATAACGACATTTTTGCATTCTCCAGATCCCAAAATGATCTTATGTAAAGTACTTTGCATCTCGTCTATTGTTATGCCTTTTTAAATTAATGTCAAAACGTTACGTATTTTTTAACACTACTTCAAATCTCCAATTTTACTTTTTCAAAAATTTTGTCTTATTAACAAAATATATGTGTTTAAAAAGGCCAAATATTGTAGGTATCCTGCTCTTAATTTGGCGAGGGCAGCGTTTTCATTTCAGCGGATTTGAATAAAAATGTAATTTTTCATACTTTTTCAACTTTACAACATGTTTTTGGTGTTTTCATATTTCAAATATCTTTTGTCAAAATACTATACTACTTGATATTTGTTCTCCATCTTGTAAATTAAGATTAAATTGAAACACTATAAACTTTTCCTCTTTAAGGTCAAATTTAAGAAGATTTAAATTTTTTTTTAACAAAATAATATATATTTTTGGAAGGATTTCGATAAAATTTGCTAATAATATATTAATTGTTCTAAAAATAATATTCTGGACTTATTTTCTAAAATTAACCCGTGTGGTACTCTTGATGTCTAATTTACACTTTATGAAAATCATTAAATATTTTCTTCAACAGGATTTTTTTTAAATAAAACAAACTTAATGTATTCATAAAATGCCTCAAATTTATTCGTTATTTTATGAAAATATGTAGATTAATTAGTTTTTATATTTAATACAGTAAAAACAAATTTGTATATCGAGGGATTATATTCAGAAGGTGCTATCTGCATCAATAATTATTTTAAAGATAGCGTGCAAAACCAATTTATTAATAAGATCTGAAAGTATTTGTCGATCGATTTGCTACAATATCTATTTAGAAATAGTCATACTAATCATGTATGATATCAAAATTATTATTATATTTGACAGTTAAGAAAATAGTTTGAAATTCGGGTGTCACATTTTTTTTTTCAGAATTATTATATTCATATAAAGGTATATTGAGGGCTTATATTCAAAAAGTGCTATCTACATTTGACAGCAATATTAATTTTTGATACGTACCGTTTTGACATTAATTTAGAACGGCATAACAATAGACGAGATGCAAAATACTTTACATAAGACATTTTGGGATCAGGAAAATGCAAAATTGTTGTTGTTGTAAATTATTTCAATGTCTTTAAAAATGTGAGTTCGATTTTCTTAACCAAGCTGGCTGCGGCGCATTTATTGCTTGGGGAACTTGATATAACTTGGCTGTTTTTCAACCGATAATAGATTTTGTTGCTGTATTTGAAAGATAATTTACTCTAGATTACGGTTTATTAATTAATTTAATTGAAACGCAATTATTAATATCAAAATTTTTGTGAAAAATTATTTTTAAATGTATATTTGAACTTTGGACTCAATGCGCGTCCAGAAAGCATTTTGCGCACTAAAGTTTTAGACCCAGTGTCACAATAATTCGACCCGCACAACTCAAAATTCAACCAAAAATTTGTTTTCATACAAACCGCTGTCAGCCTAATATACACGTTATAGTATAACATTTGAGGTTTCTTTGAAAAAATTTTTAATTAAAAGTTTAATAAATAAGTCTGTGACAGCGGATCTCCGGAGGCGCCTCGAAAAAAAGTTGTTTTAAGGTGAACATCATAACTCGTTACCGGATCATGTGATATGAAAAAATCGACATGCGCTTAAAAGGTGATATGTTTCCCTAGGTAAACAGGAAGTTTTTTTATTTTATTTTTTTTTATTTTTGGCAGCATTTTGAAGTGAAAAACACGATTTTTGCTATAAAATTTCGGTGAATTTTTTGTTTAAAAATGGGGGGAAAAAACGGTTTTAAAAAAATCCTTCTGATTACCTGGTGATTTATGTTTAGAAATAGTGTATAAAATTTCAATTTCGGTCAAGTAGATTTTGAGTTATGCTGCTCACGAACTTCAAAAAAGTTGTTTGGGAGAAAATCGATTTAAAGTGTTTAACATACACAATATACCGTATGAGGGCCGACGCCCGAAATGCTGTGTCTTCGTTATTTTTGGTGCGCTTTACTTGAAATTTTGAAACAACACTCTTGACATGTTGTACATAAAAAAAGTTATAAAATCTTAATAGTGTATGTTAAAAACCCCTGAATAGTGTAACCTTTTTTGTTCTGTTTCGCCTTGAAGGATAAGAGTTTCATCGTCCACTGCATTATTAATATCAATTGCAATCAAACTTTCATTATTTAGTTCTTTGTCATATAACAAAACTCGGCATATCTTTTTCTTCCACTCCTTCAAAATTGGCATTTCTAGCTGATTATGCAAGTTCGTCATAAACGAACGAAACATCATTAATATCGCCAATATCTTTAAGAATAAATATCTTTAACAACATTCGGGTCAAAATTTGCGCCAAGTTCCGTTCATACACGATTCATTTACTTCTTTCCATGAGAGGTTTATATTTTTAATGGACATCAGGATAATGATACTTCCAAAAATCGTTCATGGTAGGCTTATCATCTTCATTTTCATCTCCATCAGTTGCTTAGTTGACTAAAAGTTCGTCACAGGTAATAGGACTTGCAGTTTGATATAACGACTTGCTCCAGTGGTTGTATCACTGCTGTGGTATTTGGGATCACTTTTATATTTTCATAATCATCATCTGAAATAACAGGATGGCCTGGTGCATTGTCTCACAACAAGAGCACTCAATTATTTGTGAAGACCAATAAGCTTTCAGTTCAGGAACAGCAAATTTTTCCATCCAATATGGATGACTGCATCCATATTTGCGCGCCAGTGAATAGGAAGATCTTTCTTTTTAACATTTTTTAAAGTTCACGATTTTTAAAACTATCAAACCAACCTTGCTTCGAATTCTTCTATAGTTTTGGCACTTGATAATGGATAATTTTCTTTAAGGTCTTTCTTTATATGTTTAAAGTTTGAGCTTTATTATGAGTTACCATTTGACTCAATCGCATTTTTCGCTAATTTTGATTTTCTATCGATATGCTAAGGGACTTAATTTTTTTCATTAAAGGTTTTCTCATTTTTATAACTTTTTTGTGTTGCAATGGCTGTGTCCGGAAAAATTGATTTTACTGTAGGTGGGGCAAGTCCAAGGTTTTTTTCAATCTCAACAGCCTTTTCCCCTGATATAAAACGTTTCAAAATATCAAGTTTTTCTTCCAAACTTATTTTTTTTTTTGGGTTAAAATTTGGTTGGCGCTAGCTCCAGCTAGTACATAATACTAGGTTATTACGACGTATGGATCCCTACACAAATTATGCCTTCCCAAATGAGGTTAGGGAGAGCCATTTGAATTCAATCCTTGAAATTATTAAACAGATTGGTTATAATATAACCAGAAAACCTGATCAGCGGAAATAAAAGAAGCAACGAAAACGACATTTATTCGATGAAACGCAAATTACAGCAGAAAGCATTAAATTAGGTACATAACCCAACTTCATGTCAAGCAGCAACCACGAGGCTCACAAAATAAAATACCGCAACGGTTTCCCTTTACCCGGAGGATTGACGCAACGAAAACGATGTTCCGTTGAATAGTAAATTACTAATGTCCAAACTTTTTTGTTTTCTTTTGAAAAATATATTGTTTCAACTTTACTTAAACTAATGTAAGGCTTTCAACTGGTAGCCAGTAGATGACCTTCGCATCAACTAAACTTAAACGGGTAATCCCCTTTTTCTGTTTGAGCTTTGTACACACATACACACTTTACAGTTGTTTTATAAAAAAAAATTTATTTACCGAAACAAATCGCAGCATTAACTATGCAACTTCGAAGCATGGAGCGCTAACTGAAGTATAACGCTGCTCTTACACATGCAAGTAGTGGCATGCAATTGCTGTATACGTATTATCAACGAAAAATGGTTCGAATTAGTCGAATCTCTTGCCATTAGCATTTCTGCTCTATAATTAACAAACTTGCTTATTTCAAGAAATAAATCATAATATGTACATTTGACAAGTTATAACTTTTATTACAATTTCACAGTAATCCAGTAAATTTGTACTAAGTATTTAACAGGGTAACATTTTGAATTTTAGTGGCAGCAGGTATCCAATTTTCACTCGCATCCAAAATTTGCTGCCACTGGAGCTGCCATTGCGAAAAATAAACAATGCAACTTCGAAGCGAACTAAAAATTTATAACGACGCAAATCGATGCGACGCAACTCGGGGTATTAGTGCAGGGGTCGGCAACCTTTGAGTCGGAAGAGCCAAAAATTACAATTTACAAAATTTCAAAGTTTTTAAAGAGCCACAAAATTTTTTCTTGCCAACAATAAAGTGTACTCGCATAAATAAAGTTTTTTGATAAAAAAAAACTAATCTATTTATAAGAAAAAATATATATTTATTCATATATATAAGTAGCAAACAAATTCAGTGGGAGCGTTGGCTTTGCATGGTTTTATAAATTTGGAAAAATTTGGCTCATAACTTGTTGTTTTACGTTTCAAATACGACTCTAAATTTTCATTTGTTAGTTGGTTTTTTACTATAATTTTAATTATACTAGCAGATTCAAGCACTCGAAATTCGAGTGCAAATTTTAGGAAATTTTATTTTTTCATTTAATATAGACCCTAAAGGTATGCTTCACAATTCAACTCATTTTAAATGAAGAAAACAAACTCAACAGATTAACACAAACACATTAACAAATTTAATAAACACACACAGAGCATTGTATAAATTTATGTATGTGTTAGTAGCAACTTTAAACGATCATACCTCCAGACGATGAAAATCTGTAAATCTGGGTAACAGCTAAAAAGAAATACCTTTCAAATGATAAATTTTTTGTCAAAATCGGGGTAAAACTGTGAAACTTACATCGGTAACAAAAAATAGCCTAGCCCATTAATATTATAAATTCATACAAGAGAACGCACGAATATGTCGATCCGAAGATAGTCAGCAATCCAAATGCCAACTTCTTCACCTCACTGTAGCAATCTGGAAGAATATAATATAAGTGCCTCAACTTGCGGCATTTCTTTTAAGGCTGTCCACTTTTATTGCGTCACGTAAATACATTTCTGGACCTCCAACTCATTCAACTTGCTTTTCAACTCTGTAAATTTTCCACTCCACAAAGCTTTACTTTTTAAATCGATCACTTGCATTTCTAGAGAACCAATTGGCGCAAAGAGGATTTCGTTACTATTTATGTTTAGAGGATTTACTATGAATGCTAGAGTGGTTTTGTTGGTTTTAAATTGCTCAAATCTGCAAGCAAATTCATCTTTAATTTTTTTATAACTTTGTTGTTTTTTATTTATTCAATATTTCGCTATCCGCCGGATAGCATCTTCAGGAATATAATTTGAGTAACAACAATTAAAATTAACAAAAATGCATCCTTGTGCTTTTACATTTCATATTGTACTTTGTAAATTCAAAAATTGGGCTCAAGCTCAATAAATGTATAAATTAATAACAACAAAAAGGTCCAAGAAAACACTAATATTTATTAGAATTAATTTTTCTTTAAAATAAACCAATTCCTCTACCAAAACCTAGACTGGGTTTCCGTTCCTTGCAGTTTTAGATTCAGCTCATTTTTTTGCTGTTTGTATATCCACCATAAAGTAAAATTTTTGCAACTATTTTTCGTTCTCTAATACATTAAGGAATGTATTTATTACATTCAAGCACAAAGCAAAACGTTTCAACACCTTACCTTTGGAAAGCCATCGCACTTTATTGTAAAGAAGGAGGTCGGAATACTGAGTCTTCATTTCGTTTAAGAATTCTTTAAACTGACGATGGTAGAGTGCTTTTGACGAGATGCTGTTAACAATCTTAATTACCAAATTTATGACCTCAACTATTTCGGGCGGAAATGTTTGGTCACAGAGCGCTTCTTGGTGTATTATGCAGTGAAACGTAAGAATTTCGTAGTTTATTTTGCTCTGCAGAACCGTCATAATGTGGCTCCATCAGTTGCTATTGAAACGATTTTATTTAAATCGATCTTATTGTCTTCAAGGAATTTTTGCAAGGGATTCGATATATTTTCCCCTCTAGCTTGTGCCGAGAGCGGTAGCAATCCTAGAAGTTCTTCTTTTGGACCTTGGGAAGACATATACCTGACAAAAAGGTGCCGTGCCTTTTATGTCGCAAGACTCACCTATAGCAAGTGATACGGCAGAAAAAGTTGAATATCTTCCACCTGCAAATATGTTACATTTGAAGAATGGTTTGCCTTTTTTGCAATTTCTAGTGTACTATAAGACCAGTTACTTATCATGGAACTTGATTGCTGTTTTTGTTTTAGGAGCTCGTCGAGAGCTTTTTTTTGCCGGCTCGATATTTACTAACAAACCGAGTATGTTTTTTAGTGAAGTGTCTCTCTAAATTTGATTTCTTATTGTGTGCATATTAGACAGGTCGAGTTCAAGTGGCTGAGAGATAGAATCGGTGCCTAATCCTCGTTAATCGATTCAGAATGATTTTAAAATTTTTTTTTTTTTTATAAAATAAATAATTCAAAGAGCCGCATGTGGCTCGCGAACCGCAGGTTACCGACCTCTGTATGAGTGTATTTAATTTGGCGATATGTAGTTTTTTTTTTAAATAAATAAACGAGAATCCTAAAAAATGAGAGCATTCCGGATAATCGCTTTTACTGTAATATAATTTCAGTACAAAATTAAGTGCACATCGCGAGATTTTAAAATTGATTTACAAATCAAATATGAGTCAGATAAGTCTGATTTTGTGGATCAAGTGTTTGTAAATGTATTGTAAATGTATTCTCATATATATACGAACTGTAGTTTGATAACAAGGTTTAGGGACAAACTAATAATGCCACAAAATGATGTGAAATATAAAAACGTTTATTTTTCATTCGGCTATTAACGAAGAAAAATCTTACTACAAAAAAATATTTACAAAAAAAAAACTGAATTAAAATGAAAAATTACAGAACTTCAAGTTTCATTTAAGAAATTCATTTTAATTAACTTATCTAAAAGAACATCAGCAATTTTAATTAAATAAATCGTTGACTATATCTGTAAACCCAACAAACAAACTGCCACTTAAACGTAAAAGAAATTGAAACCACACAACAAACAAAATTCACACTTTACAAACAACTTCAAAACAAGTGACCACCCAAAAATAATTAAAATACTAACGTTCCTTCGGACAAACCCCCACTGACTAAGAACAACAAACCCAACGAAACACTTGAAAAATAACCATGGAACATGAACAAACAAACATACATTGTCTTTATACACATACTGAACTTGTTGTTGCTCATTCAGTTATGTTCACAAGTGTTTATGGACAATTTGTCGTCATTAATGACTTAATTCATTTTACAGTTTTTAAGAGCAGAATAGAGTGTGGATGCCACAACAAAAAAAAACAAACAAACAAAAAAACATTTCATACATTTGAGTACAAAAAAAAAACAGTAGCCCGATCTTATACACATGACCAATCTATCTCATCCCAACAGCCCAATCCTCACTTGCTCTACTTTAAAACAATATGGAATAAAAAAAAAAATATTTCAATGATGATCATACATACAAATATGTATAAGTGTAGCTGAGAAAATTGTAATGATTTTAGTCTTGTGGGAGAAAGCCAACCAGTTGCAAGGCGAAAACAACAAACGACCAGATATCCGTACACTAAGTTAGAATATTTTTAATTTTTACAAAATATTTTATCTATTAATTAATAATAATTGTATCATTTACAAAACATATAACTAACAACATTGCAACTCACAGACAAATGGAATTCTATACAAATTTTCCACACATGGAAATATGTTCGAATAGTCGCATAAGTCCTTCAGAATCCGATTCATCGAACAGTACTGCTAAGCCCAGACATGTAGTCAATGCTAGAGAACGTTGTCGTACGCAAAGGTATGTTGTTAAGTGTTAGAATTGAAATAATTATAAATTTCATAGTTTTTCTAGTGTAAATTCGGCATTCAATACGTTGCGTACTCTGATTCCCACAGAGCCCTATGATCGCAAATTGTCAAAAATTGAAATATTACGTTTGGCTAAAAGTTATATTGCTCATTTGGATGCTGTGATTGTAACAGGTAAAAAGTTTATTTTTATTAAGTTCATAATTTATATTCTGAAAAACTACCGGTATTCTCAAATTTTGAATAAGCGTTTTAAGTAAAGATTTCAATTTAAAAAGTCTTAAGTTTAAAAATAACCACAATCCAATTTCAAGTGAGATTTTTAGGATATCTATTATAACATTAGATTCGTTCCTTTACTTTTCGGGTAGAATGATAGAGAAATTTTTACAAAAGTGCGGAAACGTGAAAAGCCATATTCTAATCCTAAATTTAAACGTCCAAAAAAATTTCATAATATTGAAAAAACAATTTTGTTTTTAGATACATTTTCTATTGGTTTTTGATAGTTTCATAGTTTCTTATTTTCAAAAGTAATGCAAAAACCTTTTTAAAAAAAATGAACCTTTAAATTTTAAACAAATTTTTAGTTTAAATTTATTAATTTAAATACAGTATACATATCTACAACATTAATTGGCAAGGCGATTTCTTGTTACCTATGTTTTATTCTACCGTTTTATCCCAATTTTGACAAAACGTATTTTATTTAAAGTATTTCTTTTTAGCTGTTCACCAGACTTACAGATTTTTAAATGTTTGCATTTAATTTTGAGTAAATTGCATTTAAAGTTGCTACTCACAAATACATATAATTATACAATGCTATGTGTGTGTTTATTAAATTTGTTAATGTGTTTGTTAATGAGTTTGTTTTCTTCATTCAAAATAATAAAACAAAAAGTGTTGGTTTGTAAATTGGCTAAGTTGAAAAATAAAATTTTCCTCGAATTTGCACTCGAATTTCGAGCGCTGGAGTCTGCTAGTAAATTAGTTTTAACAGCTGATAATTGGACACTTTTCTAATTTACTCGAAAAAAGTTTGGATAAGTTCTGACAAGAAGATAAATATATTTACTATCTTATAAAGGCTCGAATTCAGCCATTTGTCGAGTACGGGAACGCCCTGTATTTGAAGTATAGTATATAGTATTTGAAAATTTTTATAATTAGCTTACAGTCGTACGCATCGGAAATAATGATTACGTGCTGCATAGAATTGTATATTAAAGTTAAAAATTAATATTTCAACTTATTACTTAAACATAAAAACAGAAGAAATTCAGCAATTCACTAAACAAAAAAAAATTCATGTTCACAACTCAAAAACTTATCGTTCACTTAAAATCGTACAAGACATTTTATTGAAAAAATTAGAAAAATAAAAAAATAACTAGTTTAGTATTTTGTTGGACTCCCTTTGGTGTTATTAATCGTATTAATCCTTTTTGGCATCGATTCGACTAACTTTTTGCATGTTTCTCTCCTCTTAAAGAGCCTTCTTAGGTCAGATTTATTCGAAATTTTATGGTTAAGTATTTTTATTTCGACTTGATTTTAAAGATGCTCGATCACATTCATATCTGAAACTGTGCTGTAGTTTTTTTATACTTTTGGCCAGTTATAGATCACCCACTTCCGGGCATTGAATAAGCTGTGTTTGGGGTCCTCGTCCGCATAAAGTTTGAAAGTGACTCGAATGCACATTTTTTCAAAACAGAGTATCAAATTTCGAATGAGGATATCTATATAGTTATACTGGTTCATAATCCCGTCGATAAAAACTAAATTACACTGACATACAGCTACACACCATCACGGACCCACCTCCATGTTTGATAGTCGGACATAAATTAGCTGTGTCTATCCCCTTATTGGGTTACCTCCACACTGTTTGCCATCTGATTGAAATATGTTAAATCTATAATATTAATAGGCTAGGCGATTTCTTGTTACCGATGTTTTGTTCTACCGTTTTATCTCGATTTTGACCAAACGTATATTATTTGAAAGGTATTTCTTTTTAGCTGTTCACCAGATTTACAGATTTTTTAATTTTTCCTTTATTTTGAGTAAATTGCATTTAAAGTTGCTACTAACACATACATAAAATTATACATAAGCTATGTGTGTTTTATTAAATTTGTTAATGTGTTTGTTAATGAGTTTATCTTCATTCACATTAATAATAAACCAAAAAAGTGTTGGTTTGTGAATTGGCTAAGTTGAGTAATAAAGTTGCCCAGAAATTGCACTCGAATTTCGAGCGCTGGAATCTGCTAGTTAATATTAATGGGTTTTGCCTTGTAGTTGAATCTGCTTATCTGTCTACACCTGAATCAATTACTATAAGAGCAAATCAATTATTTATTTCAACTGAAGTAAGATAACAAGAAAAAGACAATAACGCAAAATTTGGCAAAGAACTAAAGATCTTAAAAAATATCTTAAGGAATTCAAAAATAAATCTTTAGGTAAGTTTCTGAAGAATTTAAATCTAACCCGAAATGACGATCACTCCTTGTGGAAGGCATTAAAATACCTAAAAAGGCCTGAAAAAAGGTATCAAATTCTAAAGGATACAAATGGTGTATGGTGTAAATCTTATTATGAAAAAGCATAGGCCTTCGCCGATCATCTAAAAGAAACGTTCAAACTTTTTAATTTCAATTCTGGTTCATCAGACAAATCCTTGACCTGTGAATTTTTAAATGCTACTTGTCAATTGGATTTTCCCATAAGAAGTATACCTTCAGAAGCACATAGCAAAATAAATGAACTTACTGCAACTAAATCGCCAGGTTTTGATAAAATAAATGCTAAAAAGATTAAAAATTTACCTAATTCAAGCGTGTTGATACTTAAGGCCAGTTTACACTATCACACTTTGTAATACGACCGTCAAAAATTCGAGTATTACGAAAAAGTCGTATCATGTAAAAACCTTATGTTATGAAATTGACAGTCTGTAGGAATAAATATTCGAAGTCCGATGGTTTTAGAAACATTTCTAAAAACTTGCCATTTTCATCGGACCAGAGTTGCTCTTTTGGTAAAATTAAAAAAAAGGTAAACAAAAACAAAGAAAGTGGAAATAAAATATAAATTCAAAATAAATTTTCTGGTTATTCTAAACAGCTGTTTTCATAAGACTTAAGTGTGATGGTGTAAATGGCCTAGCAGAAATAATGTCGGTACGACTTTGTGAAAGTCCGATGAATTGCATCGGATTTTTATTTCGAAAAATCATACGACTGAGTGGTATCGTGTAAAGGAGCCTTTACCTATATATTCAATGCTATATTAGGACTCAGTTACTACCCTACGAAATGGAAATGTGCTGAGATAATAATATTCTAAAACCAAACAAATCTGAGAAAGATATAACATCATACAGACCGATAAGCTTAATTCTTTTCTAAAATATTCGAAAGATTATTAACTCTGAAGAGTGCCCGCTTGGTAGATAAATATAATATAATTCCAGAATACCAATTTGGATTTCGCCACAAGCATGGGACTTCAGGACAATGCCATCAGATTGTTAACTTTATTACCGATGCATTAGAAAATAAAAAATATTGTTCTGCTGTGTTTCTTGATGTTCAGCAGGCTTTTGATCGGGCATGGTATCCCGGTTTATTATATACAAATATAAAATTTAAAAAAAATACTACCCACATCATATTTCTTATAATTTAATTCATTCTTAGATAATCGTGGCTTTTACGTTAAATACAATGATGAATTTTCAAACATATATAATATAGCTGCTCGAGTACCTCAAGGTAGCATCTTAGGTCCTTTTCTGTATAGCCTATTTATATCAGATATGCCATCCGTCGATAATGTACTATTAGCTACTTATCCTGATGACACAGCTATCTTGCCAGCTAATGCCTGTAAAGACGGGGCACAAAATCAACTTTTCTAACTGGAATCTTGGTTTAAAAAGTGGAACATCAAATCAAATATTAACAAATCAAATCATATGACGTTTACTATGAGAAAATGCAATTGTCCATCTGTCTCGATTGATGGATGTGTTATTCCTGAATAAACATGTATAAAATATCTTGGCATCCACATGAATCGATGGTTGACTTGGAAGCAACAAATCAAAGTCAAAAGAGAACAATTAAATATAAAATTAAAACGTCTATACTGGATGCTAAGACCTAAATCTAAACTTAATATTGACAATGAGATAAGAATTTACAAAGCTATAATCAAACCCATATGGATTTTTGGTATTCACCTATGGGGGGGAGCTAGTACTTCCAATATTGAAATACTTCAAAGGTTTCAGTCAAAAACTCTACGTTTAATATTAAATGCTCCTTGGTATGTATCCAATAACACCATACATAATGACCTTAATATCCCAACAGTAAAAGAAGAAATCCGCCAGCATACAAAAAGATATCTAGACAGATTAAGCCATCATACAAATGTTCTTGCAATAGCCTTACTTGATGAAACAAATGAAAGTAGAAGACTCAAAAGGTTGCACGTCCTTGATCATCCGTATAGAAAATGACAATGTTTACTAACGCATATGTATACTTTCTTATTGGACCGAGTTTTGACTTTAATAAAAATTCGATTGTTTTCTTTATGCCTGTTTATGATGTACTGCAGGTCCTGTTCAATACTTCACGGATTTCTGCATAATTATTTCCTTTCTTATGATGGTATATTGTCATTTAGTGGGAGATGTTTGCTTTATTTTTTTAAATTTTAATGCTAAAATCTTAGAAAACTCTTAATAAATCACTAGACAGAACTCAAGCGATAATATCTGTGCCTCCGAAATCAAATTTAAATTGTCAACTGTCCGCTTTTCCCAGTGTATGTGAGGACAGATTTTCGTGCATTTCAGTGAGCTTGCCACGTGTTGAGAAAACACAAAAATATTTTTCACTTTTTATATTTTCAAATATTTTATAATATCGTTTTTTAAGTCATATTTGGCGTAGAAAAATTTTTTGTTTGGTAATTACATTTTTTTGTATGTATGTACATCATAATTTTCAATATAACTAAAATCAGATTATAATTGTACGTACATTTTTTATATTAAAATAATTTTTTTTTTATCAAATTACGGTTATTGGGTCAAATTGCTCCAAAAGATCATGAGAAGGCTTCACAGAATGCGCAAGAGTTAATAAATTTATATTTTTTTTCTTTTAGGAACCACTGAAAAACCATGTACCATATATACCACAGAGCCACAGCAATGCAGTAATGTTGCATCGGAATGCCGAACAAATATTTGTACATTTTGTGCAAATAATTTCAATAAAAGTTAAAATAGTATTATAATTTAAAAACAAATATTTATTGTATAGTAAATCATTATTTAGAACAGTAAACAAATTTTATATCACACACCCAGTTAGTATAACACTTTACAAAATACAACTCTGTTTAACATGTATAAAAATATTTTAACATATTAAATACAACTATGTCAAACGAGTCACTCATGTCATCGCCATTTTTATTTTTCTTCCATACGGGTGTTTCTTGTTCTGTGATCGGAAAAAATAGTGATTGTAATTTTGAAGAAAAATGGTAATTTATGACAATATTTAATAATAGTATAAATAAAAACTTTTTGTTTATTTGTCAAAGAGGGCAAAAAAGGATAATGAATAGAAGTTTCAGTGATATTTATAAAATTAAAACTAATTAAAATTGCCGGGTGTTAACAAAGTAGAAAATCTATGTTATAGAGAAGCATTGTGCCAATGACCGCATCATTAAATAATTATAAGCGGCGGGGTAAAAGAATGAACTCTCACGCACAAGCTGTGTAGAAGCAAGAAGCATATAAAAAAAATGCACGTGAGATTATTCCAGATTTTTCTATAATGTAATGAAAATTATAGTAGAGTTTGTTATTTATTAAAATAATTGAATGGAAAGATGAACGGTTGATAAAACTAATGTGCTAGAAATTTCTAAAGAAAATTTTATTTATAAAAGATTTTTAAAAAGCGTGCTAGCAGATGAATCATGCTCTGTTGTTCAATGTTCTTTTTTTATTGTTTAACTGTGTCTCGTGTAAAGACAGCAAGGATTATCTTGAATAGATTTCTCTTTGGAGAAAGAATATGACAAAAGAAAAAAAAGTTAGGTTATGTTTGGATGCGGTATATCCCTGTCAGATAGTTTTAGTAATAATAAGTGTTGCCAGATGTATAGTCATATTAAATGTTTTATTTTGTAACGTTTTATAGGAGATGTCTTTAAATCCTGTCCGTGTTCTCAAAAATGAGGCACAAGAAGAAAAAGCCGAGATGGCTCGTTTATCTTCATTCATAGGAGCCATTGCAATTGGCGATTTAGTTAAAAGTACTTTGGGTCCTAAGGGTATGGACAAAATTTTAGTTTCACATGGTCGTGAAGCTGGCAAAGTTAGCGTTACCAATGATGGTGCTACCATTTTACGTAGTGTTGGTGTTGACAATCCCGCAGCGAAGATTTTAGTAGATATGTCCCGTGTCCAAGATGAAGAAGTTGGCGATGGTACCACTTCGGTTACAGTTTTAGCTGCTGAACTTTTACGTGAAGCTGAAAAACTAATTGATCAAAAGCTTCATCCACAAATTATTGTTGCTGGTTGGCGTATGGCCACTAATATTGCTCGTGAAGCTCTTACAAATGCTTCACAGGACAATTCAGCCAATGATTCTAAATTTAAAGAAGACTTAATGAATATTGCCCGCACCACGTTGTCCTCGAAAATTTTACATCAACATAAGGATTTCTTTGCTAATCTGGCTGTCGATGCAGTATTGCGTTTAAAGGGTTCTGGTGAATTACACGCCATTCAAATCATAAAAAAAAGTGGTGGTACTTTGGATGATTCGTTTTTGGATGAGGGTTTCTTGCTGGACAAAAAACCCGGTGTTCATCAACCACAAAGGGTAAGTAAAGAATAGTTCTGTACACTATTAAATTTAATTTTAAAAAATATTCAAAATTAAGGAAAAAACTATGTACACTCTCGGACCGTCAAATTGGTTGTGAATTATGCTTTGTTTCGATACCACATATCACAGCCATTTTGACGAGTTTGATGGTGTAATGAAAATCAACATTAAAATCCAAGAATTATAATTAAAAGTGTACATATGTGAAATGATATCTTACTTCAACATAAATAGACAATAGCCACGGTCTTTGTGACGCAAAATTTAATCCAAAATAGTTAATTTCTAACAATTTGTTCATATAATAAATCTTAACTTCTGTGGGCCTCGTTTTATAAATTATATAATAGTTATTGAAAAAAAAAAAACAATAAATTTAATGATTACTCTTGTACTAATTGTATAAATCTTTGATAAATGTCTTTTTTAGATCGAAAATGCTAAAATTCTTATTGCTAACACCCCTATGGACACCGATAAAATCAAAGTATTTGGCAGTACCATTAAAGTTGATAGTTTAGCTAAAATTGCTGACTTAGAATTGGCCGAAAAAGAAAAAATGAAGGATAAAGTTCAAAAAATTTTAAATCACCATTGTAATGTATTCATCAATAGGCAATTGATTTACAATTATCCTGAGCAATTGTTTGCCGATGCCGGTGTTATGGCCATTGAACATGCTGATTTTGATGGTATTGAGCGTTTAGCTTTAGTCACAGGTGGTGAAATTGTATCAACTTTCGAAAATCCTGCTCTCGTTAAATTGGGTGAATGTGATCTTATTGAGCAGGTGATGATTGGTGAAGATACTTTGTTACGTTTCAGTGGTGTAAAGCTTGGTGAAGCTTGTACCATTGTCATTCGTGGCGCTACACAACAGATTTTAGATGAAGCCGATCGTTCGTTGCATGATGCTTTGTGTGTGTTAGCTGCCACAGTTAAGGAATCACGTGTTAACTATGGTGGTGGTTCATCAGAAGCTTTGATGGCTAATGCAGTTTTTAAAAAGGCTGGAGAAACTCCAGGCAAAGAATCTATTGCCATGGAAGCTTTTGCACGTAAGCATTTTTGTTGTTCTGATTAAATATTGATATTAATATTAACTTATTGTAACTTTTAGGAGCTCTTTTGACATTACCCACTGCTATCGCGGATAATGCTGGCTATGATTCTGCCCAATTAATTTCGGAATTACGTGCTGCTCATGCCCAAGGCAAATCAACAGCTGGCTTAGATATGGAAAAAGGCAAGGTGGGTGATATGAAGGAATTAGGCATCACCGAATCCTTTGCTGTTAAACGACAAGTACTTTTGTCTGCCGCTGAAGCGGCCGAAATGATTTTGCGTGTAGATAATATTATAAAATGTGCTCCCAGAAGACGTGTTCCTGATCGTGGATATTGCTAAGCTTTTCGCTTTGTTTAACATCATCCTCTACACAATTTTTACTCATGTTTTCTCTACATCTTATTAATTACTTAATTTAAGCAATTACAATTTTGTAAAAGCAAATATTTAATTAACATCCTTCACCCAAAATATTAATCATTTTTAAACTTTATTTCCTCTATTTTCACTTTTTCAAATTGTTTTAATTTTATCATATATTTTGTTTTGCGAAAAAGTCAGCTTAGCTTAGACTTTTAAGCATTTTTTTTAAAGAATATTTAAAATGTTTAGCAATGTCTCTTAATATATTGAGCATTTATAAATTTGTTAAAAAAAAAACAGAACTTGTATTTTTAACACACTTAATACACTTAACACATTAAACTTATTTTCTCAAGAAAAAATAAAAAAGAAATATGGACTTACATACAAGTCGAAATAACATAACTGTTTTTTTTTTTTTTTAAGAATGTGTATCGAAATGTTATAATTTAAAAGTTAGCAATCAGCTATATCTTTGAAGGGAATGGGTATTCTGAAATTCGCACTGCTGATGCAGTTTTCTATTTTAACGAATTTGTTTGCATTACGAATTCTTCACTCATTCATTGTGATGCGAGTTTAATATTTGTTTGTGCATCATATGATTTATCTGGCACTACAAATTCGCATATACGCATGCGCAGAGCTGTGATGCATTTCAGACTGTTTGCGAACCTAAATATATGAAGTGCAAACAGTTTCCATTTAAATCAGTTTTTATGTATTTTTGAGGTTATGTCCACTTTAACATTTTTTATTTCTCAATTTATATTTTTTGCCCATAGCTTTTGACTATATAAAATGCTCAAATAATATAAAATTCAGTGGACTTACCTTACCGTTCAGCTGCATTAAATGATTAGGTGATCATGCTTACGGCACAGCCACAATTTTTTTTACCATAAAAATTTTTTTTTCATTCTTTATCACAAATTTAATTTACTTTTGTGGATGCGTAGCTGCATCTATTTTACACAACAAATTATGCTTTTTTTCTTTAACTATTTCGATCACTTATCTCATGATTTTCATAGAAACACTTTTTCATTTATTAACAACTTAATTAACAACTAATATTTTAGATTTTGTATAATTATATATTTAATCAAACACTATTTTGTATAATTTAAAAACTTTGCATCGGTGTTTGCGTAGCTGCATTTTCTTAGACAGCTAACAACACATTTTTGTATATTTTAGCCATTTATTTCACGATTTTTTATTTCACGCATTGTCCTTTTATAATTAGCAACTATTATTTTACATTTTTGATAATTATATTTATAATCAAACACTTTTATTTTCTTTAATTTATCACTAATCTCTAATACGCCACTAAAAAACCGAATGTGTACAAATGTGCCGTTATAATGTTACTAGTGTTGCTAATGCAAGAACATACAAAAACAAACAAAATTGTCAGACAATTTTGATATCAACGAAGTTGCCAGATGAACTTAATATTAAATTTAAGAGGGGAATTATTTAACAGGAAATAAAACTAGTATAAGAATACTGCCACTCTATTTTTCTAATTAAAAAATGAAGGAAATAAAAAAATATGTACATGCAAAGATGAAGTGAGAAATTTTAAAATAAATAAATACATTACATGTCTCTTCTATTCTTTTAGATTTTGATAAAAAAAATATGAATACAGCGTTAAATTTCATTAGTTTTTGTGATTGTAGTTCAAAATTATTTAAATTACCGTATTAATGTTAAATTTCCAATGAATTGCAAAACTGTTCAAACGCGGTTTTCTTTTAAATAATAATTATTATTATTAATTTACCATTTAGGAAAAAATTTAGACTTAAGTTTAGTCAACATTAAAAAATCTCAAAGTTTTTATTTTAAATTTAATATTCTTATTGAGTTATGTAGTATTATATCTTACAAGAATTAAGTTTGATGTATAGAAAAAACATTTTTTTTTAATATTAATTCCATTTTATTTGTAAATGAAAACGAAATTCATACATCTATAAAGTGTAATAAAACTATAAAATATAATTGTCATTTTAAAAATATGAAACTTAATCCAAAAG
The DNA here is from genome assembly GCA_963682025.1 of Cordilura impudica. NCBI lineage: Eukaryota > Metazoa > Arthropoda > Insecta > Diptera > Scathophagidae > Cordilura > Cordilura impudica. The sequence goes on along the minus strand of OY821520.1, from coordinate 53,973,687 downwards.
AAAAAAATTACGCAAAATTCGAGAACTGTTCATTCGAAATATTTACGCTGTTATTTTAACAAAAGTTTTGAGTTACTACACGTATTATACACGTGTAATAAAAATGTAAAATTTAGAAAAAAAACAAGTTAAACTTAATAAATTATATAATAAAATATGTTGAAGGAAAGAAATTATATTTTCCATAATCCTAATAATATATATGTAAATATATATGTATGTTAAGGTTTATTTTAAGATATGGCGCATTCCATTTCACCATGTTTAGGAACACAATCTAAAACTAAAGCGACGGCTCGAGCCATATAAGTCATGGTGCCATAACTGCCACTTGGAGCACTTGGGAGCAAAGAGATTAAAAAAAGCCATAAAAACAAAGATGATTTACAAGTATAGTGGATTATTAACTTACCTGTCATATAAGTGTTGACAGATATAAGCAGCACCACCACACAATAGCATGCCAGAAGCTGCTTGATGTTGTTCTTTGCCATCTTTGGACTTGGCACAACATAATGTGGCATCACCCTGAACCTTACGCTGATCTTCCAAAAACAACTGATTGGCCTTATGAACCAGATGTTCAACATATATAATACCACCCAAATTGGGTACCATATTATGCTCGGTTACCAGAGTTAAAACCATTAAAGCCTCAACAACTAATTGACGATACTCCGGTTGGGGTATTTGATTTAAAGCAGTTTCAACTTCTAAAGCAAACTTTAACTCTCCAGGAGTCATTTCTTGTGTCAAGCTCTGTTGTAAAATGCGACCTTCTATAGCTAAACCTTGGCATTTTTCTAACACCGTCCAAACGCGTGAATAGAAATCACGAGGCACGCGATTTAGAGCTCCATCCAAACGACGTCTACGTAACCACTGGCCTTGTCGGTCATCAATGGATGCAATGATGGCATCTTCGCCCTCTGGATCACCCAAACCAATTTGACTTTTCTTACTAACACGACTTGATTTACAGCTAACTATGGACAGATTACCACGGGCCACTGAAACACAGTAACGGTTATGAAATCTGTGTAATGGTACTCCCCAATATCCATCAAAAACTTACCACTGCTAACAGCAAATTCTTTGCCACTTAGGATGTGATATAGAAGATTTTTCATTTCAAAAGGTGACAAATTCAACAAATGTTCCGAGGCTTGTTCTCCATCACAATTCAAAGTGCGTGACAATTCTTTAGCCATGACCTGTATAATAAGACCAACTCTTAAACGTAACATTTCATGAAACAGTTGTGGCTCTGTGCGTATAAACATGGCCAAGTAAACCATCAATTCTTGAGTCAACATTGCAGTACTTTCATCATCACCATAAGTCTTAAATGAAATTAAAAATAATTTAATTCGCAATTTAAAAAAGGCGACAATACCAAGGATTCGATAAAACTGTGATTAATTTTTTAATAAAAACATTTCAGAGCTAACTATTTTCAAACTTATGCCGTTTTCTTTTCTGACAAAAAATGTCGCCCTTTTTTCCCTTTTTTGGAAAAGTGTATTTTTTTATATATTCTGAATTAAGAGCAACCATATATTATATATCAATCGAAAGGTCTCAAAGTGCTGTGTTCATAAATGCAAAAATTTTGATTATTATCCTCTTGGAAGTCATAGGTTGAAAATATTCAAAAAAAAAAGGTGGAACAATGGGGAAATATTCTCACACTATGACCTAAAAGAAGTCAATGGCTGGAATTTTTTGATTTACGAGGGCTCGACTTTGAGACCTTTCGACTGATGTATAAGATAAGGTTGCTCTTAATTCAGAATATATATAAAAATACACTTTTCGAAAAAAGGGCAAATAAAAGGATACATTTTTTGTCAGAAAAGAAAACGGCATTAAATAGAACAAATGTTAACAACATATTCCGACAAATTTGAATATAAACGTTTTTCACATATCACAGCTTTATTAGAAGGAAAGATTTTTCTTCAATTTTGTATTCTTTAATATACAGTGTCGGTCATAAAAATAGCACCAATGACCAAGTCTTTGCTCATGTAACTGAAAAAAATATTTTGTACGCATTATTTGAAAGTAAGTACGCAACACTGTTATTACTATGTATATTCTCTCTAAGCGTACTTACTTTTCTCAAAAAAGTTAACGGTTCTTTTCCAATTAGCGAAATTATAAACAATAGTGATTTAATAGTTGAAGTAAAAGGATCAAAAACTGAAGGTAAGATGTTTTTTATTAAAAATAAAATAATCATCACATATTTTATTTATTTTCATAGAAATAGGACGTGGAAAGCATTGTACACCTGAAAAATGTGCTACTATAAAAAAAATGGTTTCTGAGCATAAATCATATTTTAAATATGAAAATTGGTTGGGTGTTCTAACAAAATGATTGTAAATGTAATGAAATTTACTCAAAAATCTGAAACTCTTGGTCGCAAGCGAGTTTTGTCACCATTAATAAACGAATTTTAGCTTAAAAAACCTATTTTAAACCTTATATGAATAAAATAATTTTAAAATTGTTTCGATCCTACTAAACCTATTTTAAAATGACATTTGTACTTTTTGCTTTGTGTTTGTTTTCATTTTGAACATTGTAGCGAAAAATTGTCATTCAATCGAAAGAAGTTAGTTGATTTTTTAATAAATAATGGACACGCAATATTTGATTAATAGAATTGGTAAGACCTATTTTTATTGACAAAATTTTATGTTTTAATTGTATTTTGTTTACAATAGAAACTATTGCCCAAATCTCAAATGATCGTCAAAAGAAAATTTACAAAAAAGGAGCGACCCGTTTTCTATTCCTGATAAGGAACGCTTGCGCTTATAAGCCTCTTTATTATCCACATCAATCAAAGTATTCATACAAATTACTAAAATAATTTAATTAAGACAACTATATTAAAAAACTAGTGATGTGTAAACAATCAAAACAAATTTAAAAAAAAAACTGGTTATTTGAATACTTTTTCAATCTGCAATAAAATCACCACCTAAATTACATTTCTACCTCTCATTTTGTTTTGACTGTTTTTCTTTATTTAGTTAATAGACAAGTTAAACGTAAATTTTTTTTCTATAAAAACTATATTTTTCTCAAATACGGCAAAACAAATTTATAGGTACGAATACCGTATAAATTAATAACCATGGTTTTACATCATTGCAACTCAAGTGAGAAATAATGTGTTTTAACTAATTTGTATTTGAAACCTGTTTTAAGATTTTTTTATGAATACGGCTGTTATTATTTAAAATACTGATTATGAATACGAATAACAGTAGTGCTATTTTTTTGACTGAGTGTTTTTTAAGTTGTTTTAAAAAAGTTTAACATTTTTAATAAACAAAAAAACCAAATCAACAGTTATTTAATAATTGTTAATATTGTTTCACAGGCTTGTAAGTATGTTTTGACAAGTATGCAATGACTTATTTATAAATATCTAACAAATAACTTTTTTATCCTGGTGCTATTTTTTTGACCGCAACTGTATAATATTTAAGTTAAACAAATGTTTTTGATAATTTTTCTTAAAAAAACTTACATCATGTATTAATTGCCTTAAATCCGCTTCTGGCAATGGAGCCGTTATAGTAAATTCATTATTAGGTGGCATACCTACAGTGACTTGTTTCTGACGAACCAACAAATCGGTGATTGCTTTAGCCAAGTCCTCAACACGTTTACCCAACATACCAGCCGTGTGACGTACTAAACCCCAAAGCTTTTGTTGACAGGCCTTTTCATACAGGCCCTTCAGTAAGTCGCGAACAGTAACAACACGTCCTTCTTCCAGCATGCCTTCAGATGGAGAAGAATTAATAAGAGTAGTGATGTTGCTATTATGAGTAGGAAAAGTATCATCGCGCACCACCAATATAGAAGGTGGCAACGGAGGTTTAGCAGCAGCACTTTTAGTAGCTAATTCATCGAAAGTTTCCTCCACATATATTTGATCAAGTTCTTATATATATTACAGCAAAAAAGCGAAATATTGACATGCATAATATGATTTGTAATGGATTTCGTTAATTGTTTTAAAAAGCATTATTAGATTAAGGCCCATTACATTAGCATTACATTTTATATATGTACGAGTATTTATGAGTTTTATGAAATTTAAGTTAAATAAAATTAATTAAAATAATAACAATTTTCGTTTGAAAATAGTTTGTGAAAAAAGAAGAGAAAATTAAATAGAAAAGTGTTAAAAATGCTGAAAAAAAAATCTTAGTAATATTTTTATTCGTTTAATTTATAAATCTTTTATTTAAATGAAGTGTTTAAGGTGTTCAAGTTCCAATGTATGATCCCATTTAAAATTCTAATTGCATACATCACTGTTTGTTAAGTTGATTTTCTTGTGTCAGTAACGTTAAAAAAACCAAAAAACCAAAGTTTTTTTTTCAGATGAAACAATTTTAATTTAAAAAACGATTAAACTAATCGAACAATATTTTGATGAACAATATTTTGATTTGGCTCCAAATATTAACTATGAAGGACTACTCCATCAGATCCCAGCCAGAAATTGCCGATGGTAAAAAAACAAAACACTGACTTTGATTACCAATGATACAAAATATAATGTGCTAGAACGCTTTAAAACGCTCTGAGAAAGTGCTTTGCGAGTACTTGTTTTGTTGATTTTAAAACTGTTTTCGAAATAAATTATTTAAAGCACTTGTTAAGGATATTTTGTCAGTGTTAGCTAAAAAGGAATTGAATTACAATTTACAATTAACAACTGTTTATGAAATTAAATAAGGATATAAAGTTCTGATAAGGCACTCGTTCGAACCGCTTTACCAACGTCAAATATATCAACATTTAATAAAAAAAAAAAGCTAATCGGCTTGGCGACCAATTATGTAATTATGTTAATGATAAGGAGTGAGATTGAAACATCTTGACACACGTTTTTCTTAACTTTTTTCGCAAGCATTTTTTTTTTTTTTTTTTTTATCGCATTATCTTTAAAAAATATGTCAGTTATTATGTTCAATGACAACCGTGATCATTTGTTGTTAGTTTTATTAACTAAAAGTACGCGCTAAAATTAATAAATATTTTCAACAAAATCGATTTTAGTCGTACAAAAAGTTGGCCAAATAATGAAACTGTTTCCAATGTTCTTAGAAAGTATCAGGAGTATTTGATGATGTTTGTAAGGTCAAGAAAAAAGAAACCATATTGAAAAGATGCAGGTTTTAAAACATCGAAAATCCAAAAAGATGCAGACAGGAACGCTGAAACAAATTTAGAGGTAAAAAAAACAAAGCACGGAAATTGGAATCATGTTACATAAGGAAATACTCCTTGCAGAGTCTTGGTCAAAATTTTTAGGTTGCTAATGCTCGATGTTGTGTTGAAGATAAGTTTAGCACCCAAAAAAATTTCCAAAAAAAAAAGATTCTGGTTTGACAAGCAAATCATTTGTCACAACGTGCTCTATTAATACTGAAAATTATATTTACAATAACGTGGTTTTTGTACCAAAGTAGTTAAAAATCCTCCACACTTCGGAGCTTAGATTTGTACAGCGATATTGGGTACTTGTGAAAAGAGAGTCGAAGAGCACAAAAGATGTGTCCCAAAATGTGAAAGATTTTAAACAAGGATGGACTACCTGTTCCAAAAAGTAACGGAAATAATTATAAAATCCCTAAAGGAAGTGTTTCCGGAAAAGGTCCATAAGTTCATAAGTAGTGATTGGAACTAAAAAAAGTATCTTTTTTGTAATTTCAATTAAATAAATAAGAATTAAAAACTACGTGCAATGGTTTCCTTATTATTACATTTTCGATCTCACTCCTTAGTCGTCTGAATGATAGAAGCGATAATTTTTTTAAACGACTATCGCCATACATAATTAGCCCCATAGCTTCTTTTCACTAACGAACTCCAGTTTTTGACGGATCTTACTTATTACGCGTAATATTTCCGAAAAAGATCGGGGAGGGAAGATAAACTCTATTGCATTTTCCATATAACAATTTGCTATTCCGTTGATAGCATTACTAAAAACATTACCTATCAAATAAGAATCAATAAGTTACATTTCTCTGTTCTTTGTTATTTCGTATAAAATTTTTTGCAAATTTTTATATATCTGTAGGTTTTGTATTTTAAATTCTCCAGTTTTTGTTTTTTCCTTACGCACAGTGGCGCCATTTGAGTTTTTTCGGTGCAAAAATTATATCTTTTGAACCGATTGAGATAATCAAATAAGTTAAAAGGCATATGATAGATAATTGTCCAACCTATGAAATAAGAATTTGAACAAGGTGCTACACCTTCTAGATGCTTACTTATGGGTAATCAAAGTTGAAGTTTGTTAACGGCATGAAAAGAATCATGGTTATGTTCGCTAAAAAACATGATTTTTAAAAATTTCATATTTTTTTTGTTTTAAAATTAATATCCATCAAAGTTGAAAAATAGACAGTTGATAAACAGCGATTTAAGGCCCATTTACACGATACCACTCAGTTGTATGATTTTCGAAATAAAAATCCGATGAAATTCATCGGACCGTCATAAAGTCGTACCGATATTATTTCTGCATACTTAGGCCATTTACACCATCACACTCAAGTCTTATGAAAATAGCTGTTTAGGATAACAAGCAAATTTATTTTGAAATTTTTATTTTATTTACACTTTCTTTGGTTTTGTTACCTTTTTTTAATATTACCAAACAAAAAAAAAATCTGGTCCGATGAAAATGGCAAGTTTTTCGAAACGTTTCTAAAACCATCGGACTTCGAAAATAAAATCCTACAGACTGTCAATTTTATAACATAAGCTTTTTACATGATACGACTTTTTCATCATACTCGACTTTTTGACAGGTCGTATTACAAAGTGTGATAGTGAAAACTGGCCTTTACCTGGAGAAACATAAAGTAATCAGTAAAATTTTTTCCTATAATCATATTATATTCTGAATAAATACATAAATCAATAGAAATAAAAACAATTACGATTAGTTGCCTAGTATTTTATATTCTACCTAAAACTGGACCAAATTGCCTAAAAATTGTGTTATTTTTTTAAACTGGAACAATGTCTTTTTACCTTCTTTTACCTCTAGCAGTCGAAGCATAATCGAAGAACAGACTTTGAAAATAAGGCAGATATACAAAATTATACATTTTTTTATTTTCCATCAAAATTGAAAAATAGTGAAAATGTAGATAGTTGGTAAATAGCGATTTACCTGGAGAAACACAAAGCAAACAGTAAATTTTTTTTTCTATAATGCAATTTACTGAATAAATACCTAATAGCTTTTTTATATTCTACATGAAACTGGACCAAATTGCCTAAAAATTGTGTTTTTTTGAAAACTAAAAATCGGTCAACTTTGAAGAGTTATATTTTCTAAACTAAAAATCTGATTTTATTGAAGGTAGCAAATTTGTAATCCTTGAACAATTTCCTATAAGATGAGTTTATATGATTTTTGCCACCTCATTTGTGCTAAGGACGCCACTGTGCAACGTTTGAAAAAACAGTCAATCAAACCCAACTCGGTGTTATCATTTTGATGTCAAAGCACTCTTAAATAAAAAATTCTACGTTCTGTCAACACTTGTCCAAACATATTTCCATGCTTTGTCATTTGTATATTTTTACCTGGGATGATTCGTGATCTAACTTACTGCCTTAACAGAACACAATAAATTTATCTTTTCTCCAATAGCCCGATGTAGTGTTAAAAATTATTTTTTTTTTTGAAATTTAGAATCTTTAATGGCTTGCACCTTATTCTCTCTAATGTATCTCAAGCTTGTGTTTTATTTCAAAAGGTTTTGGATCTCTATATACTCGTATTCCGTGTATGAGTAATACAAAATTAAAAATTTCTTATTTAATCTTAAATTTGTCAAAAAAGTATATTAAAACTTTAACAACAGTGATGCATTTTCAATATTTCTGAAATCGTGACTGCTGATGAAAATTGAAAAGTGTATTTAAACAAATCAAAAATCACATACCAACAAAAACAATAAAACAAAAATATACTTAGTGTTGTCATAAGCTCTGTTACAAGATTTTCAAAGCAGTAGGCTTTGAAGTATTAAATTGAATGATCCCGTTATTCCTATTTTTTGGTACAAACTTCTATTGCAAAACAAATTCAAATCAGTTTGGTTTCAAATTTTGCGTAATTAATATGGAGTGGGGCAATAATGAAATCGCAGTACGGTGAATGCATTGCACAAATGCTGAAATACCACTAAAAAACAAGGCATATCAAAAATGTTTGTTTATCGTGTCATTGATAATTTCTTAGAACCGTCACAAGTCGAAGACAGGATGAGAAGTGGACGACCTCGCGTTGTTCGTACGAATGGAGCTGTGTAGGAGCGGATTCGTCGAAATCCCTTAAGAAAGCAAAATATCATGGATAGAGAAATGGATATGTCTTCCAAAACCAAGTCGGGACTTATACGTGATGACCTCTATATGAAAGCTTTTCCAGATACATATGGCTATCTTTTAACTCCTCGGCTAAAACAAATACGATTGGAAAGATGTAAGAGGCTTTTGTAGTGTCACTCAAGCAACGGTATCGTATATATGCAAATATCGTTTTTAGGAATGAAAAAATTTTTACGGTGGAGGAAGGTTTTAGTACGCAAAACGGCTAGAACATGCTAGAACATCAGAAGAAGCTAAATTTGTTATGCCAAGGGTGTAAAGGGTGGAAAGTATCCCATATTTTTGTGAAAAGGACGTAAAAACTGGAGCAAGAGTGTAACAAACAAGATGTATTGGAAGGCGTGGTGAAAGACTTGACAACAACCTTCTTTTATGGAGAGCACTGGATCTTTCAACAAGACTCTGCACCGGCACACAAAGACAAAACAACTCAAGAGTGGTTACGTCAGAATATTCCAGTCTTTATTAATGCTGAAGATTGGCACTCGGGAAGCCCAGATTTGAATCATCATGATTACCAATTGTGGTCAGAGCGAGATGGTACGGCGCGCAAAGTTCGACACCGAAATTTGGAGAGTCTTAAAAAAACCCAATCAATACCCATCGAAACTATATAGCCCAATGGCATGAGTGTCTAAAGGTGTACATTAAAGCGAGAGGCGACCATTTTGAATAAGATGTTGATTTTCAGAATAAAAATAAAAATAAAAATAAGAAAAGAAAATGAAAATTACAAAACAAAAAAAACTAGTTTCTTTAATTTTGACACTATATTCAAATTGTAACAGAACTTATGGCAGGACTAAGTATTACATAAAATTACCCAAAAGACAACAGACACACAATGGGGGGCTAGTTACCGCAGCAGTGATTAAAAAAGATTCGTATCGAAATTAATTACGATAGCTCGAAATTTTGTATAACGTTAATATACTTTAAGAGCCTATTAAATTATCTAAAAAATATGTTTATGTAAAATATATATGTAAGCTAAATTATCTTTTTTTTTCTTTTTTAGGAGCCCAAAAAGTATACTAAACTTATGTATATCGACTTACATTTTTTTTTATTATATCTTTATAAACTTTTTTCGAGCAACTTTATTTCGCTTTATTTATGCTTTCAAATTAATTCAAATATATTTTACACGCTTTCTAATGATATAATAACGAAAAACATAAATTTCATACGTTTGAAAGGATGAACTGTTCGCACATGACTGCAATAATAAGCCCCAAATCAAAATAACATAATTACACAATATACCAAATGTTGACAATAATAACGACCCAATAAATGTAGATACAAACGATCAGCTAAAGTGCACACTGTGTTGGTAGTTTGAGGAAATTAGAGGGGACATTTAACTTGAACTTACCAGAAGAAGAGGAAGGTGATGTTTTATTTTTAACTCCTAAGCCAGCTAATGACAAGCCACAAAAATAAATTCACGTAGACGTTATAAAAATTAAACAATTAAATCAAGGAAATTGACAAATATAAATAAAAAACGGCAATTTAAATGTTTGTTCTTGTGAAATGTACATTGGACGGGACAAAAGGTAAATTGTTTGCTTTGAGATATGAGATTGAAAATGTATTGAGTTTTGTGTTACTGTGTGTGTGTGTGTGTCAAAAGTCATATATGTGTTTAGTGTTTTTGTGTTAGAAGTAAAAAAAATTTTTCAAAAATAAAACTATATTAATTTAAACGCATTCTACTCTCGTAGAACTCTTAGGTTTGAATTTATATGCTACACTATTGGCCAAAAATAAAGCACCCCCTAACACGTTTTTCTGCATCTTTAAATGTTTATGAGGACGGTGCTATTAAACTAAATTGTGTACTATTTTAACAAATAAAAAAACTCAGGATGTCAACCTTTTTTGAATAAAAAATTATAATTGAACAAAATATTTGAAGCCGCAATATTAAAGCATTCCCTGATATTACTATTAGGATACTGCGAGTTTGCGGTACTATATAACGGCATTTTGCACATAAAAGAATTACACAAAGACTAAAGAAGATTTAATTTGAGATAAAGACGATGGCAAGAAACGTGTACTCAAATAAATTTAATATTAAAATAAGCGGTTTATCAAGAGATTAATTAAGTGAAAAATATTCAATCAACAGATTATTTCAAAGTTATTGCAAACATATGCAAAACTTCGTGTTTAGAAGACTCCTTGATCAAAAGGACGAGAAAAGTTAAAAACCGTTTAAGATCCGGGAACGAGCAATTGAAGTCGGATTATTTAATTGAATATCAGCAAAAAAGCTTTTTATATTGTTAAAAAAATAAGAAAAGCCAGTCTTGAATTCGCCAACGCCCACCTTACCTGAAGTGTCCAAGAATGTTTTGTTTTCCGATGAATCCAAATACTATTTAAAGATTCCAATGGAATAAGGCGTGTTCGCAGACCAAAAGCAGAACGATAGAATCCTAACTATTGTAAAGCACCTATAGAGCAGGGAGTAGACAATATAATGCTCTGGGGTTGCTTCTCTGCTGAAGTTATTGAGACAATTCATAAGATTTAAGAAATTATGTTTCGCCTCAAGTATAGTGAACATTAAAAGATGTGACTAAGTATATATTAATTTTCAAAGAAAAAAAATATTAGCACAAGAAGGCGTATTTTAGTGTTGTACACTAAATTTTTCGTTTTAAAATGTTTTTTAATTATAACTTTTCATACCCTCCATACAAGTGTGAAGATGGTATACTTATATAATTTGTCATTCCGTTTGCAATAACTAAGAAAAAAAAAAAGCCGGACCTCAAAACATATACATACATACATATGTATATACTTTTTACACTTATAACAAGCGGAGTTGATATAATAACGTCCGCCTATCAACAGGTCAGATGGTTTGCTGCTTGGTAGTGAAAATGATTCGATGACATCTGGAGCAGGTCGCTATTTAAAATCATCAAAATCAGTTCAATAGGTCCCGAGATTTCAATTAAAATGTAAAAAACCACTTGAAAAAATATGATCTTCTTATTCTTTATACCCCATATAAACCTTGTACTGATGTTTGTAACTACCAAAAATATTTTACCTAGACCCATTTTTTATTATACCGATATCGACACAGAATCACTCCAAATTATGATATAGATCTCAGTAAATTGGGTTTGTGTATGTTTATTACATCCATTTATCAGTAGTTCAAAAATAAACTCTATAGGACAATTCTTGCTCATAGCCCCCATATTCCCGTTTTTCACTTAAATCCATTAAACAACGAAAATATTGCACAAATTTGGTTTGTTTAAGTTTTTGCAAAAAATAAGTGATCTTACCAAATATAGTCAGGATCGGTCCATTTTTCGATCTCATATAAATATAGCATCCGATATGAACTTTTTTATATCCGAAGGCAAAAAAAATTAATAACGATGTCGCTCAAATTTGGTTTATGCTAATTTTTTATATCTAATTAGTTGGACCTAAGATAAGGGGTTTCTAAACGCATGGTATATGGTATCGTATAATCGGCCTAGACCGACTATAATTTTCTTACTTTTTTATTCTAAATTTTGTAATTTGTGTGTACTAGCTGTAATTGTGTTGGCCTTGTGGTCGTTGTGTTTGTAGCATTTGCTTAACGAGTGTGTATGAGTCGTTATAATCCACGTGTCATACTGGTTTAGGCTGAAGTTGTCACACTTTTTTATAGTTATCCCGAAATAGATACAAAAAATTGCAAATATGAAAGATAAATAATTATTAAAAAAGTACGGTTTCTTACAAAGTATCGAGTTATTTATAAAAAATTAAATAACTATTTATATAATTTAATAAAAATAAAAATTAATCAGATTTAAGCTGTTTTTCTTTTGAGAAATCTAAATTTTAACTTATAGAAAAATGTCTATATTACGAGTTTTTCATTTGAAAAGATTTCCAATTTTTCTATTTTAAAATTTGTAGTATACAATTAATTTACCATGTCTTAATGAATTCAATACTTTAAGCATTTTTAATATATTTCCTATTTAATACGTTTAAAGGTTGTTCTTTAAGATTTGTTAGGTACTAATCGATTTCCTATAAAAATCATCGCAAATCTAACTTGACAAAAAAAAAACTCAAAAGGTCTGGCAACCCTTGCAATAAAGCAGTATACTCTCTCATGTTAATGTTAGTAACACATTCAATTTTTTTTCGGATTTTATCAATTGATATATATTTTTCTTTCGAGAAAATGGTTTTAAAAATAATATAAATTTACACAAAGTGATATATTAATCTTGTAAAGCCTAGAAATAACAATAAAATTGATATACAAATTATTTGGATAGCTTTTATACCCGGTTTGTTTAAATTGTATATACATCACATATTATCCTTTTAATTGTTTTGATATTGTTTCTAGACATTTCATTTCCAAAATTAAAACAAGTAAGAAAATTATAGTCGGTCTAGACCGACTATACGATACCCTATACCATGCGTTTAGAAACCCTATCTCTTAGGCCCAATTAACTGGACATTGAAAATAAGCAAAAAACCAAATTTGAGTGGGATTTTTATTATTTTTTTGGCTGCAGATATGAAAAAGTTCATATCGGATGCTATATCTATAAAGGGACTAGGTCCAAAAATGGACCGATCCTGATCATGTTTGGTAAAGTCTCTTGTATTTTGCAAAAATATATACAAACAAAATTTGAGAAGAATCAGTGCAATATTTTTGTTTTTTAATAGATTTAAGTGAAGATCGGGAAGCAGCTCTATATGGGTCAAAGGGATCATTTTTGGACTACTCATTAGTGGATGTAATGAACGCATACAAACCCAATTTGAGTAAGATATATATGACAATTTGGATCTTATGGCAATTTATGTCGATTTCATATGGGTAATTTGTATGGGGGCTAGGTCTGAACATGGACCGATTCAATAGCGTTCATCCCATCGCCGATAAAAGCATATATACAAAATTTCATCAAAATATATTCATATTTGCGACCTGCAGTTTGATTACAAGCTTTACATGGACACACAGACGGACGGACGGACGGACATTGTTAAATCAACTCAGAAAGTGATTCTGATTCGATCGGTATAATTAAAGATGGGTCTAGGTCAAATATTTTTGGTTGTTACAAACAGCAGCACAAAGTCATTATACCCAAACCACATAGTGGTATAGGGTATAAATACAAATTGAAGAAAAAATATTTAAAAAAAGCCAATTCTTTTATAGTTTTCACTTTTGTAGTTCCACAAACAGTCATATTGCCGATGTAAATTAATGAAATTAATAATTTCGATTTTATTTAATTTAAGTTGCGACATTTTTAAATACTTAAAGGTCAAAATCGAATGAAACTTCAAATTAAAGGCAGGGTTTATGGCTGAATTTCTGTCATGGTAAAAATTTAGATTTTTTAAGTCATATCATGAACATTAGCGGTCTCCACTAGCCATTGAATTATAGCTAGTCGAGACACCGTGTTAGGTACATAACCTAACTACATGCTGAGCAGCAACCGCGAGGATCATGAAATAAACATCGACACGTGTTTTCTCTTATCCAGAATAATAGAAGCTACGAATCGACCATTATTCGATGAATCGTAAATTACTGCTGAAGATGTTCGTTCAAATGCTTAAAATTGTATGTATAGGTCTCCACAAATACAGTGACAAACAAAATTATTGGCACAGTAAGCACTTTCAACTTTACGATTGATTTAATGGCCTTATTAAAGCGTTTTTTAATAAATAAATATTTTTCTAGATAGAATGATACGTTTTTAACAAAAAATCAATTTGTTGAATTACAAATTATTTATTAAAAAAAAAAAAAAAAACTAAAAAGAAATACCCAATTTCGCTGAACAAAATTATTGACACAGTCAGTTATTTGCGAAAATTAATATTCAGCTGCTAACCATTTTTGTTTTATAACTGCTTCCAGCCGTTTAGGCATAGAAGTCACCAATTTGTTCGTAACCTTTGTCCCAAATATTCTGTAAATTTTCCTTGTCATACGCTAATCGTTTCTTTTGATCGCTAATGAAATTTAAGGTACACTGACATTTGTACTTTGACATGTGAAAACTGTAATTCCAAAATCTTATTCAAAACTTATAATTATATCTAGTAAAAATATTTGTTTATCTTTAATAAGGCCATTATTTCAATCGTGAAGTTGAAAGTGCTTACTGTGTCAGTAATTTATGGCGTCACTGTATATATTCACCTAAGCATGTACAGATAGTCGTACCATGCGTTTAGAGACTATATCTCTTAGGTCCAACTAATTGGATATAGAAAATAAGAATAAACCCAATTTGAGTGGAATTGTTATTAATTTGTTTGCCTTTGAATATGAATAAATTCATATCGGATGCTACATTTATATGGGGACTAGGTCGAAAAATGGACCGATCCTGACCATTTATGGTAACGTCACATTTTTTTTTTAAATATATAAAAACCATATTTCAAAAAAACCTGTGCAATATTTTTGTTTATTGATTGATTTAAGTGAAGATCGGGAATCAGCTTCATATGGGGCTATGACTAAAAATTCTCCTATAGGGTTTAGTTTTGGACTACTGATTAAAGGATGTATTAAACACACACACACACTCAATTTGACCGAGATCTATATGATGTGTCTGAACATGAACCGATTTTCACCAATTTCAATAGCGTTAATGCTATGGACGATGGAAGTTTATATACTAAATTTCATCAAAATATATTCATATTTGTGACCTGTAGTTTGATTACAAGGTTTACATGGACACACAGACAGGCGGACGGACGGATGTCGCTAAATCGACTCAGAATCACTTTCTGAGTCGATCGTCATAATAAATGATGGGTCTAGCTCAAATATTTTTGATAGTTACAAACATCAACTATTCAGATAGAAGTTAATTCTATAAAGACGAGGGTATAAGAAATACTGAGAAAAAAAAACAGTTAACTTATAACTCCTAAAGTTTTTCTTTGTAAAATAAAAACATAAGACAATTAAATTAAACCACAATATAGTTTAATAGTGCTGCTTTCATAAAAAAAATCGAAGATTTGGGTAATTGTACTAAGGTGCTTAAGTTTTAGCCAATACTGTAGATTTATTTTTGATAAGTTAATCAAGTTGAAAATTATACGATTTTTGTGTGCGTTTAAATTAAAAACCAAAGAATCTATTTTAAGGAAAGATTAAAATATAAAACTTACCCGTATTGAAGTCCAAGCCTTGTGTATCTACCAAATATTGTAAAATATCACCCTGTTCTTCAAGGTTCTCCGTTTCCCGTAACATAGCAATCAATTCTTCAACTTCTGTCTCAGCAAAATTTGTTTCCGTACGATGACGTTGCACAAGAATTTTGGGAATATTATTTACTATTTTAGCATAATTTATCAACATTAAAATTTAGAAAAAGCCCAATTGTGTAAAACCATATTGCAACAAAAACGAAGAAGTTGTAATAATTGAAATTATATGAAAATAAAAAGTGAAAAAATTAAAAAAATATTCTTCATAAATGATTGTTAACGATTACGTAAAATCCTGCAGCACTTGTGGAAAATTTCTTCATTCAAATGTTCATTTGGAATGGTACACATTAAATAAAGATACGTATGAATAAATAAATAAATATATAAAAGAATCTACTGTCAACTTTCAAGCCAACACTTTGATGGAAGGCCAGATATTATACGCTGAAACTTTCAAAGTGTCCATTAAAGAGTTTAAAATTGTCACATTTTATTACTGGTGATGCCAAACAGCGTCCAAGTTAAAAATTTTGTTTTATCTAAGTTATCTAAGTTAATAGAATATATTTCTTAACCACAAAGTGGTGAAGGATAGAAAACAAAAATAATGCCTAAACAACTCACTTTCTTGTTGTCTAGCAAACTCACTGCGTTTTTCAATGGCTGATCGACTATGATTAATATCAATAGGATAGATATTTTCACGTATCAACATGTCCGAGGGACGTCTATGAGCACTGCTTTCTTCTTCAGGTGTAGTTGCAAAAACATTCAAATGATTCGGTTTATTAGCCTGGAGCCAGGGTGGTGGTATAATAGAAGATAAACGTCTTTCGGTTAAGGGCAATGGGCCCTCCATGCCTAAAGTATCAGCTGAATTGTACACAAAAAAAAATATTACATATTACCATATAGCCTATTGTTGGCCCATTAACTAAATACTTACAATCCACATTTATCGATCTGGTTTTTTTAATAGCTCCTTTACAAGACATGCGTCTCCTTAAATGTCTTGGTCTCATTTGACCTCCTCTCAAATTCATGGTATTACGATGACTAAATGATCGTAATAAATGTTCATCAAGATAAGCTTGAACATCGGGATGTAAGCGATCTGGATAGCCATCTTCGGTACTCCCCAAAAAACTTAAATCTGTGATCGCTGAGGTGTTAAGGAAATCTTTAAGATTTCCCAACATAACACGTGTACCATTAATGTAACCCGACTTTAATTTACGCATTGTTTGTATCATAGCCAAGGGTATTCTATCTTGGTCTATATGGTATGCAAGAAATTATCGTTTTTTATGAGTTTGTAAATGAAACTAAAATGCTTTAACAACAGTTTAAAATTTAAACATAATATTAAATAAATAAACATTTATTGCATATTAGTTACAAATCTACAAATTTATTTCATGACTCCGTAAAGTTATTTAAGGGTTTAATACTATTAGTCTTATTTTTCTACAAATAAAAATTCATTCATATTTATTTAAACAATTACGATAATAAGCATTTTTAAATAGTTTTCTATCATGCCTTGGAATTTGAATTTAATGTAGGAAAGAAAACAATTGATTGTCTAACCCAAACCGAAAGCTATAAGATGAAGCATCTAAAAACCATACAGTGCGTTCAAAAACACTGTGGAACAAATTCAGGTTAGCAAAAGTTAGGTCGATTCTGAGAGTGAGGGGTGAAAATAGAGGCTAAATTAGAAGACCCGTGTCGCGGCGTTTATTTATGTTAGTTCGAATTATTTTTTAATCGACCTTCGAACTTTGCAGTCAAATGCCGATTTTAAGCATATTGTTTATATGGTTTTTTGGCTATAACTCGTCGACTAATTGAGATTTTTTCAATCTGTAAAAGCCAAATTATTGCCAGAAACCTGTGCAACAATTAAAATTTTAAAAAATTGATTTAAAAAATTTTTGTGGTGCTAATGAAGCAAAATGTTGGAAAAATTATTTTTTTTTTCATGCTTTTTGAAAATATTTTTCACAAAACTAGTCTTTTTTGCTTTCTGTTTGATCTATAATATGCTTCTCCGTTTCTTCAATAAATTTCATTTCATTTCTGGCAATAATTTGGCTTTTACAGATTGAAAAACTATCAATTAGTCGACGAGCTATAGCCAAAAAACATTTGACTGCAAAGTTCGAAGGTCGATTAAAAAAAATTCGAACTAACATAAACAAACGCCGCAACACGGGTTTTCTAATTTAGCCTCTATTTTCACCCCTCACTCTCAGAATCGACCTAACTTTTGCTTTTAGATGTTTTGCAGATTTACAGATTTTTAAATTTTTTCCTTTACTTTGAGTAAATTGCATTTAAAGTTGCTACTAACACATACATAAAATTACACATATGCTATGTGTGTTTATTAAATCTGTTAATGTTAATGAGTTTGTTATCTTCATTCACAATAATAAACAAAAAAGTGTTGGTTTGTGAATTGGCTAAGTTGAAAAATAAAGCTGTCTAGAAGTTGAACTCGAATTTCGAGTGCTGGAATCTGCTAGTTTATAGTTTTTTTTTTTTTGTAATTCTAACATATAAATGGAGAAAAATGTATATTTTGTCCCGGTTTAAACATGAAATTTTTCTTTCTGAAATTGTTTGAAATTCTCTTTTAAACTTTCATCCGTGTCTACACACTGAAATTTTTGTATTGAAATTCAAGATTTGTTCATGTTTTCTTTATCACTTTATTTATTTTATAATTTTATTCCATTAAAATTAACTTTATTTCAAATTATTGTCTTTCTTAACACAAACGAACATAAAAAGAAAGAAAACGTAAAATAACTTCACTTTGAAAATTACTAAGCAAGAAGCAAAAGAGAATTTCAGAGTACATGAAAGTATGACCCCCTGCCATTCTTCTCTCCCGTCTCACCTATAAACTCAAGACTTTCAGCGAGTAAACTTTCATGTGTGAACACAGACTTTCCAGTAAGACAATGCA
The DNA here is from genome assembly GCA_963682025.1 of Cordilura impudica. Taxonomy (NCBI): domain Eukaryota; kingdom Metazoa; phylum Arthropoda; class Insecta; order Diptera; family Scathophagidae; genus Cordilura; species Cordilura impudica. The sequence continues at coordinate 53,954,984 of OY821520.1, read as the reverse complement.
GCCTGTCATGCCAGAAAATTCACAAAAGAATGGTTAAAAGCTCGAATGATGTCGATGGTTTGGAATTGCCTGCTTGCTCTCCTGTATTAACCTAATAGAAATCATATCGGAAATTCTCGTCAGGAGAATTTATGCTGGCAATCGTTAATTCATGAATGTGAATGAGCTTTTAAATTTTTAAAGAGGGGAAGCACTTCATCAAGATGTTATGAAAAATTTAATAATTTGTATGAAAAATTTTACATTTTATTGCTTTCAAGCAAAAGGTGGTATTGCAAATTATTAAGCTCATATTATTATACCCTCCACACCTCAGTGGCAGAGGGTTATATAGGTTTGTCATTCCGTTTGTAACGCATCGAAATAAATTCCGGAGACCCCAAACCATATATTTTCTTGATCATTATAACAAGGAAAGTTGATTGAGCAATGACCGTCTGTCAGTCTGTCCGTCTGTCTGTGGAAATCACGATTACGCCGTCAATATCTAAGCTAGCCGTTCGTTTTTGTATAAAATCGTTCATTAACATCCCAAAGGAGTTGCTATTTAAAATCGTCAAAATTGGTCAAAGGGGTCACGAGTTATGAATGAAACTTTGAAAAAACTCAAACTCAAATAAAACAAAAATATAAGTTAAATATTAAAAATTAAAAATTAAAATTTTAAATTTAAAAATGAAAATAAAAAATTAAGAATGAAAAATTAAAAATGGAAAATGGAAAATGGAAAGTGGAAAATGAAAATGAAAATGAAAAATGAAAAATGAAAAATGAAAAATGAAAAATGGAAAATGGAAAATTAAAAATGGGAAAAAGAAAAATCGAAAATGGAAAATTAAAAATGAAAATTTAAAATGAAAAATGGAATATTTTAAATGGAAAATGAAAAATGAAAAATGGAACATGAGAAACGAAAAATGGGAAATGAAAAATTAAAAATGAAAATTGAAATATGAATAACAAAACATTTAAAAATTAAGGATTAAAAATTAAAAACTGAAAATTAAAAATTAAAAAATTAAAATTAAAATTAAAAACTAAAAACTAAAAATTAAAAACTAAAAATTAAAAATTGAAAATTAAAAATTAAAAATTAAAAATTAAAAATTAAAAATTAAAAATTAAAAATTAAAAATTAAAAATTAAAAATTAAAAATTAAATATTAAAAATTAAAAATTAAAAATTAAAAATTAAAAATTAAAAATTAAAAATTAAAAATTAAAAATTAAAAATTAAAAATTGAAAATTAAAAACTAAAAATTTTAATTCGATTCTTTAGTTTCTATCTGTTTTTATTATTTTTGCTTTTTTGTATTAAATAAAAATATTTTAAAATTTCCTTTTTTTATATTAATAATTTGTAGCTAAGAATCATTCGATTTTTTTTTGAATTATCGTATGACTTCTAAGGTCTCAAAACAGGCATTATAGGGATCAAACTTTGGGTATTATTATGATGCCGGCTGCGTTAAATAATGAATTTCATTGGTGTTCTATGAAGTACTTGGGGGTTTCTACTCTAGTAAAATAAAAATAATGAAATTTTTCAAATAGTAATTAATTCTTTTTAAGGGTCATTGTTTTTTATAATAGAAATTGGCCAACTTTAAATTTAATTGGTATTCGGATTTAATTTTTCTGTATCGGCAAAAGTTTCAAAGTGGTAGCCGTACCCAATATTGGGTGGAGGGTATCCAAAATTCGGCACAGCGAATTTAACACTCTTACTTGTTTCCAACACTGTATTCTATTGCAAAAAAATTTAATTTTTAACAAATTTTGTAACAAAAAAAATTAGACGCGAATAATTCTTTTTCCTAAGGTGTAAAAATGTTTAAACAAAACAAAAATGAAGCAAAAAATTATATATAAAAGAAATTTGGATCAAAAAATAATAAAAACAATTTTTGGTTAAATATAGAGTTACTAGGCGTCCGGTGTGTAATTTAAAAAATTACGTAAAATTTTTTCTCCTAATACTCCTAATTTCGGATATGTGGACCACAAAGTAACAAAGGAAAATTTACGAGTTCAGTTTTTATCTCTTCCTGAATCAACTTGCTATCAGTATTTAAGATGAAATCATTATATATTAATATTTATAAAAGTTGTTTCGAAAAAAATCATTTTCAAAACTAAAGGGTAATGTAGAATGTACCAGTTGAGAAAATCTGATAACTGACGTTAATAAAAGACCGAAATCACCATTTTCATGCAAAAACCATTTTGTAAAGTGTAGTTCTGGGAACATGAAACGATTTTTATATCAGTTAAAACCCCATTTAAATATTTAATAAATTTTACATTTTCTTAAGACCATTTTTGAATTTCACTTTTTTATCGTGTTAATATATACTAGCAGATTCCAGCACTCGAAATTCGAGCGCAAATTCTAGGAAAGTTTATTTTTTTCGCATTTTAAATGAAAAAAACAAACTCAACACATTAACACAAACACATTAACAAATTTAATAAACACAGACATAGCATTGTATAATTTTATATATGTGGTAGTAGCAACTTTAAACGGTCATAACTCCAAAAAAATATTCCAGACGATGAAAATCTGTAGATCTGGGTAACAGCTAAAAAGAAATATCTTTCAAATGATACATTTTTTGTCAAAATCGGGGTAAAACTGTGAAACTTACATCGGTAACAAAAAATCGCCTAGCCTATTAATATTATAGATAACATTATAATATACTTAACAACAAACAAGTAAGAAGTTTTAGCTCGACTATAAACCACCGTATAGCACAGTATTCCACAATAAACAATAACCCGATTACCATTAAAATTAAAAAATATGTCTAAGAAATATAAAACTTAATAAATAAACATATTTATTAATACAAATATTTACTAATTCATATATTAAAAAATAATCAAAGCAAGTACATGTGTAATATTAATGTAGAAAATGGCACTTCGAACGAACTCAATAAAAAAGTCGAAAGTGCTTCTGAAGTAACTGGTAACCAAAGATTACATTATTTTCACAACTGCACATGCAATATTAATATTTTTCGACATCAAACATGAATTATGCAAACCAAGAGCTGTGAAATAGTCATTAGTTTTCGAAATAAGGGGGTGGTGCTCCACATTACCCGCATATTTCACAATAACTGAACTTATTCTACAATGGATGACATTTTTACTCGCAACTTTTGAACACCTGGAACCAAATTCAATATTCAACACTAAACTGGTTGTGATAACAAAACAAACATTTTCTTATTGTAATTACGTTCACTTATTTGTACGACTTGAGTTTTGAACGTATTAAACTATATCGTTTTATTTGGATCCAGAATATACACTCAAAAAATTAATTTCTAATACAAAAATATTTTCAATTACTGAAATAAAAGCAGCATTCGTGAAGCCAAATAACCCGCTACCATTTTAATATAAAACACAAATTTACTGTTTGAGTCATAAAATAAAATGTAAGTGTCAGTAATAACAAAATCAAAGCCAAATTTGTAAAAATTAAAAAAAAACACAGAAATTAAAAAACATGCAACATACCAATAGTGTAACATAAATTAAATTTAAAAACAAAACGGCAACAAAATGTGTACAGACTTGAATTAAAAAGCAAATTATACAAATACAATATTTAAATTTAAATTAATTATATATATGGGCGGTTTCATGTCAAGTGACCCAACTTTTGAAACCGATGTCTTCCGATCGGGGTGAATAGTAGTTTAGACACAATTTTTCAACAAGATCGGTCAAGAACTCTCTGAGTTAGATGGGGTCAAAAGTTGACATTTGGCCAAACATGTTTTTTTTATCATCCATGTAAATCAATTTTTTTTTCAATTCAATTATATATTCTTCCTTTATTTACATATTTTAACAAATTTGATATTTACATATGAGATCTTATCTTTACATATAGATATTGCAACAAATAATATATAGGATCTAAAGATATTAGTTTTTATTTTATTTGTTTAATGATTTTTAAATGAAAATGGGAGGAAAAAACCTTTATATGATTTAATATATTCAAATACTATCTGAAAATGTTTATATGCTTATAGGAGGTTTATTAGTAATAATAGACCTCTATAAGCATATAATTTTCAATTTGGTGATTTCTTCTTTAATTTTACGTTATTCCTATACATTCTCTTAGCAGTGGGTAAGAGGAATCCATGTAACTTATTACCTATTGTTCTTAGAAAAATTTATCCCAAATAGTTTAGATAGCTATTTCTTCAATCTTTCGGAAAAAAATTTAAAAAAAATAAAAAAATATTTTTGACTTTTTTTGCAAAATCAAAAATTTTGTTTATTTTTGTTTTTCAAAAAGCGCCCTTTTTTTGCTCAAAAGAAAGCTTGGGTTTTTTTTGCTTTATGAGCTTTTTGGTCGCTTAGTGGGATGCGAGTGGGACATCTATCAAAATAAATGTTTTGTAACTCAATTTTTAGCATATGCACTATTTTGCATTTATTCCTATTTGTGTGGAAGTGTTTCTAAATTTTTACAAATAAAACTTAAACTGTGAAGCTAGACAAGTTAAACTTTCCGACGGTATGTAACATACCTAATAATAATAAAAATAAAAAGATAAATAATTTACTAAAATTTAATCTTAATCACGTTAGATCCATTTATATCATAACTATTTTTATAACCTATACCACTATGTGGTTTGGGTATAATGACTTCTTCGTGCTGCTGTTTGTAACTACCAAAAATATTTGACCTAGACCCATCTTTTATTACACCGATCGACTCAGAATCACTTTCTGAGTCGGTTTAGCGATGTCCGTCTGTCCGTCCGTCCGCTTGTGTGCCCATGTAAACCTTGTAATCGAACTACAGGTCGCAAATATGAATATATTTTGATTAAATTTGGTATATTTGCTTTTATCGGCCATAGGCTGAACGCTATTGACATTAGTGAAATTCGGTCCATGTTCAGACCTAGTCCCCATACAAATGACCCCTATGAAATCGACATAAATTGCGATAATATCCAAATTATCATATAGATCTCAGTCAAATTGGGTTTTTATGTCTTTATTATATCCATTAATGAGTAGTCCAAAAATGATCCCTATAGGACAATTCTTATTCATCATCTATCAAAAAACAAAAATATTGCACAGATTTTTCTCAAATTTGGTTTGTATATATTTTTTCAAAATATAAGTGACTTTGCCAAATATGGTCAGGGTCGGTCCATTTTTCGACCTAGTCCCCATATTCATATGGCACCCGATATGAACTTTTTTATATCTGCAGCCAAAAAAATTAATAATGCCACTCAAATTTTGTTTAAGCTTATTTTCTATATCTAATTAGTTGGAGCTAAACGCATGGTATAGGGAATCGTATAGTCGGTCTAGACCGACTATAATTTTCTTACTTGTTATATTTAATTTTTTGTAGCTTATGAAGTATTAAGTTTGTAAATTTTTAAATACCCAGTGAATAATAGGTGAATGTTCAAATTGCCCGGAAACCACATTCATCAAATTTGAGGAAAAATTTTTTTAATTTTTTATTTCTGAAAGATTGAAGAAATATGCTATCTAAACTATTTGGAACAAGTTTTGCTAAGAACAATAGGTAATAAGTTACATGGATGAGAAAAAACACCTGTTTGGCCAAAATGTCAAATTTTGACCTCATCGTAGTCATAGATTTCTAGACAGATCTTGTTGAAAAATTGTGTCTAAACTACTATAGGACTAATCTGGGTGCAAATTTCATCCCGATCGGTAGACATCGGTTTGAAAAGTTGGATCACTTGACATGAAACCCCCCATATGTATGTATCGAAGGCTTATATTATTAGCGTCTAGCTACAAAACCAGGTGGACCGCATTGTATATAAGCTTTCGATATTAAGTATAATGAAATAAATTAAATTTTTGTTTAAGTGCAAGTGTGAAGGGATATTTTTGTTTGAAGAAGAGGAGTTAAGGGTAATTACCTAGCATATAATGTGTTGCCATTAGAGTTATAGTGGGTCTTCCTAACATATGACGCCAATTATTTGTTAGGAAAGCTAAATTGGTGGTGAAATTACTTGCAAGCAAGTCAGGATCACGTGTGGTGTAATATTCTTCATAATCGATATGCTAATTAAATTCAATTGAAATGTTTAAAGAAAATGTAAAATGTATCATATTTTCAAAATTCATAATTATGTATATTCAAATTTAAAAATGATATTTCAAATATTTCGATATTGTGTTTGACTTAAATTATAAGAAAATAACAAAAACTAATAGTGAAATGATGTGGTTCAAAGAATTTATTAACAAAATGAAATGGAAAAGATAAATTTAAAAACAACTACGTGTTAAGTAAGAAAAAAATATATGTACAACAAAAGCAAGTTTTTCGGCACCTTACTATGTTGAAACCAAATTCTATTTATTTAATAAAATTAGTTGAAAAGTTTTAACAAAAAAAGAGTATATAGATATTTTTCCCTGCTTTATTATTTACTACCAAAAGTATATATACATTAAGACACCAAAACCAATAATTATAAAATATCAGAATTTTTATACAAAAAACTTGCTTTTGCTTTTTACAAAACATTTAAATTAAACAGAAAGTTAAAAAAAAAACGCATCCCTTGCAATTACCAAAAAAAAATGCAAAAAAGTTAAAAATTTTGTAAAACAAAAACTAAAAAACAGACCTAAATGAATTTTTTTCAATACTAAAGTAACCAAGGGACGTCCAAGCAAATCCCAAGCTGACTTGAGAAAATTTATTTCGCCTTTTAAAATATCAATCATTAATTCATTATCGGAGGCGATATAAAAACGTGATAAGTCGACAAACTATGTTACGTTAAAAAAATAAATAAAATAAATAATAAAAAATAAAACAACTGGTAAATAATAGTAGAAATAGAATTATAGAAGAAACTATCAATTGATATATTGTATGTTGTAACTTACCTGTGGTGTAAAAGCAAATATTCTATCTTTTAATGAATATAATTTACTCGTACATAATATACCCACATCCCGAGATTTACGACCTGTCAAACCTAATTTACGATTTCTTCCCAAATACGTGTATAAATGACTTAATACACGTGCTGGTTGTACTTCGATGGGTGCCACTTCTGCTATAGTTTGTACGTGCAAATCATATTCGGCTAATTTATCACGTATTTCATTATCTTCGGCAATGATAACAACTTGAACAACAACATCAGGTTTCTTTTGGGCACCTAAACGACGATTTAAGGGATCTAGTTCACCAACAGCCAAGAAACCCTAAAAAACGAATACATAAAATGAACTTACTTTCACTGTGATAAAGTTACTGTTTCAAAATTTACTTCTTGTAACAATCTTCCTAAAATAAACAATGATTGACCCCACAAGAAAGGACAACGTCCTACAACTTCTCTTGGCTGTGATCCTGGTAATTGATATTCTTGAGCAACTGATTTTATCGGTACCGCATAGCTTTCAGGTACCAGCAGAATGCCATCTTCTCCACGAACCATTATTTTCTGAAATTTATTTTTTGTTTAATTTCGTTTAAATTTTATCCTTTTTAAGTAGAATTATATAAAATGAAAAAAAAAATAATTTTAATTTATGGAGTTCAAGCAGTAAATACTATACAAATTTCAAAATTACGTTAAATAGCTCTCCTATTGTTTTTTTTTTCTTTCTCTCAAGTTGTATACTTGCCTCCAGACGATCACCATACTCTTTCACAGCTAATTTATCATTTTGAAAGGCATGGAACAATATCAAATAACAAAAAAATAATGGCCATTCACATTCGATATTCTCAAACATACGAAGCTCCCATCTTTCGTAATACAAACGTGAAGGATCCTCCTTCGGTGTACGATAACCATCACGTAGGAAGCGTTTACAACCATATTTACCCTGCAAACGTTGTAAAATTGCATCTTTAGTATTATGAATCAGTTGAGGATCATCGACAGCAAAAGCTGGAAAACCAATAACGCAGAGAAGGCCAGAATCCAATTCCTTACTGTTTGATTCACGTGGAAGCATAGATTGTAAAACAGCTTGACACTTGTGGGCTTCATCCGCTAGAACATGAATAACACTAGCTGGACCACCACGAGCGCCAAATAAATCCAGCTCATTCATAGCTTCTAAGGCAGCCTTAGCCATACCAATTGAGCTAGCATTAAGCTCGGGTTCACCATGATTAGTTTTATCACCCCTTTCCCATATGCCATAGTCGGGAATACAATAGGCTGATTCAATATAGAATACTAAATTTTGGATGAATGACACTTCATCTAATGAAAAGACAATCTGTAATCCAGATGCTGTCATTTGAGCTAAAATCAAAAGGTATAAAGAGACGGCATCGATTTGTAAATGACCCCATTCACCATCACCTACGACAGGTTGGCCATTTTTGCTTGAATATTTGGCATGTAAAGAATCTAAAGGATTTTGGGTTATTTTAAATTTTTCGACCTTATCTTTTTGATTCATCATGGCCATTAGAAGACCACGCATAAGTTTAACACAACTTTGCTCTAATTCATAGCATTTGGCACGATCTTCATCTTGATCAGCTATCTTCTTATAGGCCATTGATAAACCCCATACAGCCAAGATACAATAAACATTGTCTCTAATCCAAGCGTGAGAATTTATATCAGAAGCTGGAAATAATCCTGTAACAGGTTCTTGATGACTCATTATCAAACGATGGACAATACGTTGATAGTAGTCCAGGCGTACGCCTGAGTTACTGCGGGAACGCATTTCCTCCTAGTACCAACCAAAAAACAACAAAGCACTGACCCGAAACAAAAGCTAAAAGATATATATATACATTTATAAAAAAAATCTGCGTAGATGCAATCAGTGCTCTTAACAAACAGTACAACTTACATAAGTTTGTTTCTCTTCCTGTTGCAGAATTTTTAATTACTATCCCCACGTTTATTATTGCATTTTGCTTGTTTTTATTAAAATTTTTCACTTATATTTTTGTGTTCTTCGAATTATAATTTTATTATGCTAATTTTTAAACAAAATTTTATATTTTTACAATTTTTATAATAGTTAAAAATAAATGTTAAATATGTTACACAGAATTTTCACTTGTAAATGGAAATGTCACATCAATGTCAAATCAATCGTTGCATTTTACACAGCTGATTGCCAATACACTACTTGTTTACATGAAATATATTGAGTGTCGAGCAGTGTTGCCAGTTTACAGTTTACCCCCTAGACTTTTTTAAAATTAAACTCTCAAATTTCAATATGAAAATTGTAAAAAAAAAATGCAGTCAATGTTTTTATTTTCAAAGTGAAGCTTTTACGCAAACGTTATCGCTAGTGTTTTGTGAAAAAGTAAGAAAACGAAAAAAATATATTAAGAAATATGAAAAAGAGTGGGAAAACGATAAAACCAGGTGATAAATCATTCTGGAAAATAAGCAGGAACTTGCGAGGAAAGGGAAAAAATCAAATCTCTCACTTTAAAATTGGAAATACAAAAATATCATCTGATAAGGGCAAGGCTGAAATCCTGGCAAATACGTTTGTCCAAGCAAATAACCTCACTTCGAACTACAACCACTCAGCGGATACATTAATAAATACAACAGTAAATAATTTAAAAAGGAAAATCCTAGTTCTGAATCAGCTATTTATACATCTCTTGAAGAAGTAATGAATATTGTCTCATCAATAAAACCCTCAAAATCCCCTGGTTTTGACAATGTTCCGAACCTGCTCTTAAAGAAACTACCACTCAAAGCTCTAAAATTACTGGTTATAATATTTAACAGCTGCATCAAACTCAACTATTTCCCAAACCATTTTAAAAATGCTAAGGTTATAGCCATAAACAAACCTAGTAAGCCAAAAAGTAACCCAAACAGCTACAGACCTATTAGTCTATTAAGTAACTTAGGTAAAATATTTGAAAAAATACTACATTCTCGTCTTAGTGAATTTGTAACGACCAATTCTATTGTTGCCAAAGAACAATTTTTATTTAAAAAAGGGCATAGCACTACGCACCAAATAAACTGAATTAAAAATCAAATAATCACAAATAAAAACAATAAACGTTCAACGGGTCTAATATTGTTCGATATTGAAAAACCGTTTGACACCGTTTGGCATAATGGCCTAGTATTTAAACTTATTGATGCAAATATACCAAAATATTTATGCAAACTTATTTCAGATTTCATTCACGGCAGAAACTTTAAAGTTGCGATTAATAATGAAACATCATCTCCAAAAACCATTACCACAGGGTTACCTCAAGGATCTGTCTTGTCGCCATTGCTTTACTCGATATATACATCCAATTTTAAAGTCCCGAAATATATGAAAATTGCTTATTACGCAGATGATATGATACTTACAAGCGCACTCCTGAAGAAAATGGAAAAGGGACTTGTAAATTGCAGTAAATATTTTCACAAATGGAAAATCAAAATTAATCCAAACAAGACCCAAGCAATAATTTTTCCATTCAACAAATCTCCCAAAAGACTGCCAAGACGTCATCTTATTGGAAATAATACCATAAATGTACTTAACGTGGTCAAATATCTCGGAGTTGTCTTGGACAAAAAGCTTACATTTAAACAACATATTATGGTTACGTCTCAAAAAGCTATAAAATCATTTAAAGCATTATGGCCACTACTAAACTACCAAAAACAAAAATCTACTCTTCAAAAGTGTTATAAGGCCGATATTAACATACGCGTGTCCTATTTGGAGTGACGCTGCCAACTGCCACCTAAAACGCTTACAAATTATACAAAACAAATGTCTTAAAATGATAAATAAAAAGCCCTGGAGGTATCCTACAAATCTTCTTCATGAAGAAACAGGCTATGAAAAAATTATCGATTTCATAACAAGGATTAATAACAATTACTTTGCCAAAATTGAAAATTCCTCTTACCCACTGATAAGAGAATGTAGAGAAATAACGTAAAATTAAAAAGAAATCACCAAATTGAAAAAAATTATATGCTTATAGAGGTCTATTATTTCAAATAAACTTCCTATAAGCACATACATAATTTTCAGATAGTATTTGAATTTATTAAATCATATAAAGGTTTTTTCCTCCCATTTTCCTTTAAAAATCGTTAAAAATAATATAAAAACTATTTAATATCTTTAGATCCTATGTATTATTTGTTGCAATATCTATATGTAAAGATAAGATCTCATGTGTAAATATCAAAATTTGTTAAAATATGTAAATAAAGGAAGAATATTTAATTGAAAAATTGAGTGGGAAAACGATAATAATTGGTAGATCAAGATCAAGAATGATAAAATATATTATATCAAGCTAGACACGATGCACGATGCTATCTAAGAAAAAAAAGCATACGAACAATTAAAAAAAAGAATATAATAGCATTGGAAATTTTCCAATGGAAAATGGAGAATGAAAAATAAAAATGGAAAATGAAAAACGGAAAATGGAAAATGTAGAATAGAAAATGAAAAATAGAGAATAGAAAATGGAAAATGAAAAAAGGAAATTGAAAAATGAAAAATGGAAAATAGAAAATGGAGAATGGAAAATGGAAAATGAAAAACGGAAAATGGAAAGGAAAATGAAAAATATGAAATAGAAAATTAAAAATGGAGAATGGAAAATGAAAAACGAAAATTGAAAAATTAAAAATGGAAAATGAAATTGAAAAATGAAAATTGAAAAATGGAAAATGAAAATTGAAAAATGGAAAATGAAAATTGAAAAATGGAAAATGAAAAATGGAAAGTGAAAAACGAAAATGGAAAGTGGAAAACGAAAACTGAAATATGAAAAATGGAAAATGAAAATTGAAAAATGGAAAATGAAAATTGAAAAATGAAAAATGGAAAATGAAAATTGAAGAATGAAAAATGACTAATGGAAAATTGAAATTGAAAATTGAAAAATTAAAAATGGATAATGAAAATGAAAAATGGAAAATGAAAATTGAAAAATGAATATTAAAAAATGAAAAATGGAAAATGGAAAACGCAAAATGGAAATGGAAAAATTAAAAATGGAAAATGAAAATTGAAAAATGAAAAATGGAAAATGAAAATTGAAAAATTAAAAATGGAAAATGAAAAATGGAAATTGAAAAAAAGAAAATGGAAAATGAAAATTGAAAAATGGAGAATGAAAATTGAAAAATTAAAAATGTAAAATGAAAAATGGAAAATGAAAATTGAAAAATTAAAAATGGCAAATGGAAAATGGAAATTGAAAAATGAAAATTGCAAAATGAAAAGTTAAGAATTTAAAATTAAAAAAGGAAAATGAAAAATGAAAAATGGCAAATGGAAATTGAAAAATTCAAAATGAAAAATTAGAAAATGAAAAATTGAAAATAAAAAATGAAATATGAAAAATGGAATATGGAAAGTGGAAAATGAAAATTGAAAAATGGAACATGAAAAATTAAGATTGAAAAATGAGTAATGAAAGGTGAAAAATGAATAATGAATAGCGAAAAATTAAAAATTAATAATTAAAGCTTAAAAATTAAAAATTTAAATTAAAAATTTAAATTAAAAATTAAAAGTTAAAAATTAAAAATTTAAAATTAAAGATTAAAAATTAAGAATTAAAAATTAAATATTAAAAGTTTAAATTTCTATATTTAGTTTCTTACACGTCTTATGTATTTTTTATTTTTTTGTATTAAATGTAAGGCAGATAAAAATAAAAACTAATTCAGATAAAAATATTTTAAAATTAGCTTATTTTTAATAATAATAATTTTTAGCCAAGAATCATTTGATTTTGGTATTCGGAATTAATGTTTCAGTATCGGCAAAAGTTTAAAAATTGTAGCCGTACTCGACATTGGGTGAATATACAGTTTAAGACTCAGGTGGAGGGTATCAAAAAATTCGGCACAGCCGAATTTAACACTCTTACTTGTTATATGTACATAGATATTTTTATTTCAGAAAAAATGAATAAGACGAAAAGGCAAAAGAATTGAACAACTTAAATAAAAACAATTACGGCGAGGGATATTTTTGGGAAATTTCATGTAAAAGTTTTTTATTGTTAATTTAGTTTTGACAATCAAAACTAATTTAAGCTGAAAACGAACAACATTTGACATACGAACCTATACTCATAAATATCTTAGGGTATGAAGTCTACAAAAATTTGAATAAATAAAATTTTAACACTCATTAATATTAAAAATTATGTAAGTATATTAAAAAAAAAATTATTAAAAAAAAATTCACAAATATAAAATCATTGGAATATAAATAAATTAGGAATATAAATATCAAAAGTAATTATAGCTGAAAGTAAACAATATTTGATATAAGAACCTACATACATATACTCATAAATATCTTAAAGTATGAAATAAAAAAATCAATATAAATAAAATAAAAAGTTCACAAAACTAAATTATTTAAAAAAAATCACGATAAAATTAATAAATTTTCAATACAACTACAAATTATTATTAAATTAACTATTAAAACGCATTCGATCTATAGGGCGACGACCTTGTATACGAAAACGTTTCGAAGAAGTATTAAAACTGTCCGATGTGGGAGAAACAGCATCTGAACCATTTAAGTGAGCTAGATATGTTGAAGTAGAATGATTATCTGTAGTATAAGTCCGTTTACGTTTCAATGAACTCAATTGACTTTCATCAACTAACGATTTTGAACGAACCAATGATCCTAGTACTCAAAAATAATAAATTTTAAAGTTTTTACTAAAACAAAAATTCATACCTGCTATTGAAGCACATTTTTTTATTATTGATTTCGAATTGGCATCCAACAACCATTTTGTATCATTTTTAGTTGAATCCTTTGAAATTGATTCTTTGCGTGAAGGTAAGCGCATAGCAGAAGTCATTCGTGACCACAACCCACCAGATTGTTTCGGTTTTACATCTTTTTTAACATCATGAGTTACAAGCTGTTCTTCAGGCTTAACAGGTAAAAATACATCATCGATATCATCTTCAACATCAAATGCATTTGTTATATTTTGAATGCGACTAAAAGCTGTACTATGGGCACATTCCCTAATGGAAGGTCGAGGTAGAGGCGAAAAACGCCCACTAAGATTTTGTTTTACCAAATTTTTGCGTTCATTGTTTTCTGTTGATTCATGTTCTCCAGAGTCACGATTAAAACTACCTTTACGCATAGGGGTAGCGTTTGGTGTAAAAAAGACATCAGTTGACGAATTTTGAGAGTATCCATCATCGCTGACCGGTCATACTTGATGGCTATATACATCATCATTGACCGGTCACGCTTGATTATAATGAAACACGACTTATTATTTTTTATTTATATTTATTTATTGTATTAAAAATCAAAAATTCAAAAATATAAATAAACATTAATATATTAAAAACACAACAATATCACCAATTCCGAAACGTGTCGATAACTTTGAGACAATGTTTGCTGACTTTTCACTCGAACCATCCCTCAAAGCGGTTCGTAACTTAGCACTGAATAAATTGACTAAACGCAATAGAAATTTCCGGTAATGGGCCTTAGTGGAATCAGTAGGTTCTTAAAGAAAACAATATATTATAACACATATATATCAACAATTTATATTAAAGCTCACCTTTTGTGTGTTGTGAATTAACAATTTCGGCCAAAACTGATACACTCCATTTGGAAAATTGTTTGTACAGAACGGTGTGTGAGATATTGTGATAATACCTCCATAAATCAATTTGTTCAATATTTTTAGATCTTTATTCTTTTGAAAACTAATTTCATTATGGACGAATTTACGGATACTGCACATTCCTTAATATTCATATTATCAACATTATATTCCACACTATATTCCAGAATGGCATAAATTAAAACATTCGAGCCAAATATTAAAAAAAAACATATCCATGTTATGGCAACAGACTGAAAGATAGATATAAGGATTAATGTAAAATTCTGCAAGGAAGATTTACTTTGATTCTAGCTAGAATTTTTAATAAAATGTCAGTACATTACCTTAATAAGTTCATTTGGTGATTGCGCATCTATTAACAATATATTTATGCGATTCCTAAGAGGTATAAAAGTTCTAGATTGAAAGTTTGTGAAGATTCTACAGCAATATCTTAAGTTAACGATCCAACAGGAATAGGCCACAAGCGAGCAAAAAATATATTGTGGAAGGGTATAATGGAGGGACGTGCCACCACAATTGAGAATTGCACTAACGAATCCACTGACATATTTTGAAGAATCCTAAAGAAACAACAAAAATTAACTTGAACTTTTTAATTTAATTTTAATTTAATTAATTACTTACCTTTCCTAAACCTTAACAACAGCAACAATGACAGTCATATGTTTTTAAATAGAAAAAAACTGCAAATGTGTTAGTACAATAATTGTTTATGTGTTAGTTTCAGTCATTCATTTCTTGTAGGGTACTTACCTTTCCTAAACCTTAACAAAAACAACTCTACAACAGCAACAATGACAGTCATATGTTTTTAAATAGAAAAAAACTGCAAGTGTGTTAGTACAAAAATTGTTTATGTGTTAGTTTCAGTCATTCATTTCTTGTAGACATTGTTTACATGAAATATATTGAGTGTCGAGCAGTGTTGCCAGTTTACAGTTTACCCCCTAGACTTTTTAAAATTAAACTCTCAAATTTCAATATGAAAATTGTAAAAAAAAAATGCAGTCAATGTTTTTATTTTCAAAGTGAAGCTTTTACGCAAACGTTATCGCTAGTGTTTTGTGAAAAAGTAAGAAAACGAAAAAAATATATTAAGAAATATGAAAAAGAGTGGGAAAACGATAAAATCAGGTGATAAATCATTCTGGAAAATAAGCAGGAACTTGCGAGGAAAGGGAAAAAATCAAATCTCTCACTTTAAAATTGGAAATACAAAAATATCATCTGATAAGGGCAAGGCTGAAGTCCTGGCAAATACATTTGTCCAAGCAAATAACCTCACTTCGAACTATAACCACTCGACAGATACACTAATAAATACAACAGTAAATAATTTTAAGAAGGAAAATCCCAGTTCTGAATCTGCAATTTATACATCTCTTGAAGAAGTAATGAATATTGTCTCATCAATAAAACCCTCAAAATCCCCTGGTTTTGACAATGTTCCCAACCTGCTTTTAAAGAAACTAACAATTAAAGCTTTAAAATTACTGGTTATAATATTTAACAGCTGCATCAAACTCAACTATTTCCCAAACCATTTCAAAAATGCTAAGGTTATAGCTATTAACAAACCTAGCAAGCCAAAAACTAACCCAAACAGCTACAGACCTATCAGTCTATTAAGTAACTTTGGTAAAATATTTGAAAAAATTCTACATTCTCGTCTTAGTGAATTTGTAACGACCAATTCTATTGTTTCTAAAGAACAATTTGGATTTAAAAAAGGACATAGCACTACTCACCAAATAAACAGAATTAAAAATCAAATAATCACCAATAAAATGCGTTTGAAAAAGCGTTTGACACCGTTTGGCATAATGGCCTCTTATTTAAACTTCTTGATGCAAATATACCAAAATATCTATGTAAACTTATTTCAGATTTCATTCACGACAGAAGCTTTAAAGTTGCAATTAATAATGAAACATCAACTCCAAAAACCATTATCTCAGGGTTACCTCAAGGATCAGTCTTGTCGCCATTGCTTTACTCGATATATACATCCGATTTTAAAGTCCCAAAATATATGAAAATTGCCTATTACGCAGATGACACTGCGTTAATTTCTTCAATCAAACTTACAAGTGCACTCCTGAAGAAAATGGAAAAGGGACTTGTAAATTGCAGTAAATATTTCCACAAATGGAAAATCAAAATTAATCCAAACAAGACCCAAGCAATAATTTTTCCATTCAACAAATCTCCCAAAAGACTGCCAAGACGTCACCTTCTTATTGGAAATAATACCATAAATGTACTTAACGATGTCAAATATCTCGGAGTTGTCTTGGACAAAAAGCTTACATTTAAACAACATATTATGGCTACGTGCCAAAAAGCTATAAAATCATTTAAAGCATTATGGCCACTACTAAATAGAAGGTCATTTCTAAACCACCAAAACAAAAATCTACTCTTCAAAAGTGTTATAAGGCCGATATTAACATACGCGTGTCCTATTTGGAGTGACGCTGCCAACTGCCACCTAAAACGCTTACAAATTATACAAAACAAATGTCTTAAAATGATATATAAAAAGCACTGGAGGTATCCTACAAATCTTCTTCATGAAGAAACCGGTTATGAAAAAATTATCGATTTCATATCAAGGATTAATAACAATTACTTTGCCAAAATTGAAAATTCCTCTTACCCACTGCTAAGAGAATGTATAGAAATAACGTAAAATTAAAAAAGAAATCACCAAATTGAAAATTATATGCTTATAGAGGTCTATTATTACTAATAAACCTCCTATAAGCATATAAACATTTTCAGATAGTATTTGAATATATTAAATCATATAAAGGTTTTTTCCTCCCATTTTCCTTTAAAAATCATTAAAAAATAAAATAAAAACTATTTAATATCTTTAGATCCTATGTATTATTTGTTGCAATATCTATATGTAAAGATAAGATCTCATATGTAAATATCAAATTTGTTAAAATATGTAAATAAAGGAAGAATATATAATTGAAAAATTGAGTGGGAAAACGATAATAATTGGTAGATCAAGATCAAGAATGATAAAATATATTATATCAAGCTAGACACGATGCACGATGCTATCTAAGAAAAAAAAGCATACGAACAATTAAAAAAAAGAATATAATAGCATTGGAAATTTTCCAATGGAAAATGGAGAATGAAAAATAAAAACGGAAAATGGAAAATGTAGAATAGAAAATGAAAAATAGAGAATAGAAAATGGAAAATGAAAAAAGAAAATTGAAAAATGGAAAATAGAAAATTAAAAATGGAGAATGGAAAATGAAAAACGAAAATTGAAAAATTAAAAATGGAAAATGAAATTGAAAAATGAAAATTGAAAAATGGAAAATGAAAATTGAAAAATGGAAAATGAAAATTGAAAAATGGAAAATGAAAAATGAAAAATGGAAAGTGAAAAACGAAAATGGAAAGTGGAAAACGAAAACTGAAATATGAAAAATGGAAAATGAAAATTGAAAAATGGAAAATGAAAATTGAAAAATGAAAAATGGAAAATGAAAATTGAAGAATGAAAAATGACTAATGGAAAATTGAAATTGAAAATTGAAAAATTAAAAATGGAAAATGAAAATGGAAAATGAAAATTGAAAAATGAATATTAAAAAATGAAAAATGGAAAATGGAAAACGCAAAATGGAAATGGAAAAATTAAAAATGGGAAATGGAAAATGAAAATTGAAAAATGAAAAATGGAAAATGAAAATTGAAAAATTAAAAATGGAAAATGAAAAATGGAAATTGAAAAAAAGAAAATGGAAAATGAAAATTGAAAAATGGAGAATGAAAATTGAAAAATTAAAAATGTAAAATGGAAAATGAAAATTGAAAAATTAAAAATGGCAAATGGAAAATGGAAATTGAAAAATGAAAATTGCAAAATGAAAAGTTAAGAATTTAAAATTAAAAAAGGAAAATGAAATATAAAAAATGAAAAATGGCAAATGGAAATTGAAAAATTCAAAATGAAAAATTAGAAAATGAAAAATTGAAAATAAAAAATGAAATATGAAAAATGGAATATGGAAAGTGGAAAATGAAAATTGAAAAATGGAACATGAAAAATTAAGATTGAAAAATGAGTAATGAAAGATGAAAAATGAATAATGAATAGCGAAAAATTAATAATTAAAGCTTAAAAATTAAAAATTTAAATTAAAAATTTAAATTAAAAATTTAAATTAAAAATTAAAAGTTAAAAATTAAAAATTTAAAATTAAAGATTAAAAATTAAGAATTAAAAATTAAATATTAAAAGTTTAAATTTCTATATTTAGTTTCTTACACGTCTTATGTATTTTTTATTTTTTTGTGTTAAATGTAAGGCAGATAAAAATAAAAACTAATTCAGATAACAATATTTTAAAATTAGCTTATTTTTAATAATAATAATTTTTAGCCAAGAATCATTTGAATTTTGGTATTCGGAATTAATGTTTCAGTATCGGCAAAAGTTTAAAAATTGTAGCCGTACTCGACATTGGGTGAATATACAGTTTAAGACTCAGGTGGAGGGTATCAAAAAATTCGGCACAGCCGAATTTAACACTCTTACTTGTTATATGTACATAGATATTTTTATTTCAGAAAAAATGAATAAGACGAAAAGGCAAAAGAATTGAACAACTTAAATAAAAACAATTACGGCGAGGGATATTTTTGGGAAATTTCATGTAAAAGTTTTTTATTGTTAATTTAGTTTTGACAATCAAAACTAATTTAAGCTGAAAACGAACAACATTTGACATACGAACCTATACTCATAAATATCTTAGGGTATGAAGTCTACAAAAATTTGAATAAATAAAATTTTAACACTCATTAATATTAAAAATTATGTAAGTATATTAAAAAAAAATTATTAAAAAAAAATTCACAAATATAAAATCATTGGAATATAAATAAATTAGGAATATAAATATCAAAAGTAATTATAGCTGAAAGTAAACAATATTTGATATAAGAACCTACATACATATACTCATAAATATCTTAAAGTATGAAATAAAAAAATCAATATAAATAAAATAAAAAGTTCACAAAACTAAATTATTTAAAAAAAATCACGATAAAATTAATAAATTTTCAATACAACTACAAATTATTATTAAATTAACTATTAAAACGCATTCGATCTATAGGGCGACGACCTTGTATACGAAAACGTTTCGAAGAAGTATTAAAACTGTCCGATGTGGGAGAAACAGCATCTGAACCATTTAAGTGAGCTAGATATGTTGAAGTAGAATGATTATCTGTAGTATAAGTCCGTTTACGTTTCAATGAACTCAATTGACTTTCATCAACTAACGATTTTGAACGAACCAATGATCCTAGTACTCAAAAATAATAAATTTTAAAGTTTTTACTAAAACAAAAATTCATACCTGCTATTGAAGCACATTTTTTTATTATTGATTTCGAATTGGCATCCAACAACCATTTTGTATCATTTTTAGTTGAATCCTTTGAAATTGATTCTTTGCGTGAAGGTAAGCGCATAGCAGAAGTCATTCGTGACCACAACCCACCAGATTGTTTCGGTTTTACATCTTTTTTAACATCATGAGTTACAAGCTGTTCTTCAGGCTTAACAGGTAAAAATACATCATCGATATGATCGATATCATCTTCAACATCAAATGCATTTGTTATATTTTGAATGCGACTAAAAGCTGTACTATGGGCACATTCCCTAATGGAAGGTCGAGGTAGAGGCGAAAAACGCCCACTAAGATTTTGTTTTACCAAATTTTTGCGTTCATTGTTTTCTGTTGATTCATGTTCTCCAGAGTCACGATTTAAACTACCTTTACGCATAGGGGTAGCGTTTGGTGTAAAAAAGACATCAGTTGACGAATTTTGAGAGTTATGTAAGTCGTGAAACTCAACTTTGGGTGTCTCAAATTTAATAAGTTTCTTATTTATAACAGCTCCAGGAATACGTGCGATTGGTGTATGGGGTGGTGGTGGTATGGTTAGTGTTGCAACAACATTCTCGGTTTTCAATTTAATTTTCTCGGTAGTGGCTGTGATAATTTCTACACTACTGCATGATTTAAATACCGATCCACCATTACTATTCGAAGATGCCGATTGATATGATGAATTTGTGGATGTACAAGGTTTAAAGTAATTCATACTAACATTTGAACTTGTGTCGGACTTAGATGATGAAATACTAGCTAAATGCTCAGTACGTGTTATGACAATTGATTCAGTTGTAAGCTTTTGAGCCGACAGCAATATTTTACGTCTTAAATTTGGTAGTTCATTAAGTTGCATATTATGGCTAGAGGTTGTGATTTGTTTCTGCAAAGATACTTGACTATCGCTTTGACTACGTCTAACGGCCGGCGATAAACGTAAATCTAATGCTGGTTGTTGTACCGGCGATTGTGGCCCATCAGCACCTGGCGACGTAGTATCAAACATTTGTTTACTATGATTCTTGGTAGAACCACGAACTGTATTTGTAGCGGGTAAGCCATGTTCCGCAAATGCTTTTTGTATACTTTTAGACATAACTTGACGCAATGGTGTTACGGCAGAAATTTTTGGACGTGGTACGCCTACTTTTAAATAACGATTCATCGCTTCAAGAGCTTGGCTAAAATAGAAAAAACCTTTCTTAAGAGATCGTTAACAGTTTTTGTATTTTTTGTAAGGCCAACGAAAATTGTAATTCTTCGAATCGGAAATAATAAACCTATTAAAGTTAAAACATACCTACTAGGCTGTGCATAAGCAGGACTGTTATCTGATTCACAACCACTACTATATTGTATACTTGACATATGACTACCTCCAGAAGCATTGAATGTTTGTTCTTTAGGTTTGGCAAAAACCATTTCCAAATGAACTGGTGTTGAAGAACAACGTGTAACTTTACCCTTGGCTGCAGAAGCAACACCTGCGCTACGTCTTATTGATGAGTTACTAATGGAGGATATATTTTTAATTGAAGAAACGCTATCACTTATAAACTCCTCATGGGTAACTTTACTTTTAGCTTTCCAACGCATATTTATAATGGATATAGGCGTCATATTACTTTCATTAAAATCATGTCGGTGCATTGGAGATGTGTGTGCCTGCATCATTGCCTTGGTAACCGTAACCTTGGAAGCTTCATCAGTATAACAAGATTGATTATGCAATGACTCTTGCGACTGACAAAGCGATGTCGGGCGCATACATTTGGAAAATTGTTTAAGATCATCAATTTTATTATATATTTTTGAACATTTCTCACAACGAAGTGGTAAGTGATGACATTCTATATGAATTAGCATTTCATTATGCAATTCTGGCTGCAATGGTAAAGGACGATTTTCGCAAATCGGGCAAAATAAATAAATGGTTTCAAATCCAGCCACTTGTAAAACCTTATCACTTTTACTTTGTTGATCACCAATTATTGAGATAGCACTCATAATTGGTTTTCGGACAACTATAGCATGGTTTTTAACTTCATGTTTATGACGACATTCAGCACAACAAAAAACACCTTGACATACTTTACAAATAACCTAAAAATGTACTTATATGTAAATATTTAAAATATTGATATATTTTTAACAATGAAATAACTTACGTCTTCAGGAACTCGCATGGTAATAACAAAATTAAAATTTTAAGTTTAAAAAAAAAATATATAAAATTTTGTAAAATACACACGTATTAAATTTTTAACATCACATTTTTTGTATTAAAATCAATAACGGTTAATCCAGTGAAAACAAGAAAGTGAACTTCGATCTCTCAGTACTACGTTTTCAATGCCAATAGTACCTTATTACCCCGATACCACTTAGGTACTTTTCATTAACCCTCTAATGCATGAATTTTTGTTTTGACTTCTAATTTCATATTAGACTAACTTCAAGCTGCTGATCACGAATCTGAAGTTGTTTTTTGATTTGATGCTTCGTTTACCTTTTACAGGTAAAAATTTCTACTCCGCCTTGAGGCGGATCTATGCATTAACGTCTCAATTAAGTAGACAGGTATACATATTTCGATTTAAATTAAAAAAAAAATCATTTTAAGATAATTTGTAAGTTTTGATTTATTCTTTATTACGGAAGTAGTAAAAACATTTATTTATTGTTGAATTGCATAAATTAATATTACATTTAACACAAAATGCTTGAGTTTCCGATTTGCAGCCGGGAAATTTTCACATTTTCTTACCAGAGCGGTCTAAAAAATCACATATCAATGCCCAATTTGATCGTACTTAATATTTTCCACTGGCAGATACACCATTTTAGCCTTTGGTGGGGGTATTGAAGAAGATGGACGACCGCGTTTGGCAGGTTGTGCCGAGCGAATCAAACAAAGTGATTCAGCCACCTCTGTTCTGAAGTCAGAAAGTGAACAATTTACGACGCCTTTGTTTAGTCTATTATAAAGACAATATGCGTTTACCATAGCTATCCAAAATGTCATAAAAAGTTCTATTTGTCCACTTCCTGGTCTTCATTTTTATATGGTATCGACCTAGCAGTCCGTCAACCAAATCTACACCACCCATATGCTTGTTGCATTCTTTTATAATTGCTGGACAATTCACCACTATATTTTGTTTCACTTTACGATCCCAACGAATTGCTTTTGAAGAGTGAGGATTTTGCATACCAATAAATTGTTCCGTTCCCACGTAAGTGGAGAGTAGTCGGACTGATCTTGTGTCATTCCACAAAACGCTGCTTATATCTACTCCGCAAACTGTTCCAACGTATTCTTCGACGTACCCACGTTCTACCTTTTGAGATTGCAAAGCAGCATCGGTTGAAAGTTTTATGTTTGGTACCCGATTTGATCGTACTGTACCTAAACTGTGAATCCCACGACTTCTAAGGTATAATAACAATCCCAATGATGTGTAGAAATTGTCGAAGTATATGATGTGATTGATATTGTTTGGGATGTTTTGCGACAATCTAACCACAACATTAGATGCAGCCCTAAGATCAGGACAATTTGGCAAAATTTTGTTATCGCCAACGCCACAATATATTTCAAAATCATAAGAATAACCTGAAGAGTCGCAGAGTACAAACAACTTCGCTCCCCAATGTATTGCCTAATAGGATTTCCTGTCATCTTTGTAGCATGCATTTGCTCATTAACGCAAAGACGTTGGAGCTTTGGGATCAAAGCAAATCGTCCAAGGGGTCGTAGGCAGGTTTACCTTTTTCTATAAGCAATGAATCATCATTAAAATGCAGGTTAATCCGTCAAATTTAAACTTCATTCAAGAGCATTTCGCATCATTTTTGAAGAGTTAAGCATAGAATCTCAATTATGGAATCATCTTGAGGCTGTACATAATTAGGATCCCTTTCATCATCGTCACTATCGAAATCGCATTCATTCATCGCCAGAAGTATCATAATCAGATTGTGCTTGTTCGAAGAATTCGCGAATTTCATCCTCCGTCATAAATGTTTTATTTTTACGGAACATGTTTGATGCTGGTAAATGATAAAAAGAAGTCTATAATTTGAATAAAAACACAATAAATATGAAACTGTTTGTAAAAGGGGGCTAAATAAGTTAACACCGCAGTGCATGAGTCCGCCTCAAGGCGGAGTTGAATACAGACAATACAGACACTCAAAGAAAGAATATAAGATTAATTGTACGTTGATATTTTTTTAAAGTAAATTCGACACAAAAGATTACACTTTTTTATTTGCAAAAATTGGGGTCTTTGTAAAAATAAGAAAAAACGCGCAATAGAAGCCACCTGTCACTACAAACTGTCATTACTCGAAAACTAAAAAGAGTGTTGCCAGTCTGAAAAAACACAAAAGTAGCTTAATGCGGCCTACACACGAGGCAACCAGTTGAAGCAATGGTTGTATCAACAATGATATACACGTAGCAACGGTTGCCTCAACCAACGAAAAATATCAAAACTTTTTGATATTTCTGGCTAATTGAGGCAACCGTTGCTACGTGTGTATCATTGTTGCTACAACCATTGCTTCAACTGGTTGCCTCGTGTGTAGGCCGCATAAGGGTTTAACTACACTTTAAAAAAATTCGGAATTAAAATACAAAAAAATATATATATCATATATATATATATTTATATATAAAGGGTCCGCCAAATAACTTTTTTTTTTTTTTTGAAAATGCTATAAAAAAAAAACTACTGAATATTATCTCAAATTTCTTCTTTTATTTGAAAGTACAATCCTTCCGGTTAATAATGGAAAATAATTTCATTCAAATGGCTGCCTCGGCTGGCCATGCAGTAGCCTACACGATCGGTCCAATTTTTAAACACATTATCGATTGTGTGCAGCTGTATTTCACCAATGGCTTCACGAATATTGTCCTTTAAAGCGTCAATTGTCTCTGGCTTGTTGGCGTAACACTTATCTTTGAGGGCACCCCACAAATAATAGTCCAACGGTGTCAAATCGCAGCTCCGAGGTGGCCAAACGACATCAGCTCTGCGGCTGATAATGCGATCTTCAAAAACAGGGCGCAAAACATCGAGTGTAGCTTCGGCTGTGTGTCACGTAGCGCCGTCCTGTTGAAACCAAATGTTGCCAATATCCTCCTCTTAAATTTTTGTGAACAAAAATTCGTTCAACATGGCCCGATAACGATCGCCATTGACTGTAACGGCCACTCCTTGATCATTTTCGAAGAAAAATGGCCCAATTATGCCTCTGGACCAAAATCCGCACCAAACGAGGACTCGTTTTGGATGTATCGGCTTTTCAATGTATGCGTGCGGGTTTTCTGTGCCCCAAATGCGACAATTTTGCTTGTTTACATACCCGCCAAGATCAAAATGAGCTTCATCTGAAAAGATGATTTTTTTTTGGCAAAATCGGCATCTTCTGTAAGTCGATCTCAGGCCCACTTAGCGAAGCGAAAACGCATTGGATGGTCAGTTGGCTTCAACTCCTGAACCAATTGGACTTTGTATGGCGTCATACCAAGGTCTTTATGCAAAATTCGTCTCAATGATGCCTCCGAAATGTTCAATTCTTGAGAACGACGGTGAATTGATGTTGATGGTGCTTCACACACACTTTCTGCTACAGCAGCAATATTCTCGGGTGTACGCACTGTTTTTGGTTTATCGATGAGGATGCCAGTTTCTTTCACTTTTTCACAAGATACGGAGCTGACGGTGCTTCTCTTCTTCCAAAATCCGTACGCAATTTTCGCACACATTCTGCAACATTACCATGATTTTCAAGGTAATGTCGCAATATTTCCCAGCGTTGTTCAAGCGTATACACAACCATATTCGTTCAGCGGAAGGATAAAACTAATTATCTGTCAAATCAGACATGAGCTAAGTGTTACCATTCACGAAATAAGCACTAGTTGAAAAAAAAACGTTAGATGGCGGACCCTTTATATACTGTAGCTATGTTCTGTAACTCTCACATCATAAAGTTTTCACATGGAACGTATAAAAATGAAACAAAAACGTTGCGAACTGACACAAAATACTGTTTCTCGCATTCGACTGGTTCTGTAACTTTATTTTGTGAGAACTATCTGTCACGTAACGTTTTTTCTCACATTTATTGGAAAAATGAGAAAAAAGTGTTTCTGTAAAGTAGGCATGTGAAAAGATTTGAAATGAACTGTCAAATTCACTCACATCTGAAAAAAAAAACGTTAGATGGCGGACCCTTTATATACTGTAGCTATGTTCTGTAACTCTCACATCATAAAGTTTTCACATGGAACGTATAAAAATGAAACAAAAACGTTGCGAACTGACACAAAATACTGTTTCTCGCATTCGACTGGTTCTGTAACTTTATTTTGTGAGAACTATCTGTCACGTAACGTTTTTTCTCACATTTATTGGAAAAATGAGAAAAAAGTGTTTCTGTAAAGTAGGCATGTGAAAAGATTTGAATTGAACTGTCAAATTCACTCACATCTGAAATCTATGTGAAATGAGTTTTTAAATTCAGTTGCTTTAAAAAAATATATATATATATAAGATGGCACCGAATATTGGAGAAAAGGTAAGAAATAGTTAATTTTTAATTTATCATTTACTTTTAGTATTTACATTTAAATTTTTGTTTTTGGAATTATTCAGAATGTGCAACGAATTTTCCAAATTAAAAAAAAAAACTTGTGGACTACATATCTTCCAATTTAATTTTAAAGAAAACCTTCATTATGTCGGCACGAATTTATGGTCTGCTTCAGAAGTTGTGGCAGAAGATGTTATAGATAGCATATACGAAACCATAGCGTTGGTACCACCACACACCTTAAACTTGAATGATACTGAAACTGTAACAATATCGGACAATGATAAGGATAAAGAAAAATCATTCTGAGACAATATTCACTTATATAAATTATTTTAAAGTGCGTATGCGGGTTGTAAGTTAATAAATTGTAACACATAAATTGTAGAGCAAATTTCATTTATTTCAAACTTTCATAAATTATAGAGTTAACATAGAGTTAATTTATTTAAATTTGATTTACTTTAATCTTTCACAGATTATTGAGTTAAGTTATCTAAATTTTATTTATTTAAACTTTTACAAATTTTAGAGATGATTTATTTACTTTAATCTTTCACAGATTATAGAGTAATTTGATTTAAATTTTATTTTACTTTAATCTTTCACAAAGTATTGGGTTAATTTATTTAAATTTTATTTATTTTAAACTTTTACAAATTAGAGAGTCGATTTATTTAAATCTTACTTATTCTTAAAATTCATTAATTGAATCATAA
Source organism: Cordilura impudica (assembly GCA_963682025.1). Classification (NCBI taxonomy): domain Eukaryota; kingdom Metazoa; phylum Arthropoda; class Insecta; order Diptera; family Scathophagidae; genus Cordilura; species Cordilura impudica. Next base: position 53,927,507 of record OY821520.1, on the reverse strand, counting down.
TTACTTAAATTCCATTTATTTTATTTTACCTACTATGAGGCCTGAGTCTTACTTCATACTGACTCTATTTTACTTAATCATAATAAATATAAAGAATGGTCAATTCCTCAACGACAGAGAAACACCACCGAAAAAAATGCCAACGCAAGCCAAACCTGAAAACCATAAACATACCTTAAAACATTCTCTTACTTTGTTTATAACTAGCTGCAGCTTTACGATTGTGATTAGCTCTAGATGATTTATTACGTAGAACATCTTTTTCTTGGCCCTGACCCTTACTGCGCCCCACCACATTACGCGGCTGTTGTGGCGTTAAAGAACCCTTTTGAGCATATTTAGCCTCACATTTAGCTTCATAGCGCGCTCTTGCGCCTTCTGGATTTGCACAAAAATTCATACTTTTATTACGTTGGTTATTATGCTGCTGTCGGGTGTTGGAATCTTCCACTTCACTTTCGCTTTCATCTTCCGATACATCAGCCACGTTAGCCAACACTTTTTTCATGTCTTTTTATTTTATAACTCTTGTTTCACTTTCCAACAATGCCTCAAAACTATCATCGTATTCATCATCATATTCTTCACCATATTCTGGATCTCTTTCGCTGATCATGGAATATTCTTGATAACGATGTTTAATTGCGGCCGTCACTTTTATCGTCTAGGAGTTGTGTAGCATTTTGTGGAGCATTTGGTAATACATTGAGGATTAATAATACATTGAGGATTATCTTGGTTCATTATATCATATTTATCACCATCGAAAACATTATAATGTTCAATACCGCTTTCTTGATAGAACTTATCTTGTGAATCGGGTGGTATATAAACTTCATTAACATCGGCTTGATCTAAATCAGGTGGCAAATTGTGTTCCAATAACGCCGCTATAGCTTCTTCACTAGAAGCATACCGAGATGAATGCTGTCTAATGAAGTCAGTGTCCAGATGAGGTAGACAATCCAATGTCATGGCAATTTCTAACTCAAAATCTCTCTTCGCAGGGTTTTTAGTGTTGTTTTTTGTAACCTTTTTTCTGCTCAATTTTAGGATCCGTTTTGACGGTCTTAGCATTCGTGTCAATAATATCTTGATGTATTATTAGATTTTGTAAATCATTTACGGTTTCCATGGTAGCAGCTTAATTTTTATAACGTACTTTATAAAATTTATAATGCATACTCACAAATCGCTGCAAGCTTGCTTTAATATTTCTATATCTAAACCCACGGAATAGTGACGTTCATAATCGACCACAAAAGTTTGCTCTGACAAACATTCGGTTAATAAGACAATGTATTCTTCGGAAGGCATTAAACTCATTTTTCTATAAGATAACATGTTTCTTAAAATTACACGAACCTTTTAGCACAGTACTTACCACCGTCCAACCAGTCCAGACACACACTAGCGACATCTACATTTTTGTTTGTGAACTACAGAAATTTTCATAATATTTTTACAACCACTTTCAGATGAAACAACTATATTAATGTAATATGCTGTCACCCTTATACACGTTGTATATTTTTTTTTTATTATTTATTTCTGCTATCTCACATCACACTGCAACTGTGAAATCGTTGTGTACGTATAACCCCCTATCTCACATCACACTGCAACTGTGAAATCGTTGTGTACGTATTATCAACGAAAAATTGTTCGAATTAGTCGAATCCATCGCCATTAACTTTTGTGCTCACACATCTGACTGCAATCTCATTTTTAAAATGTTGTCGAAGCGTAAACTTGAAAAAATTTGTTTACTTCTCTCTCTTATTTTTTTTTTAAATAGAGTTACCGAGTATATTATACAGGCACATGTTTGAGGGAAAATGTTTACATTTATTATTATTAGTTTTATTTTAATAATAGTTAATAATATTTATGATCTATAATTAACAAACTTGCGTTTTTATATGCGCAATTCATGAAATAAATCATAATAATAGATTTAACAAGTTAAAACTTTAATTACAATTTTTCATTAAATTTATAACAGGGTAACATTAATCATCGTTAGTGGCAGCCATTACTCGCACGAAAAATTTGGTGCCATTGGTGTGACCACTGCGGAAAATGTGTAATAGTAAAAAAATGTGAGTGTATTGAGTTTTTCGAACTTGCAGTGTGATGTATGATAGGGTGGTCACACTAATGGCACCAAATTTTTCGTGCGAGTAATGGCTGCCATTAATGATGATTAATGAATTAAGAAATCGACCATGTTTTCTTTAGCGTTGCCAAATAAAAGCGGTCATGATAAATACTCATAAATGGGCAACAATATTTTTTTATTTGCAGATATGCAACACTGCCGTGGAAAGGGTTAAAATACCATATGTGTTTTTAAGTACATAACTCCCTTTCTCGACGGCTTACAGGAAACGACTAACGATCGTTATGGGGTTAATTTTATAATATTACAACTCTGAACTTTCAGTGTAAAACAGCTGTTTTATACGCTCGCTTTTACATTTTTCTATAGTGTACATCAGAAAGTTTTATTTTTTTGGTCGAATTTACATTAAATAAATTACGGAAAAAGCATTTTCAAAATAAGATAACGGTTAATCGTACATTTAAATTATGGATGTATTCAACAACTGCCGCATATGCTTGCAGGAAATTAATCACGAACCAATAAAAATGACACGGCTTGCAACAAAATTCATAGAAATGTGTCTCCAACTAACGAATATAATCAAACCAAACAGTCCAACAAATGTTAAACAAAATCTTTGTGCTGGATGTTTTAATAAACTTTCAGAATTTCAAGATTTCTATGAACTGTGTAAAGATGCTGATGAATTTTGGAAAAATCAATTTGAGAGCACCTCAAAAGAAAATAAACACAAAATTGAAATAATAAATTTTGACGAAACTGATTTATTGCACATGTCAGGTAATTGCAATACCTCAGAGACTGAGACGTCCCTTTTAACTATAGGCCAAGATAAGGTAGAACAAGAAAAAATAATGTCACCTCTACCTTCACCAGCAGAAGATGACAAAGATCCTGAAATGGGTAATTTTGATATCGTAGACGTAACTGATTGGCCTGGTGAAGCAAAAGATGATGTTGATATTCAAGAATTAGAAAATAATGAAAATGAAGTAAAAAGCATAAGTAGTGAAATTATTGAATATGATTTTCAAATAGCCCAAGGTGTTGATGATCCTGCGATTGAAGAAGAATTTGCAGATATAAATGAACACATTGATTATCCCAACAAAGCATATGAACAACTTAATGAGGAAAGTTCAAACGAAGGCATATTAATAGAAGATTCCATAGATGACATTCCAGATGATTCAACGGAAGTTACACAAAACACATTTTTCTTGGAGACTTCGATAGATGAAAGTGGTAAAATGAAAATGGCCTATAAATGTCAACATTGTGGTAAGTTTAAAAATAGTTTTTGGAGCCACAAAAAATATTCGAAAACTGCTACAATTTTGTTGCAAAACTATGAATATAATTTTTATACTATTTCTTATCTACTAAGACAAAAGTTTTAGTCGCATTTACGATATTGAATCTCATTATAATATTCACTATGATGTCAAACCCTATTCCTGTGACGTTTGTGGTAAATCCTTCCGCCAGAAAAACATATTAACCACTCATCAAGCTTTACACTTTGGAAAAAAAATTGAATGTACAGAATGTGGTAAAAAGTTTGCAAGAAAATCACAACTTATATTGCACTATAGAATGCATCGTGATGAGAAACCCTTCCCATGTGATTTTGAAGGTTGTAAAGCCGCTTTCCGCCAAAGACAACATTTAATGGACCATTCATATATACATGCGGAAGAGAAAAATTTCCAATGCGCAACATGCAAGAAAGCCTTTCATACACGGAAACGTTTACAGGATCATATATATAAGGTACATTCACAACATCGCTATCGTTGTGATTTATGCGAAAAAGCATTTTTAAAGCCTCATATGTAAGTGTTAATTAAAATTATGTTTTTTTTTTTTTTATCCTAATTAACTTTTGAAATATTAAGGCTCAAAAATCATATGCTCTCAAATCATAAAGTTGAAATGGACGATGTCTCTCATTTGAAAACAACGATTGATCATACTATTAAAAAGCATACTAAGAAAGTTTAATAACTGTATTAAAAGTTATTTTGTATTTTTAAAATGTACCAATAAAATAGACGAAAAACGATGATATGGTCTGCTTAATATGAGTGGTATTTGAATTTGATAAAATTTATTAACTTAACTTTGAATCTTCGAATCTAAATAAGTAAATACATAGTATGTACCACCAGGATGGTTGATCTTGCAAAAATTTAAATTTATCCTTAATTAAGAAATAAAAAAAAATTTTTTCTTAAAAAAAAATCATTTAATTTCTATGTATTTTAAATATATTGAAATTAGAAAGCTGGAAAAAAAAATTAAAACAAATAATTCATATTTCATTAAAATACAGTTAAAACTAAAGACGAATGCATAGACAATGTAAAATAATATAGAAGAAATATATGTTCAACATAGTTTTTATGAAAATGGATCACAGTCATCATCATTTTGTATTGGATTGTATGTCTTGAAAACATCGCGTTCACTATCACTATCATCATCATAATCGTCACATTTATCATCCATATTGTTATTTTCCAAAACTGTGTGTAAACGTTGTTGAGGCATTATAAATTCTATTTCTTTGGAATCAAAAGCATCAAAATTATATTTTAGCCATGAATATCTGATAGGATCTTCCAATAATCTTGGCCACTTTTCAAAAATAATTTTAACCAAACGAACGACAACATTTAGACCTTTAATTTCATGTGATACATATTGAGGATCCACTGACCCTAAAAGATTTAAAAGTAAAACAAGTTTGCCGTCTTGTGTTTCGGCAGCAAAGAGAAGGGTTTTTTGTTTTACTTCTAGCAAATAATCTTTAACACCAGGAGCATTAATGGATAGAAAGATAATAAAATCGTTTTCATACCAAATGGTTAATGGGCGTTTGTGTAAGTTTGTCAAAGGAGGCGGAAGAGATGAATAAGTGGAATTATCAGAAGAAGACAATGAAATGGATGATTTTTTACTATTTGAATCACTGGTACAATGACCCTGTTCTTCTATTTCGCTTTCTGATAATGTACCGCCTTTGAGTTCATCTCTTGGATTTTCAATTTGTATGTTTGCTTTACAATCATCAATAGGGGGCATTAAAGATAGTTTAGCACATTTTATCGCGTCCTCTGTCACAAATGCACCGTTCCATTCACAATTCTGTGCAAATTCAAGAAATTGTTCATAACTTAATAGTGAATCTTCTTTAGACGAAGACGAATTTAACAATTCTTCTGTGCCAATCTCGTTTTCTAGAAAATGTTTGGTGTCTTCATCTGGCACGGTTATGCCACTATCTAATAAGATTTGATTGAATAATACAGCCTCGTTAAAGTTATTTTCATTTTCGCATTCGTACATCAATATCTTATAGGAATGTATGGGCAAATTATATAAATTTAAAGTAGACTTTTCTTCGTTGGTTCTTTCTAAAACAGCACAGGCATATAAATAATCTTTGGTTACTTGAAACCTTTTGGTAAAACGATCCCACTGTATGCCCACTAAGGTAGAATGTATAGATTGATATGGCATAAATGTTAAAATCTCTTCGGTAGTTGGGTAAAGAAAATCGTTGTACAATTCTTTAGCTTTGGCATTGGTAAAACAGGCATAATCACATAAATAGAATCTATATAAACGTTCTTTGGGATTGGCTCCAAATATACCATGAATTTTGGCTCTGAGGTATAAATTATCATATTTCACTATACAATTATGTAAGGGCTGAAAATCATAAATTTCTGTTTGCATTTCTTTGTTGGCCTTAATACTGTTGACGTGCCCGTTGATCACTTCTTTAAGGTCATCAAACATATTCATAGATTTTGTATCTATAATTTGTAAAAAAATATTTTCCCAATTACCATTTTCACCTTCATCGCCAATTTCAACTTTTACCAATTCATTTAAGGGCAAAGTAGACCAGACTTCTTTTTTTATTGGTGCCCTCAGTAAATTTTGATTCTGTGTAAATTGGTTACTGTCATTTAAAGAAGTTTCATTACATTTTGGCAATTCTAATTTGTTAGAGTTCGTTTGAAGGGGAACGTAAACCTGAAATTTGTCATAAAGGTGCAAAATATTAAATGAAAGTTACTACAATAAATAGTAAAATTAATAATTTAAACTACCTCTTCATGCTGTTGGTCACCTTCTAAAAAAACATCCCAATCTTCACCAGCTTGAGTTGGCGACACGTCTTTAATTTTAGCGAGTTTCTTTACTTCCAAATTAATTTTTTTATTGCCTTCATTACATTCATCTACTTCTTCTAGTCCGGTTTTAGCTGATTGTATACTACTATTTGCAGTATCATCATTTGACGAAGAAAATTTTATCAGATTTATACTGTCATTATGGCATGATTGGAGATCTTCGAGATCCGAATCATAATATTCTAATCTCGATTCGAAGAAGCCATTTAATAAACCATTTTCTTCTGCTATTTCACGTACATGCTTTCGATCGCCTTTATAGATCATGGCATAATTGTTTTCAATTAGGGATCTCCTCAAATTGACAACTTGGCTGTAGGCATCAATACCCGTCAACTTTTCCATAACTACCACATTATTTACCCATACAGTATTGGCCAATGAAAAATTTATACTAGCTTGTACAACATATTTTGGTTTGATTTCATCTATTAACCATCTTTGTATTCGTTTAGTAGTGTGAACATCCCATGAACGTTCATTGTCAAAGGGTACAACATTCATTAGACGTATATCAATAGCCATACCAGGAAAATCTTTAAATTGGTCATCACACACAAAAAGCTCAATACATTTTACATCACTTATTACGGATCCAATATCTATTAGTTTGAGGGTAACTTTCAAGTTTCCTTGTACAACATTTGTATTTTTTTGGTTAAGAGCTGGAGCAGAAATAATTCGAGCTCGTCGGAAATTATCGGCATAATTATAAATGCATAAATCATTTAGATGAGGTGGCCAATGTAATGAAAGATTATTCTCATTGCGATAATGCATATTAAGTTGAATAGTGAATTTAAGTGTCTCACTTGAACTCCGAACCTCCAACCATTTAGTACTATTTGGAGGTCTATGGTTCAGCAAACGTGCTGTATAGTATGTGGGGGAAATTACTTTTAATATATGTAAACGCATTTCTCCAGCACATGGTATATCATCGTTTGTTCTAATAACATCGAAACATGTTAGTTGGTGACGATTATCACAACGCGATTCATCACATTCCCCAAATTCTAAAAGATGATTACACAGTAGTGCACCCTGAACAATGCGCTTTTCTTCACGCTCAAGTAGAACACGTTTTGATACTGCCAAAATTTCTTCGGCTACGGTTTGATTGTGTTTTAGCAAAAAATTTACAAGACGAGGAAGTTGTAAACTATTATCTTGATCTAGAAGAATCATAGAATGTGCTTCATTATCGGTTGAATTGATACTGGCTACAAGGGGTTGTTGTTCAAAATGCTTCCTAACAAAATTTTCATATGTTCGTGCCAGTGCTGAGAATCTTTTGGTAAATTGAGTCCATGATGTTGGCATTGAATAGTGTATAAGATTTTGAACGTTCTGCACTTTTAGTTCATGGAAACGGTTATCGGTACATACTAATATTTGCGAGGAAACCTGCGTAAGGAATTTTAAGCAGATTGAAATGTGAGAATTTGTCGTTTTGTTATAAAAATGTAATGGGTTCAATCCATATAAAAGTGGACCTACCTTTTTTTTCCATTCATCTATCGTAACTCGTTCGCTATCAGTCGACCGGTTAAAATAACCCAAGCATGGATACCCACACTCTTGTAAAAATTTCATGACATTAGTAACATCTTCATCTTCGTTGCACATAATTAGCATCCGATTGTCTAAACCTTGTGCAGTTTGTAAATTTTTCTTAATAAATTTAAGAATTGTATCGTTTTTTTCTGTACTAGATCTAAGTTTAACGGTAATTGTTGCTCGTCCATATACAGTAGCTTCTAGGAAATCACCAATCAACAACAAAGGTTGATTTGATTTACTTATCAAACCCATCATTAGACCATCCCAATGACGCGATGTAACAATGAGTTGTGGAGCTATAGTTTTGTATTTCGATTTTTTTGACATTTTAAATATAACACCCACAGCTTTTCTAAAGTCTTCATCAGCTCGGGACATCATTAAGTCCATGTCATCGATGACAATATGTTGTAAACGGTCTGGATCGAATAGTGGTTCAGTGTCATTATCGTGAAGTAAACGTAAGAGACTAGAAGGTGTGGTTACTAATATGCCACAACTATCAAGCAGCTGTATCTTTGTATCAATAATATTACGCATACCATATGAGGGTACGCATACGGGTGCTTCGCCTTTTAGACCACACATTAAACGACGGCAATAACTATAAACGAATTCAACATGTCTCGAAGAAGCCACCAAAATTATAGCAACTGGTCCATAGGTAGGTTTAAGATTTCCAATACGATAACAAACTAAACTACATAGGGGTGGTAAATATGACCAAGTCTTTCCCGACTTTGAAGCATTGATCACAAACAATGAGTTTCCTCTCTGAACATGCGACCATGAATAGACTTGTGTGCGATAGACTTTATTAACACGCATGTTTCGCATCTCATCGTGAATTTCTGGTAAAAATGGGGCTTCAGCTATACTTTCAATGGGTGTTAGCGGTATGCTGGAATGGGCCAACACTAAATTATCAATAAATTTAGTTTGAATTTTCCGTTCACCTTCAACGATGGGCAACTGGCCTGTATGCTTTACTTCCATGAGCGTTGTGTAGTTTGAAACTTCTTTTAAACGTTTTTCATTACGTATTTTATCGGGAATTAAAGAGCTAATGTTACAATTTGCTTGAAGAACTCGAGTATTAGATGTTTTATTACTTTCACTTAGGGAATCTGTGGATGCGTTATCTAACACTAGTGATTTTAATGGAGTTGTATTGATGAGTTTCAAATCAAGGATGTTTGTATTACCCATTTTTTTCTCAATATCGTGTTGAAGTAAAATTCTGTTAATTTTAGTTAACTGTGAGGTCGGCGATTTTAATTGACGTCTTTTCGATTTTTTTACACTCGAAACAGTAGAATTTGTTGTGCTATTTATTAGGAGAAAAGGTCTAGTTCATTATTTATATTTCATTTTATATATTTTTTCTTTCTTAGCGCTTAAATAGACAAATTTAAGAAAGAAAAAAAAAACATCAAAGGTTTGCCTGTCCTTATATTAATAGCCCATTAAAGAAAGTACATTTAGGTCGTCAATAATTAAAAAAAAAATGCTATTATTATTATTCCATTATTTTTAGAGACGCACCGTTAGACGGTAAATATTTTAAAAACTTTAAACTGTGCCCTTTATTTTAAAAGAGGATGAAGTCTTTTTATAAATATTTTTTTAGTTTTAATAAGATTTAAATATAAATGCCTATGTTGAGTTTTGAGGTGCCAAATAAACTTACGTTATTTAACACTTATTACAGTTTGACTTAAGAAACGTAAGTTTAATTAAACTATGTTAAAATTGTCATCACTGAAACTCAATCTTTGATAGAATGATTACCTTAAATATGAAAAAATAACTTCTTTTTTGCCTTAAGGTATATATATATATATATATATATATATATTAACTAATACGAATCTCACAATAACGCATTTTTGTGTTGCGCGTAATTTTAGTTTTAGGCGTTACGTTTTCTATATTATACATTAAGTTATATTACGGATTTTTTTAATTTTCAACCATATACGTTACGACGAGAACAAAGCTAATAACTTTTTGGAAAGAGACTCCAAAATTTACTTAAGACTTGATCCATTGTATTCAATAAAAAAGCACGAAATTAAAAAATAAAATTAACATTTTATTCATAAAACTTAAAAAATCAATTCAGGTTCAAATTACGATGTTAAAATTAAATCATTGAATGAAGAAGAAAAATCTATATGAATTAGATAGAAATAAACAAGACTTACGTTGAAACTTCACTTGTTAAGATACTATCCTCAATTCCTTTTACTTTAAATATTTTATTCGAATCGCTTTTGTGTAAAAATGTCGACGGTTCTAAAACAGTGGCATTACTAATACTTGGTACTGCCGTGTTCAATATGTTCGTATTATTTTTTGATGAAGAAAATCGGTTCAAACGGGTAGAAGGTGACGTTGCTGACAATTCCGGTGATTTCATTTGAAAAAAATTTGATGATGATGAAGTTTGATCATGAGTATTTATGAGAAACTCTTCTGGTGATATGGTTTGATCGTGAGGAACACGATCATAACGTGTTGTTTTCTTACGGTGCCAATGATTTTCGTCGTTATAAGTTTGTAAACGTGTGATGTCAAACCCAGCTGGTACCATGGTTAAGCCATCAAACGCTGATTGAGAATCCTTAAAGATTAAAATTAAAATATCTATAAAAAAGTTTGGTTAATTTGTTTTGAGTTCAACGCTTACTGTTGGACAAGTTGTAGGCAATAATGTTGGTGGTGATTTAACAATTTCTTCGAAATTATTATTTTCATTTGTATGGGATGATTTTGATTTTAATTTAAAATCGATATTATCAAATGCAGGAACAGCTTTATCCATAGCATTCTGCTGTTTTATCTAATATTTTGCAGAAAAAAATATAGTAAAAATAATATCGAAGAGATATACTCTACCGTCTAAAGGATTTTGCCTTCCCTAATATATGTGATTTTCCACCAATAGTTTTCGTTTAAAAGTCATAAAATTATTAGATGGAATTTTTCATTCATTATTGAGTAAAAATTTTATTATATGCAATAAAAGTATTGTTTTTTTTTTTATCAGGTTACAGGAAATAGCGACTTTGGTGAAGGTTTCTTTTTGGAAATTCATTGTTGGGTAAAGGATCAGGAAAAGAAGTATAAGTAATGGAAAAAAAAGCGAATCGAAACACTTTAAACAAAAAACGGCCGAGATATTACGTTGTAACTAAGACCTAACGCGTAAAAATGGAAATTTAAAATATTTTTTTGAATTAAAAGAATGTATGGCAAAAACGGCGCAAATTTCAACTGAAACTCGTCACCATATTATTTCCCTATATAAAAATACAATCAGCAGCAAAGAGCCCAAATAATCGCGTCGAGCCGTGGACTGTATTGTGAAAAAATTCAAAGAGGATGGTACAATTGCGAATAAAAAGCAAAGCGTTCGGCCCATGTAATAATAACGACGAGTAATCGAAATCTTCGCCCAGAAACAGCCGCCCACATAAACAGCAGCCGACGAATGCAGTATGTGTGGCTACAGTAAAACGACGTCTTATAGCGGCTGGCTTAAACGGCAGAATCGCCATGAAAAAACTTCATCCTCGCCCACAAAATAAAAGAAAAATATAAGTGGTTCGATGAATCTGAAGAGTTCGACTCCAAGAGGCGAGTTTTTCTGAGATGCTCAGCTGGAGAACGTGCGTCAGATGCATGCCTAGTGCCAACAGTCTTAAACGGCTCCGTAATGGTTAAATTAATAAAGATATATGTTTTAAAATGGAAGAGTTTACACCGAAAAAAACAAAGGCAATATGTACATTTGAAATTTAAGGAGGGACAACAAATACTTTTGGACAGTAGTGTATGTAATTTATTTGATTTAAACTTTTTTTTTGTTTACCATTTTTAAAATTTCTTTATATTGCGTATGTGTTGCCAATGGAGATTCATGTACAGTTGCCTCAGTTAGAAAAGTATTATTAGCTGATGATACTGGAGATTTCAACTTCTTACGCAGAGCGCTAAGCTCTTTAGCTCTTGTGTTTTTTACGGATAGCTCACTTTTTGTATCCTTAAAAAACAAATATTAATTTTATTGTAAATTAGTATTTAAAACATACTTGTGTTTTGTCCGTCACAGAATCAGTGAGTGTCGTTTGTTGGAATGCCTGGTATGGATAACTGTCCAAAGAAGTCTGATGACTTATTGAGGTATTCATAGTCTCATTTTGATTTTGCTTAAAAATTGTAAAAGTTGTTATCCCATTATATCAAGCGATATAATATATTAAACTTACTTTTTCGCCAATTTTTAATGACTGCGACAAGCCAGAAATTGATGAGGACGGGGAAGTAATTAGTTTTTCATTTTCTTCTGCGGCCCTTGTATGTTTTTTGCGCAATTCCGTAAATTTTAATAAACGCGTAGAAACATTAGTACCACTTGAATCTGTCGAAGCAGCAGCTGAATCAAATAAAAGTAGAGGCAAGTTTTGTTCCTGCTGCTTTTGAACAGCATGTTCTTCCTGCTGTTGATCAGCATGTTCTTCCTGCTGACCTCGTGCATATTTTATACGTAATTCGGCTAGCTTTTGTAAACGTATAGAACCATTTGTACAACTGGAAACAGTAGTGTGTGAAATTTCAAAGGTATCTTTGGTTTTCACTTGAACATCTTTTTCAACGGGAGGCCAGAGTAAATTATTATCCATTTCAAATGCATCTGAACCAATAGCTGGTTGGGGAGGCAGTTCACTTTTTGATGGATATTTCTTTTGTTTTATTTTTGTTAAAGCACCAGCTTTGCCAATATAATTTTTACGTTCAATTATTACTGATACAGAATCATCAAAGGATACATCGTCTATGATATTATCTTGAGAAAGATCAGCATTAATTCCTAATGGATCTAAAATATCGTCAATCTGTTTGCGTTCATTTCTTGCCTGCCAATCCTCTACTTTACGTTTGGCTAACTTGTCAACTATGTTTGCATTCATTTGTTTCGAGTGTTCAACATAATTATGTTTAATCGAGTTAAATCTTACCTTCATATTGCGATCGTTCGATAGCCATGGGACAATTTTAGTAGTCTTGAGTTTCAAGCAAGTTTGACCAAAATCCAAGCCACTCACTTCCATGGCAAGAGTAGTCTTTAGTAAATATTCCCGAGCGTTAAATCTATGACCTTTGTGATTAGTAATAATTAAATCACCCCATTGATGACTATCGGCACTCTCAAATCGCTTGATAAATCTAATTGAGTACGCATCACCTAAAATCTTTTCTAGCATATCGCAGGGTTTCTGTAGCCATTGATCCCGTTTTGTCATAACCAATTCGCTTTCTTCGATATTGTAATCTTGTTCGCCCGGTTCTATATTGACAATACCGCCACAATAGATATAATCCAAATGGCCGGCAAATGTTGCCGGCATATTATGCAAATACTCTTTCTTTGTAAGCAACGGAAATCCATAATCCATAGCCCACACTATGAATTCTTCTTGTTGAAATTGAGCTTTTTGTAATATTTCCGCCCGTATATATTTATTCCAAGCAACAAAATTTACTGCAACCTTATCACCCACAGTTGGCCGACAACGATGATCTATCGATGGCTTATTTCTGTACAGTTCTTTTAATTGTTCTTCCAGTGTAGACACGTGTAACTGTTCATCTCGCGCTCCTTCGACAATTTTATACCAAAATAGATGAGGATTTATGAAATGTGTCACTGCGATACAGTGATCATCTTCCATTTTGTGTCAACTAGATAAGTACGCATTTAAAATTACTTTAATGTTAAAAAAATGGTTAGACTCACCTCGAAAAATATATTTAATTATAATTAACTGAAGAACGCTTACAAATTACTCAAGTTTCAGTAAGCCTACTTGCATGCAAATAACGGAGGTTTGATATGATGCCACTAAAATAAAAGTGATGTCAAATCTTAGAAACAAAAAAATCGCCAAATATGTATTAATTTTCACTTTGGATTTATCCGAAACATTTTAAATTTAAAATATATGTGGAGGGTTTGTAAAATATTGTCATATTTCTGAATTTTTTAGGTTATCATTATAATAAAATATATACGATCAAAATGCTTGACGTCAAATTCATGTATGTGTGCATGAAGCTTTGAACATACACGGTACTGCATAGCACTTCAATCATTCTGGATGAAGGAGTGGTTAAAAAAAGGAATTCATTTACCCATGAAAATTTAACTTAAGTTTCCAGCAATTCTAAAATATTTTTTCTTTCATCCGACATCTCCTCACAACCATTTGCTTCAAAGTCACATTAAAAATGAGAACATGCTTGATCAATCAACGATATACACACATCAAATTCGTACTTCATGCAAGCAGAAAATCTAAAATTTTTGAGTTTGCTTCAATCATCGTCGGTGTGACACATGCAAACACATTTTCACTAATACCACCAAAATGCAGTTCAATCATTTTGACCGTGTATATCCCGCTTTATATAAGTATATGGTGGCATCTTTGTATAACATCTGTTACATTCAGAAAATCTGGTAGCCCTTACATATATTTCCAAATAATTTTTTTTTAAATTTGTCGATGCGATATTTCTATTAAAAACAAAGGATGTCTGATGAATATGCTTGTGTTTCAAAAAGTAAGTTAAAGCTTAAAAATGATTCCGGAATAAAAAAGAAAAAGAAGAAAAGTAAAGACAAGGATAAAGACAAAAAACGTGATGCCATAAAGCAGACAATGCAGCGGAACGAAAAGCCACAGACAAGTTGTGGGGGCTCAAAAATCAAAGTAGAACGGCCACTGACTAAAGCAGAATTAGCATTCAAACAGCAACAAGAGAAAATGGTATATTTAAATCTAAACATTAGGTAGTTCATACGGCTCCTCAGAACTTTTTAGAACTTGGTTGTATTGTCAAGTCTGCGACATATGTATCCATTTCATTAAGATCTGTGGACTGAAATAACATAATAGTGATGTATTACATGTCAAAAATCTTTTTTTTAGCGCAACAAACGCATAATGGACAAGGCTTCAACTACTCACAAGGAGAGAGTAGAAAAATTTAATGAACACTTGGACTCCCTAACTGAACACTTTGATATACCCAAAGTATCTTGGACTAAATAATGGAATTTCTTAGACAGTTAATCTAAGACTTTTTATTAAAGTTTTATATTTGTACCTTAATTTAAGAGTAAATAAATAAATTTACATTAAAAACAAGTAATTTTACAAAGATCAAAAAATAATTAAGTAAAACCTAGCAATGTCTTTGGTCTGTTAAATTTATAATTTTAAATTTCCTAAACTTCCCTTAGTATTTTATAAACAATTTCAATTAAGGGAAATCTTTTACCCTTTACACATATTCCTTTAAAATCATCTGTATTTAAAGAAAACATCATGGCACCACCTAAACCATGATTTTTGATATACTGTGTCTTGCAAGAAATACTTGTAGCATGTTCAAATGAAATCCATTCAAATCCAGAACTGGCATAACAGGAACAAACATCTTTTTCATACTCCAAGGAACTTAAAACATTGTGTTGCAAAAACCAACACGTTTCACTATAAGAAACAAATCCTTGATTACCAGTATGGCCAAATCCATCGGCTGGTGCTCCTATGGCAGTATTAAAAGGATTAACCAAACTAGAAGGATTTTTTTTAAAATATCGATTTATCTGAGAGATTAAAAGGCTTACGTAAATGAATGACCATAAGTTGGTAAACCCACAATAAGTTTTTTGCGGTCCAAACCATTTTTTAACCACCAATTTACAGAATAGTTAATATTTAGAGTAGCTAGAATGGAATGTTCATTACTGCGGGCATACAAAGGCGCATTATGACCTACAAATGTTAAAGAAAAAAATCAATTAGTTCCAAGAAAAAATACAATATCTTAAATACTCACCAGTAAATGGTGCTCCTTTCGTATAAAAATGATAATCATAAGACATCAAATTGACGTAATCGGCATATTTATTTATTTCTCCAACATCATAAGCAAACAAGGCAATACCTTCTGGAGCAGCAACAGCTACAGATAATAAATAGGGCATTCGCTCTCTAACATACTCCTGTCGTATTTCGTAGAGTAATTGAGAAAAATGCATCCTTTCACGGTTATAAGCACTGGGAAATTCCCAATCTAAATCACAACCGTCTAATTGATAATTTCTCAAGACCTTTTTCAATGACTGTATGAACAGCTTACGATTTTGATGATTTCTAACTACTTCGGAGAAACCATTGCTAGAAGAGCCACCGCCCCCGATCCATAAGAGAAAATTCAGCTTGGGGTGTAGCTGCTTAAGTCTGGGCATATCATTTATTAAGGTAGAATTTAAACCCTCGCTAATCGTTAAAGATGAGTTCTGAATAAATGCCATACCCACATTAATATGGGTACATAAAGAACCATTTACTTGTGTCAAATTGAGGTCATCATATTGTTTATCTGTACTTGAATGAGAATAATAACATACAATTAACGTTTCATTTGGTGAGGGAGCCAAATATTTAGTTTCTTCTGTTGAAGATTCATCATCTTGATCCGAATGTAAGTATTTAATACGGAATGTAGAGTTTTTAACCAAACGAAAATCATGAGATTCATGTGTTTGATTTTGATATGCTAAACTATACATTGTGGCACGATCAATCCACTCTGGGGCAATTTCTAAAGGAATAACTCTTTATTACTTTTCAATTATTTGTTTCAATTTTTTTTTCTCACTTACTGTGTTTGAGATGAGGGTATTTCAACACTCCCACTCCCGTATAATATGGTCCATATATATGTTGCCATACTCGATATACTAATGCCGTAGAACATAGGCACAAACTTACCAACAACGCAATACGCCATCCTATATACCTGTAACTAGAAGTACTTGTGATTTTTGCAGACCTATTCATAAATATTGTGAAAGTTAATTTCTTACCGTACGCCATTTGTTTCATCTATTAGCTCATAATTCGCCATTGAACATTTTCTTTTTTTGTTTTCCTGATATTTATTTAAAACTTTTATCTTAAAAACTTTTATTTGCTTGCATTGGAAAAATTATAATTAATAATGTAGCTGTTAACGTCAATGTTATTTTACGAAAACAAATTTGTCTTTTGTTGCGAAAGTAGATTAAAAAGAAAACGTATGATATAATAAGCAACAGCCAATAGGATTGCCAGATTGTTTTAGAAATCTAAGTGTTTCTCAAATGGTACCAAGTAGTAATTTTTAAGATTAATTACAATTAGGTTTCATCACACGCTGTCTCGACTAGCTATAATTTATGACAATGTTCATGTTCAAGTCAAAGAAACAAAATGAGAGAAAACGCGAAGTGGGCAAATTATGTTTAGACATTTCATTTCCAAAATGTCTTTGAACCGTAATATGGTGTTCACACTACGATATTTTGAGGTGTTTTAGCTCATGTTTTGCAAAACAAAACACAGTCGTTCACTTTTTTACGCGGGATTATAATTTTTTTGCGCGGGAACCCATCATGACGACGCTATTTTTTTCAATGAAAAATACTACTGAATGAATAAATACTCTACAGTGTAGTACTCAAATTCGTTATTTATTTCTCTACAAAGCTAAGAGCCAGGGCTGACAACATTAAAACCTACCAAACAGCTGATGACAAAAACCATTGTATTAGATGAAGAAGAAGCATTCGATAAAGAAAAAAATTAATGTAAGACGCGTATATTTTTGTTTGTGTGAAAAAAATAAGAATTTATTGGAATTTATTAAATAGTTGTGATTTTTTTTTTCTAATTCCGGTTTGCCGGCAGGGTAGCATAGTTTAAAATACAAAAATGCCGTCTGGTGTATTTAAAATTTTACTTTGTTTAAGGCCAAACAGATCAAGATGAGTCTGTAATAGAGAATCTAGTAGAAAATGAACAACCAACATCACCTTCACCGGAAAAAGGACGCAAATCACAAAGTCGCAGCAGATCTGTAACACCAGAAAATTCAAATGCTAAAGAGACAAGATCTAGCAAATCACGGTCCAGATCACGTTCTCATAGCTCAACTGGCGAATCTGCTTATGTTTCTAAAGAAGCTAGATCAAGCAAATCTCGTTCAAGATCACGTTCTAATAGCCCAAATGGCGAATCTACTAATGTTTCTAAAGAAGCTAGATCTAGCATATCACGGTCTAATTCACGTTCTCATAGCCCAAATGTCGAATCTGCTAATGTTTCTAAAGAAGCTAGATCTAGCAAATCACGTTCCCGCTCACGTTCAAATACCCCAAATGGAGAATCTGCTATTATTTCTAAAGTAAATAGATCTAGCAAATCACGTTCTAATAGCACAAATGGCGAAACTGCCAATATTTCTAAAGTAGATAGATTACCAAATCACGTTCCCGATCACGTTCTCCAACCCCAAATGGCGAATCTGCTGTTTCTAAAGAAGCTATATCTAGCAAATCACGTTCTAGATCGCGTTCTCTTAGTCCAAATGTTTCTAAACATACAAGATCTCAGTTCGAATCTAATTCTCTTTACGAACGGTCGTGTAAATAATTAAAGCGCTTAGAGTACAACTATTTAAAATTAATAACAAGTGTATATTTTTGTTTTTGCAATTGCCTATTCTTGATCTCATTTGAACTCACGTGGTAGTCAATTCAGCTTAAAACAGGAATAAAAAATCTAGCGATGGCCCGAGGGGCCAAATCTTCATCAAAAAGAAAGCTCCTTGCCAACAAGAAGATGACTAAACTTCCTCCGGGTTTTAACCCGAATATCGCGTCAACTTCAAGCAACAGATTTAGCCTGCTTGCTGGCCTTAATGATATGGACGTAACTCCTATATCAAATATCAACGAGGTTAAACAACACAAACCTCCACCTATTGTTGTTGAAGCTAACGCCTCATTTACAGAAATACAAAAACTACTTGGTAAAGACTGTATTTTCAAACGTACTTCAATTGGTACTAAAATTTTTGCTCCAAGTAAAGAAATGTACGAATGCTACAAGCAAATTCTTAAAGAGAGTAAGTTGGAGTTTCACTCTTATGGCTCCAAAGATAATAGGTTATACACCACTTTTTTACACGGTTTACCCCTTATAAAAACTGAGGACATCACCGCAGAGCTAAAAAACTATAACCTGTCCCCTTCTTCAGTAGCTGAAATAATCACCAAATTCAGTTCGAACAACAATGCAGTTTACAAAGTTCAATTTGTACGTAAAAATTTTAACCCAACTGCCTTAAGAAACGTAAGAACAATTTCAAATATTATAATTTCCTGGAAAAAATACAAATCTAAATCCAGAAATAAACCAACTCAATGCTGGAACTGCTTAATGTATGGCCATGGAGGTGAACATTGTCATCGTAGTGCTGCGTGTATGATATGTGCAGAACAACATCATACAAGTGTGTGTCCGTTTAACACAAATGAAAAAAGACCAGCTGTTTTTACATGCTTTAATTGCAAAAAACATGGAAAAGAGAGAACTGATCACTCTGCGAACGACATCAATTGTCCGTTACGTTCTCTCTATTTGGAAACTAGAACAAGAGTAACATCTAAAAGTCAGAATACTAGCAGACAACAACAACAAAATAACTCATTTCAATTAAAGGTAGGAGATTTCCCTAATTTAAGAAACAACTCAAATTGTAATAATAACATCAACAACAACACAATAAATAACAGCAAAGCCACATATGCTAACCAGCTGAGAACAAACAACGATTTATTTAGCATCGATGAGCTTTTTGATATTTTCACTACAGCTATGGATGATTTGCATAAGTGCACTTCAAAAGTACAACAAATCAAAGTTGTAATGTCAATGGTAAAATACGCCCATGGATTATACTAATAATTTAAACGAATTCAAAATGCTTCACTTGAATGCTAATGGCATTTCAAACTTTTCTAAATTAAAACAATTTGAGATACTAATTGAACGAGAAAATATTAAAGTAGCGTCTATGAATGAAACATTTTTTTCAGAAAATCATAGACCCTACTTTAAAAATTATTATTTATATAGAAGTGACAGAACAGATGCAAGAGGAGGAGGAGTAGCTCTGTTAATTCATAAATCTGTCGCTCATAAAAACCTCTTTATATCAAACACCTCATCAATCGAAAACATCTCAATTGAAGTTATTATAAATAATAGACCTATTGTTGTATCTTCGTTATATTCACCAAGATATACCCATAACTTCTGTGCTGATATCTTGAACCTAACACCTTCCACCAAAGAATATATAGTTTTTGGTGACCTAAATGCCAAACATTGTTCATGGAATTGTCGTTCAAATAATACTGCAGGAATCGCACTCAACAACCTACAGCAATCAAGCAATTTTTTTATTCACTATCCTAATAGTCCAACCCTATTTCCCCATCAACACAATCGCGAAGCATCCACAGTCGATATTATTTTAAGTAACTCTGCTTTAAATATAGACGTAAAAACAATGGATTACGAAATACCATCAGACCATCGCCCCATTATATGTACACTTAAAAGGTCAATGGCCTTGCAGGTTGACCTCAATTATTATGATTATAGTGCAACCAACTGGAACATTTATATGAATTTTTTAGACAATAAAATCACGTTATATTCCGATATATACAATACCAAGGCAGTAATTGATCAGGAAATCCAAAAATTTATAAATGTAGTTTTCGAAGCAAGGGATGTGTCTACACCTAAAATAACTCAACAAAATAATTACACATTACCAGAAAGTACTGTGAAATATATAAAACTAAGAAGAAGCTTTAAAAGAAAAAGCCAACGATCTTCAAATATAGCCGAGCAAACTTTTTATAATCAATGTACTAAGTTTCTAAGTAACATGATTGATAAAAGTATTAATTCGGAGCGCAATAAGAAATGGTCTCAATTATTATCCAATTTAAAACCAGGTGATAAATCATTTTGGAAAATAAGCAGGAAATTACGAGGAAAAGGAAAAAATCAAATCGCTCACTTCAAAGTTGGAAATACAAAAATAATATCTGATAAGGACAAGGCTGAAGTCCTGGCAAATACATTTGTCCAAGCAAATAACCTCACTTCGAACTATAACCACTCGACAGATACACTAATAAATACAACAGTAAATAATTTTAAGAAGGAAAATCCCAGTTCTGAATCTGCAATTTATACATCTCTTGAAGAAGTAATGAATATTGTCTCATCAATAAAACCCTCAAAATCCCCTGGTTTTGACAATGTTCCGAACCTGCTCTTAAAGAAACTACCACTCAAAGCTCTAAAATTACTGGTTATAATACTTAACAGCTGCATCAAACTCAACTATTTCCCAAACCATTTCAAAAATGCTAAGGTTATAGCTGTCAATAAACCTAATAAGCCAAAAAATAACCCAAATAGCTATAGACCTATTAGTTTATTAAGTAACTTAGGTAAAATATTTGAAAAAATACTACATTATCGTCTTAGTGAATTTGTAACGACCAATTCTATTGTTGCTGAAGAACAATTTGGATTTAAAAAAGGCCATAGCACTACTCACCAAATAAACAGAATTAAAAATCAAATAATCAGCAATAAAAACAATAAACGTTCAACGGGTCTAATATTGTTGGATATCGAAAAAGCGTTTGACACCGTTTGGCATAATGGCCTAGTATTTAAACTTCTTGATGCAAATATACCAAAATATTTATGCAAAATTATTTCAGATTTCATTCACGGCAGAAGCTTTAAAGTTGCGATTAATAATGAAACATCATCTCCAAAAACCATCACCACAGGGTTACCTCAAGGATCAGTCTTGTCGCCATTGCTTTACTCGATATATACATCCGATTTCAAAGTTCCGAAGTATATGAAAGTAGCTTACTACGCAGATGATACTGCGTTAATTTCTTCAAACAAACTTACAAGTGCACTCCTGAAGAAAATGGAAAAGGGACTTGTAAATTGCAGTAAATATTTTCACAAATGGAAAATCAAAATTAATCCAAACAAGACCCAAGCAATTATTTTTCCGTTCAACAAATCTCCCAAAAGACTGCCAAGACGTCATCTTCATATTGGAAATAATACCATAAATGTACTTAATCATGTCAAATATCTCGGAGTTGTCTTGGACAAAAAGCTTACTTTTAAACAACATATTACGGCTACGTGTCAAAAAGCTATAAAATCATTTAAAGCATTATGGCCACTACTAAATAGAAGGTCATTTCTAAACCCCAAAAACAAAAATCTACTCTTCAAAAGTGTTATAAGGCCGATATTAACATACGCGTGTCCTATTTGGAGTGACGCTGCCAACTGTCACCTAAAACGCTTACAAATTATACAAAACAAATGTCTTAAAATGATAAATAAAAAGCCCTGGAGGTATCCTACAAATCTTCTTCATGAAGAAACAGGTTATGAAAAAATTATCGATTTCATAACAAGGATTAATAACAATTACTTTGCCAAAATTGAAAATTCCTCTTACCCACTGATAAGAGAATGTAGAGCAATAACGTAAAATTAAAAAGAAATCACCAAATTGAAAATTATGTGCTTATAGAGGTCTATTATTTCTAATAAACCTCCTATAAGCACATAAATATTTTCAGATAGTATTTGAATTTATTAAATCATATAAAGGTTTTTTCCTCCCATTTTCCTTTAAAAACCATTAAAAAATAATATAAAAACTATTTAATATCTTTAGATCCTATGTATTATTTGTTGCAATATCTATATGTAAAGATAAGATCTCATATGTAAATATCAAAATTTGTTAAAATATGTAAATAAAGGAAGAATATTTAATTGAAAATTAAACATACAAGATCTAGCAAATGGCGAATCTGCTAAGGTTTCTAAAGAAGGTAGATCAAGCAAATCTCGTTCTAGATCAAGTTCTCAAAATTCAAATGTTGGACCTGCATCTCCAAATACAACTGCAGAGGAAATTGATGAAAAGCGTGATGAGATGGAAAAAGATGTTGACGAGGAACATGAAGAAGAGTTGCCAGTTAAACGTGCGCCGAATGGAGGAGAAAAACGTGCTATATCTCGCAGTGTAACTCCTCTAAAAGAGGCTGTGGAAAAAGACGGCGATCGTAAGAGCCGTAGTCGTAGTCGACAACGTAGTCATAGTGGTTCAAAGAGTCGTAGTAGGTCCCGTTCTGGGAGTGGTTCTCCTAGAAGACGATCGCGTAGTGGTTCTCACAGAAGTCGTTCTGGCTCTAGACGTTCACGTAGTGGCCCTATGGGCAAAGAATTTAAATATCTTTGAGAAACTAAACAAAACGGGCTGTTTTGAGGGAAATGTTTATTAAAATTATAAATAAAATATTGAAATTAAAGTTTAATATTAAACTACTTTTTGTAAGAAGTGTTTATTAATATAATTAAAAAGTAGTTTTTTAATTTAGCTTTAATTTAATTAATATTTTATATACAAATTTAATAACCATATACAAAACTGCCCGTTTTGTTTAGTTTGGCACCACTAGGACCTATGTTTTGGCCACACGGCCGCAAAAGATGTTGCTTTGGGGAAACTCGGCTAATACTTAAACTAGCGGGAATATCGAAAAAAGCAAAAAATGTATTCGCTTAAAAATTATAAAGATTAATAATTTGGGAATAATCCTTGCGCACCTCCCCATACAAAACTACTGAAATTTTTGATGTGCATATACTTGGCTCATATTGTAGAAATTATACCACTTACAAAATATTTGAATTTTTTGAATAAATTGTCTTTTATTAGCTTGGGGTCATATGTGACCCCAATATAATAAAAGACAATTTATTCAAAAAATTCAATAGGTCAATAACGTGGTAGTAAAACAGTACTTCATATCTGACTACTTATAGGTATAGAGACAAAGTGGTCTGGGGCATTTGCTATTTCTTGGCGAGTTTTTATTCTTTTTTGAAGTTATATATGTAGCTATTTGAAAAGATAATTTAGTACTGATATCGATTCATATAACAAAAAAATTAAACTATAGAACGAAATTTTCGTAAAATTTAAAAAAAAAATAACATATTTTCCCATATAAATACACCTGAAATTTTCAATTGATTTCCGGCACGACTTTCCTTTATCCGATTGTCCCCAAACTTCACATTTATTAGTTTTATATAGAAAGGAAACAAACTGGAACCTACGGGTACAAAAACTAAAAATATAAATTGAAGAAGAAAAAATGAAAGAAAAAGCACGAGATTTTGAGTGAATCCTTTTTTAGAATGAAATTAATAATTTCGCTTTTATTTAATTTAAGTTGCGCCACTTTAATATACTTAAACGTCAAAATCGAATGAAACTTCAAATAAATAGATGAGTTTTTGTCAGACATTGTCATGGCAAAAAGTTGAATTTTTTAGATTAGCGGTCTCCACTACCCATTGACTGAACATTGCCATGAATTATGGCTAGTCGAGACACCATGTAAAGTAACTTAACTTCAGGAAAAATAACATAACTTAAAAGTATTAATTTTTATGCTATTAAGAAAACATTGGAAGCCTTTTCTATAAAATAATTGAAAACTTTCGCTCTATTTTTGGTTCCAATATTTTGTTAGCTTTCTATTATTTTTTATTAGTGTTTCACACTGCCGAAGCATGGAGTCGCACTCTATCTTGTTTGTGGAATTTCGTGTCCGTATTTTTTGATCTACAATTTCCCATAGATTTTCTATGGGATTGAGATCTGGCATAATATTGCAGCCAGTTATAACTTTGGATCATTGTAATTTTGGAACTTCCAGACCAGGTGCATATTTTCCTCCGCGTCATTTGCTTGTATCGAATTCCGATTGGAGTATAGTTTACTACTTGAATTGGACCCATTCCTTGGGCCGAAGAGTAACTTCATACCACCATATTGCCACCACCAAACTTAACAGTTTTATTTCTATATTTTAATCTAGTCTTTTTCCTTTGGTAGTCGTACAAACGTTCTGCCATCATGATCTCTTGAATTGAACTTGAGCTCATCCGATATGAGAACAGTTTGACCAGTTCAGGTGTTCTTTAGCAATTTTTTTTTCAATTATATATTCTTCCTTTATTTACATATTTTAACAAATTTGATATTTACATATGAGATCTTATCTTTACATATAGATATTGCAACAAATAATACATAGGATCTAAAGATATTAAATAGTTTTTATTTTATTTTTTAATGATTTTTAAAGGAAAATGGGAGGAAAAAACCTTTATATGATTTAATATATTCAAATACTATCTGAAAATGTTTATATGCTTATAGGAGGTTTATTAGTAATAATAGACCTCTATAAGCATATAATTTTCAATTTGGTGATTTCTTTTTTAATTTTACGTTATTTCTATACATTCTCTTAGCAGTGGGTAAGAGGAATTTTCAATTTTGGCAAAGTAATTGTTATTAATCCTTGATATGAAATCGATAATTTTTTCATAACCGGTTTCTTCATGAAGAAGATTTGTAGGATACCTCCAGTGCTTTTTATATATCATTTTAAGACATTTGTTTTGTATAATTTGTAAGCGTTTTAGGTGGCAGTTGGCAGCGTCACTCCAAATAGGACACGCGTATGTTAATATCGGCCTTATAACACTTTTGAAGAGTAGATTTTTGTTTTGGTGGTTTAGAAATGACCTTCTATTTAGTAGTGGCCATAATGCTTTAAATGATTTTATAGCTTTTTGGCACGTAGCCATAATATGTTGTTTAAATGTAAGCTTTTTGTCCAAGACAACTCCGAGATATTTGACATCGTTAAGTACATTTATGGTATTATTTCCAATAAGAAGGTGACGTCTTGGCAGTCTTTTGGGAGATTTGTTGAATGGAAAAATTATTGCTTGGGTCTTGTTTGGATTAATTTTGATTTTCCATTTGTGGAAATATTTACTGCAATTTACAAGTCCCTTTTCCATTTTCTTCAGGAGTGCACTTGTAAGTTTGATTGAAGAAATTAACGCAGTGTCATCTGCGTAATAGGCAATTTTCATATATTTTGGGACTTTAAAATCGGATGTATATATCGAGTAAAGCAATGGCGACAAGACTGATCCTTGAGGTAACCCTGAGGTAATGGTTTTTGGAGTTGATGTTTCATTATTAATTGCAACTTTAAAGCTTCTGTCGTGAATGAAATCTGAAATAAGTTTACATAGATATTTTGGTATATTTGCATCAAGAAGTTTAAATAAGAGGCCATTATGCCAAACGGTGTCAAACGCTTTTTCAAACGCATTTTATTGGTGATTATTTGATTTTTAATTCTGTTTATTTGGTGAGTAGTGCTATGTCCTTTTTTAAATCCAAATTGTTCTTTAGCAACAATAGAATTGGTCGTTACAAATTCACTAAGACGAGAATGTAGAATTTTTTCAAATATTTTACCAAAGTTACTTAATAGACTGATAGGTCTGTAGCTGTTTGGGTTAGTTTTTGGCTTGCTAGGTTTGTTAATAGCTATAACCTTAGCATTTTTGAAATGGTTTGGGAAATAGTTGAGTTTGATGCAGCTGTTAAATATTATAACCAGTAATTTTAAAGCTTTAATTGGTAGTTTCTTTAAAAGCAGGTTGGGAACATTGTCAAAACCAGGGGATTTTGAGGGTTTTATTGATGAGACAATATTCATTACTTCTTCAAGAGATGTATAAATTGCAGATTCAGAACTGGGATTTTCCTTCTTAAAATAATTTACTGTTGTATTTATTAGTGTATCTGCCGAGTGGTTATAGTTCGAAGTGAGGTTATTTGCTTGGACAAATGTATTTGCCAGGACTTCAGCCTTGTCCTTATCAGATGTTATTTTTGTATTTCCAACTTTGAAGTGAGCGATTTGATTTTTTCCTTTTCCTCGCAAGTTCCTGCTTATTTTCCAAAACGATTTATCACCTGGTTTTAAATTGGATAATAATTGAGACCATTTCTTATTGCGCTCCGAATTAATACTTTTATCAATCATGTTACTTAGAAACTTAGTACATTGATTATAAAAAGTTTGCTCGGCTATATTTGAAGATCGTTGGCTTTTTCTTTTAAAGCTTCTTCTTAGTTTTATATATTTCACAGTACTTTCTGGTAATGTGTAATTATTTTGTTGAGTTATTTTAGGTGTAGACACATCCCTTGATTCGAAAACTACATTTATAAATTTTTGGATTTCCTGATCAATTACTGCCTTGGTATTGTATATATCGGAATATAACGTGATTTTATTGTCTAAAAAATTCATATAAATGTTCCAGTTGGTTGCACTATAATCATAATAATTGAGGTCAACCTGCAAGGCCATTGACCTTTTAAGTGTACATATAATGGGGCGATGGTCTGATGGTATTTCGTAATCCATTGTTTTTACGTCTATATTTAAAGCAGAGTTGCTTAAAATAATATCGACTGTGGATGCTTCGCGATTGTGTTGATGGGGGAATAGGGTTGGACTATTAGGATAGTGAATAAAAAAATTGCTTGATTGCTGTAGGTTGTTAAGTGCGATTCCTGCAGTATTAGTTGAACGACAATTCCATGAACAATGTTTGGCATTTAGGTCACCAAAAACTATATATTCTTTGGTGGAAGGTGTTAGGTTCAAGATATCAGCACAGAAGTTATGAGTATATCTTGGTGAATATAACGAAGATACAACAATAGGTCTATTATTTATAATAACTTCAATTGAGATGTTTTCGATTGATGAGGTGTTTGAAATAAAGAGGTTTTTATGAGCGACAGATTTATGAATTAACAGAGCTACTCCTCCTCCTCTTGCATCTGTTCTGTCACTTCTATATAAATAATAATTTTTAAAATAGGGTCTATGATTTTCTGAAAAAAAAGTTTCATTCAAAGACGCTATTTTAATATTTTCTCGTTCAATTAGTATCTCAAAATGTTTTAATTTAGAAAAGTTTAGAAATGCCATTGGCGTTCAAGTGAAGCATTTTGAATTCGTTTAAATTATTAGTATAATCCATGGGCGTATTTTACCATTGACATTACAACTTTGATTTGTTGTACTTTTGAGGTGCACCTATGCAAATCATCCATAGCTGTAGTGAAAATATCAAAAAGCTCATCAATGCTAAATAAATCGTTGTTTGTTTTCAGCTGGTTAGCATATGTAGCTTTGCTGTTATTAGGTCTGTCTGCGTACACATATTTTGCATCATTTTGTGCAAAATGTTGCAAAATGTTGCAAAATGTTGCAAAATGTTGTCTGCGTACTCCAAATCTCTTGCAGCGAGAGAGCCAAAAAGATAATTTTTTGACAGTTGAAAGTTAGAGAACTTGCAAAATGTTGCTGGAGAAATTTCTGCTTGCAAGATTTTGCAACTAGTTTGAACAGCTGTTTTTATTTACTGTTTGAATGAAATAATTTTTGTGAAATGAAAATAAAAATTGAAATTTAACAATGGCAGAGGTAAGTAGTTAGAATTGTGTTGATTTTTAACATTTATAATAAATTATAATAAACAAAACATTTTACTTCATGCTAGAAACGTGCAAATATACAGTGTGAACGTGATGCAAGTGGATTGGAGATGGCAGAACCGATAGAACCAGCAGAACTTTGTGGGACAAATTGTTTGTTACACACCGATCAGCTGTTTTCTTGCAAGATTTCACTGGATGCTGTCTGCATACTTTTTGAGATATTTTCAACCGAGAGAGTAAAATTGTTCTTACTCTCCCAAAAAAAGTTACTGAGTATTTGCTACTGGAAAAGTACGCAGACAGACCTATTATTGATGTTATTGTTACAATTTGTGTTGTTGTTACTTAAATTTGGGAAATCAACCTTTGATTGAAATGAAATGTTTTGTTGTTGCCTGCTGTTGTTATGACTTTTGGAAGTTACTCTTGTTCTAGTTTCCAAATAGAGAGAACGTAACGGACAGTTGATGTCGTTTGCAGAGTGATCAGTTCTCTCTTTTCCATGTTTTTTGCAATTAAAGCATGTAAAAACAGCTGGTCTTTTTTCATTTGTGTTAAACGGACACACACTTGTATGATGTTGTTCTGCACATATCATACACCGCCATGGCCATACATTAAGCAGTTCCAGCATTGAGTTGGTTTATTTCTGGACCTAGATTTGTATTTTTTCCAAGAAATTATGATATTGGAAATTGTCCTTACATTTTTTAAGGCAGTTGGGTTAAAATTTTTACGAACAAATTGAACTTTGTAAACAGCATTGTTGTTCGAACTGAATTTGGTGACTATTTCAGCCACCGAAGAAGGGGATAGGTTGTAGTTTTTTAACTCTTCGGTGATGTCCTCAGAGTTTATGCGGGGTAAACCGTGTAGAAAGGTTGTGTATAACCTATTATCTTTGGAGCCATATGAATGAAACTCCATTTTACTCTCTTTAAGAATTTGCTTATAGCATTCGTACAATTCTTTAGTTGGAGCAAATATTTTGGTACCAATTGAAGTACGTTTGAAAATACAATCTTTACCAAGTAGTTTTCGTATTTCTGCAAATGAGGCGTTGGCTTCTACAACTATAGGTGGAGGTTTGTGTTGTTTAATATCATTAATATTTGATGCAGGAGTTACGTCCATATCATTGAGGCCAGCAAGCAGGCTAAATCTGTTGCTGGAAGTTGACGCGATGTTCGGGTTAACAAAACCCGGAGGAAGTCTTGTCATCTTTTTGTTCACAAGCTTTCTTTTTGATGAAGATTTGGCCCCTCGGGCCATCGCTAAATTTTTATTCCTGTCTACCTCGTGAGTTCAAATGAGATCAATAATCGGCAATTGCAAAAACAAAAATATACACTTGTTAATTTTAAATAGTTGTACTCTAAGCGCTTTAATTATTTACACGACCGTTCGTAAAGAGAATTAGATTCGAACTGAGGTGTTCTTTAGCAAAAGTTTGCGAGTCAAATGATTTTTCGTTGATATTAAGCAAGATAAGCTTCAATTGCTCATCGGGAAATGGTTCGAGTACAAATTATTTAAAACAACGCCTTTGCTGTTTATTTTCCCAAAACTAATTGGTCTTCTTTATTTAAAGTTTAATTTCTTAAAATTACACATTAATTTCCAACTATGTTGGCTTTACTTAAACTTAAACTACCCTAGTTTGTTTACGTTACTAGTTATGCAAAGTTGAGCGACAGGTATCCACTAACTATAAAGATTTCTACAACCTTCTTTTTGGCCAAACAATTATAATGAAAAAATGCTTACTATCACACTTCGTGTGAATGGAATTTACAAAATAAAATTGCAACGCAATGTCTGTTGCGAAATAAATAATTTTATTTTGTTATTTTGCACCGCGCGTGGAGCGCTAATTTTGGAGAAATGTTTACCGTTGCATTTCCTGTATTGCAAAATTGGATTTCAATTTTGCAGAAGTTTTAACCATTGCATTCTTTTAGTAAGGTAAAATTTATTTTATGTTAAGTTGTACTCTTGTACCTTAACTTACATATTTTTAGGTTCAAAATGTTATAAGCTTTTTCGGTAGCATTTTTTTTTTTTTTTTGATATTTTAAATTCTTCTGCCGTTGACTCGTTCTACGGGGTCTACCGCCTAAATGATGAGCCGTCACCGTACGTCTTTTACGACATTTCTTGATAGTTTTTGAAATTATAGATTTATTAATAGAATATTTCTCACAAATTTTCTTTTGCAGTAATATCATCTATTATTCTGATTTTTAACTCTTCACAAAACTTGCTATTAATTTACTTTTTTTTGTTTTAATCAACTTTGCTACATAAGTTTAAAGTTTCTATTGTTTTGGCGTCTCTAAAAAATTACTTTTCGTTCATATGTATTAATACCCTATACCACTATGTGGTTTGGGTATAATGACTTTGTGCTGCTGTTTGTAACTACCAAAAATATTTGACATAGACCCATCTTTTATTATACCAATCGACTCAGAATCACTTTCTAAGTCGATTTAGCGACGTCCATCCGTCCGTCTGCGGATGAAATTTGGTATATAAGCTTTTATCGGCCATAGAATGAACGCTATGAATTTGGTGAAATTCGGTCCATGTTCAGACCTAGTCCCCATACAAATGACCCATATGAAATCGACATGAATTGCCATAAGATCCAAATTATCATATCTAGATCTCAGATAAATTGGGTTTGTATGTGTTTATTATATCCATTAATCAGTAGTCCAAAAATAATCCCTATAGGACAATTCTTAGTCATAGGCCCCATATAGAGCTGCTTCCCAATCTTCACTTAAATCTAACAAAAAAACAAAAATATTGCAGATTTTTCTCAAATTTGGTTTGTATATATTTTTTCAAAGTGACTACCAAATATGGTCAGGATCGGTCCATGTTTCGATCTAGTCCCCATATGAATATAGCATCCGATATGAACTTTTTCATATCTACAGCCAAAAAAATTTATAATAATGCCACTCAAATTTGGTTTATTCTTATTTTCTATATCGAATTAGTTGGACCGAAGAGAAAGGGTCTCTAAACCATCGTATAGGGTATCATATAGTCGGTCTAGACCGACTATAATTTCTTGCTTGTTGGTATTATAAAGTTGAGAACAATTAATGTCAAAATATCCAAAATATGTATAATTTATTAATTTACAACTATTAGCCCTACAAATTCGTTCAATTCTATATTAAGATACACATAACACCGTATGCACGAAAACTTTACAATGTGAATTTTTACGATACGATCATTGATACATATGTATAAGATTATATTTACACGTGAACCTACAAACACTGTTTAATCGGATATCCTTTTCAAATTCAAGAAGAAATTATCCAATAATTCAAACAAGGCATACAAGTTTGGTCTCCGAATGTCAGTTTTAAACATAAAGCATACGTCTTTCGAACTTACTACCGTCAATTTTACAATATTTAAGCAACGAAGGACACTTTAGGAAACAAGTTTTTGCAATTTTCAGTAACATTTAAACTGTTTAAACTTTGCTTTTGAATATATGTATGTCAAAATTATTCTTGTCTTATTTTTATAAAAATTATAAATTATGTTTTCTTTTCATTAAATACACTTTACCGATTCTGTAATTTAATTGTAACACTTGTAGTTTTGTTGTGCAGGAAACCATATAAAGAAACGTTCGGCAAATCACACCAATTGTGGTAAAGCAACTGATGTTTGCGTTTTAAAGTGCTTTACCAACCCCAAATGATTAGAACGATATGCAATTCTGCCAATTGTTTTTAAAACCTGGGTAAAACAAAATTTAAAGTCCTTTGGAAAAGCTCAAATTAGTTCTTTTAAAGCCAAAGGACATTTTTATTAACTATCCATTTACATCAAAACAAATAGTATTGTGAAAATGTTAGAAACTTAAATTAAAACAACACTAAAATAAATATTAATATTGTAGAAGTTATGTAAGTGTATTCCAACATTTTCTAACGAATGATAATAAAATAATTGGAAATTTTGTAAAACTAGTAGTGGAAAAGCATCGCAAATAATTTCTTTGTCAGCGTCTTATTTCTTGAAATTTTTCGATCGAAATATTTTTTTTATTTTCCAAAATAAAATACTGAAAATAATTTTATTTTGTCACATTTAACGAATTATATCACCTAGTTAAGAGTAAAAGCGAAACGAAGACTGATGTTTGTGCGTCTCCTCTCGATTGATTTTACTATGTAGACATCGAAAGCGGTGATTTAGCCCCAGTACTTTCTTTTTTATATCATCTGCTGTTTCTGCCAGGGAACATAGGAAAAAAGATTAGTGTGCTCGATAAACTCTCGTAAGAAAATAGAAAAAAATTTACAATTCCCACATATTTTTGTTTGTTTAATGTTTGAGTTATATAGTTGATTAAGCATGAGCTGAAGTAATAGACAGAAGGATACTAACGATGAACAAGTCGTGTTGCTCTAAAGCGACTACTCCACCATCTAGCGATGTTTCCACTTTGTTCCATATTTTTTGTTCTATTGCAAAAATTGTTTTTTTTTTTTTGTTATAAGAAATTATGATGATCTAGAACGGAACGAAATTAAAAAAATTCAAAGTTACATTGCAAAATTTTCATTTTTTAGAAATGGATTGGATAATTGATATAAATAAGCTTCTAATTAAATATTTTCTTTTAAAGTTATATATATTTTTTTGTATTAAAATTTAGAAAGTGCGTATAGTATTCCGAAATAGAGTTTGAAAATACATCGATTTTATTTTTATTTTAAGAGTTCCAAATGAAATTACCTATAAAAAAAAAAAATATTTGTGCACTGAGAACTTTTTAATCAGATTAATTTCTATTTTTATGGCTTCACAAATTATTAATAATATTTATCGATGATTTTTTTATCAAATACATTCAAAATAAGTGTAACCGTAAAGATAACAAAACTAATCAATATAGTTTGTTAATGCAATCTTAATGTTTTTATCGCTGAGTATATGTAGATTGTATTATTTATTTTATATTTTATATTGTTTCTATATTAAATTTTAATTTTCGAACGAATGATGAACGATTACCATGTCCACCATTTATAATTTTTCTCGTTGTCCACTAATTCAAAACAGCAGCGTTAATAGAAATAACCATTTTATTTTATTTTATGAAATCTTGTGCTATTTTTATTTGAGACATTTACTATGAACAAATTTTTATTATATTAAAAATTACAAATTACTATTCGGGAAATATATTTGATAAAGTTAATCAAATTATTTTCAAATATAAATATATCATGGCAATTATCAGATATTTTATTGTTGTTGTTGTTGTCACTGTATTATGGGATACACAGTTGTTAGTTATGTAAGTAGCAGGACTCCTGAAGCTGGTTAAGTATTTTTTAAGTGTTGATCTTTAAAACTCCAAATTTTCATAATCGACACATTTTATACGAAGCTGACCAGCAGCTGCGTGTTTTATAAAATAGTTAATAAAGAAGAGATTTACAAATAATAATAATCTAAAATACTTTAGTTTTGGTTAAAGTCGAAGCAATTTATTCAATATTAATAATATTAAATACTTTTTAGATGTGTTATTTAATTTTATTTGATTTCATTAATTTTTTTTATTAAACTTTGGGGCGTTTTTTTTTGTTGTTAATTTTATATCTTATGTAATTTTATGTAATAATTAAGCTTCATACTAATTAATCATTATGATTAAAAAATAATTAATATTTGATTCATGGTGTTTGTTCAACATTTTATACTTTTAAGTTTTTATAACTAATTTCAATTTTAAACTTCTTTTGTTGTTAAAATTATTGTTTTAAGAGTTTTTGTTTATTTTGTTAGAAAATTATATGTATTTCGAATACTGTTTTTTAATACTTCATTCACTCTGAAAATTACTGTGATTTATAGAGTTTTCGACAAAAGCCTAATTGAAAACTTATAAAAATAACACAATTTTGTTACTTTTTTAAATCTGATCAGAAAGTAAATAATAGAGAAAAATTATTATGTACGGCCATGCCCCGTATTTCAATTTTTGGTGAGAGTAAAAAATAATTAACTACTTTTATTTGGTTTCAGAAAAATATTTTGAGTAATTTCAAACATTTTTCCCTTTACCAATAGATGAAAATTAATAACCTTTTCACTTTCGATATGGATTCATGGTGAAATGTTAGTACGAGACCGATAAATTTTTTTTTTTTTAAATTTAAAACGAAAAAAATTACACAAATTATAAAACAATGGAATGCGGATTTTTTTCATAACGTGATAATTGTCAAATTCTCTCATATGTATCACAACTTAACTTTCTCTCGCGATGTTTTTGAATATATTTTATTTTATTAATAATATTGGTAAAATGGAGATAAATACTTAGTTTGATTATTTATTTAAAATTATTCATTCTATTGCTTATAAGAGTAGGGATTGATACAATTGTTAATTTGAAGGGGTTAGGCTTCAACATATCCGAAAGAAGAAAATTAGTAATCTTTTCGATTTTTTTTTTAATATATATGTATATATTGTATAAATATGGCTGAGAGTAGATGTTTTCATTCAAAAAACTATTTTTAACAACTTTCATCATCTAAGTTTTCCAAATATTATAAAAACTCATTTAACATTTTAATTCTCTATTCCAGTTTAACATTTTGTATGTATTCTTTATTTTAAAAAATACTGCTTTACATAGTGTAATCAATTATAAACAAACATTTTTTCTTTCTTAAAGTATTCATTCTATTAAAGTTTACTCATTATTATTGTTTCATATCTTTAGAACGAATCTAAATTAAAAAAATTGACCCCTGTTAATAAAAAAAAAACAATATAATTTAAATGACAACAATATGTGTAATGAAAAGAATACATTCTCTAAACATGGCCATATGCACATAATAATTGTACAATTTTATAATAATATTGTAGTTAGATAAGGCCCACGAGTCAAAAAAGTCAAAATCAAAGGTCAAATGTTTAATTTCATTGTTAAGCAATTATTTAAATAATTGCATTTGACTAATAACTTGTGTTTTTTTAATATTGTTTTAAAAACATAAAAAATCATAAAAAAAATTGCTGTTGATTAGTTTGAGTTGTAGATTTTCGGTAAGTACATACGTATGCTTATTAAAAATGTTTTGTAGGGAAAATACGATTATTATTAACTTGTATTTTTTAAGCGTTTTCCTAGAAATTCTATATTTATTTTTATATGAGGGAAAACTGTTTTATTGGGTTTTATGAATTGTATTTTTTAGAAATAATTTATCAGACATTTTTTTATATTAGTTTTTGATTTAAAGTATTTTGTTTACGAATATTTATATAAAAGTTTTTTTTCTTAAACAAAAATATTAACAACTTTGTGAATCTGTAAATTTCTTAGATTAGAATTAGTGCATGATTGTACGGTACTACTGTCCACAATTTTAAATTTCAAATGACATATTTTAATTAAATGCTTTAATAAAAAAAAAAAGAGTTAAATTCGATTTATTTGGGCAATTCAATGTCTTAGCCCTTAAAAAAACTGAACCAAATGGTTTTATTTGATAAATTTTATATGTCATTAAAATACGATTGGGTTCAGTCATATCGAATATAAAGGTCTTAAATATTTCTGTTACTATATAACTTTTAATACGATGTACATACATACACAATTTTCTTTTAACGTGGCGGTTATTAAATAATAAATTTAAGTAGTTTTTTTTTTAATAATATAAGGGTGATTATAATAGTGCTTTTTCATTTACAAGGTGCTGGTTTAACAAAAATGAAACCTAATGACACCAGTTATATTATATATTTTTTTAAATACACAAAAAATGTACATCAAATTATCATACATTCGTAGAACTTAACAAAAAAAAGGGGTTTTAATAATAAATATTTGTAAATAAGTATAAGGTAGTTAAATTAAAAACTAAAACATGTACATACTTCTACAATTAAATGGAGGATGTGATACTTATTTGAGAAAGGAGAGGGAGGATGTAAAAAAGGTTGTTTTGGTGAATAAGTGCTTTGATTTTTATGTGCGTGAATATAATTTGCTTACATTTTTGTGTTATTTCTTTGTTCAATGACGTTTTTTTTTTTTAAGTTTAATGTGATAGCAGAAGAAAATCTTCCAAACTGCCTCACTTTTTGGTTCGTTTTTTGTTATTTGTTTTTTGTTGTTTTATTTTTTTTTTCTACAAAAGATAACTTTTTAATCGGTTTTTGACTTTAGCTTACAATAAATTTCAAAAAAATTAGGTTTAAAGGAGTTCTTTTTCATCATATACAAAGCGTATGTATTTTTTTTTTTTTTTTTTAAATATAATCCTATCACACAAAATAACAAATTTCTTAAAATTATAAGAAAAAGCTTTAAAAAAATCTCCGCATATCATTGTGCAGCAACAGACTGTGTTCTGAACGTTTTACAAAAAAAGAAAAACCTACACAGTTTCGAATGCTGTAACATCTTTTTGCACAACATAAAATTTATGTTTTTTACCAAATAAGCCCCATATAACCGCTACATTTTCAATTACCACATTTACCGGTATTGTACACACAGCTCCCAAAACACAGGCTAAAAATTTCACTACACCAAAACGATATAGTGAAAACGATTTGATAACACCAAACACGTACATATAAATATTAACGGCTGCTATAAAAGCACAAACAAAGTCAACAATATTTGGGCAGGGTATCGGGTAGAGACCAGCAAATACAATATTGGATGTTGATAGCGGCATAGTGACCCAAGAATAAACACTTATGCCCAGCAATAGCTTGTGTTTTAATGGTATCATCTTCGAGTGTACCACTAAAAGTATGCCTTGCAGCCAACGTTTGCGTTGTTGTAAGAAATCCAACAAGGTAAATGGTGATTTTTCATACATTTCTCCTTCGATGAAATTAAATGTATAGCCCTGAGCAAAAGCACGCATAGCAAAGAAACAATCTTCGGCCACGGAACCATCGATGCCGTTATCAAAAGAGACCGAACGTTCAGCTCCAACCTGAAAATAACCAAGGAATAAATGTTTTCTTTAGATATCTTTTATATTTAAAGAACAATAATTTCTAAAAACGTTTGATCTGTTTAAGTTTAATTTTTAACGTCTTTTTATACCCTCCACACCTCAGTGGCAGAGTGTATATATAGGTTTGTTATTGCGTTTGTAACGCATCGAAATAAATTCCTGAGACCCCAAAAATATATATTTTCTTGATCCTTATAACAAGGGAAGTTGATTAACCGATGACCGTCTGTCCGTCTGTCTGTGGAAAACACGATCACGCCGTCAATATCTAAGCTAGACCGCTCGTTTTTGTATAAAGTCGTTTACTAACATCCCAAAGGAGTTGCTATTTAAAATCGTCAAAATCGGTCAAAGGGTTTCCGAGCTATGAATGAAACTTTGAAAAAACTCTTGAAAAAATAAAATTTTTCAGTGTTTTTGTTGTTTTTCTTAAGATATGTTGTATATGTTGTAATTCTTCGTATTGTTGAAGTCATTACAGTTGTGTGTATATTAATACTGCACGTGTCACATTGGCCTAAGCAAGTTTTACCACATATTTTATATCATTAAAATTAAATATTAAAAATTAATAAAAAATAAAAAATGGAAAATGAGAAATGAAAAATGGAAAATGAAAAATTGAAAATGAAAATTGAAAATTGAAAAATGAAATTTGAAAAATTATAAATGAAAAATGGAAAATGAAAAATTGAAAATCGAAAATGGAAAATGAGAAATTGAAAATGAGAAATGGAAAATGAAAATGAAAAATGAAAAGTGGAAAATGGAAAATGAAAAATTAAAAATGGAAAATGAAAAATGAAAAATTAAAATGGAAAATGAGAAATGGAAAATGGAACATGAAAAATGAAAATTGAAAAATGGAAAATAAAAAATGAAAAATGGAAAATGAAAAATGCAAAATGGAAAATTAAAAATGAAAAATGACAAATGGAAAATGAAAAAATGGAATATGGAAAATGAAAAATAAAAAATGGAAAAATAAAAATTAAATTTGAAATATGGAAAATGAAAAATTGAAAACGGAAAACGAAAAATGAAAAATGAAAAATGAAAAATGGAAAATGGAAAATAAAAAATGGCAAATGGAAAATGAAAAATTAAAAATGAAATATGAAAAGTGGAAAATTAAAAATGGCAAATGGAAAATGAAAAATTAAAAATGATATATGAAAAATGGAAAGTGGAATATGGAAAATGGAAAATGAAAAATTAAAATATAAAAATAAAAAATGGAAAATTAAAAATGGAAAACGGAAAATGAAAAATTAAAAATGGAATATGAAAAATGAAAATTGAAAAATCGAAAATGGAATATGAAAAGAGGAAAATGGAAAATGAAAAATGAGAAATTAAAAATGAAAAACTAAAAACGAAAAACGAAAGATGAAAAAGGAAAAGAAAAAATGGAAAATGATAAAAAAAAAATTAAAATTGAAAATGAAAAAGGTTGAGGGTGTCAAAGATTCGGCCCAGCCGAGTTTAACAGTCTTACTTGTTTTATGTCAATTTCGCCTTTGAAATAAATATCAATTTAGGGTTGTTTAAAAACTTACCCTAATCCTATACAAAAGAAATTTTTTCGTTCATACCAAATTTGTTTTATAAAACTTTAATATATGTATATTAGAATATGGGTGTAGAAAATATTGTGTAATAAGGTGTGTTACCAGTATTTAGATCAGACAAGGACACAAGAGTTTTGTTTCAAATACGAACGTTATAACAAAATCCAAAATAAAGAAATATAAATTTCAAAAAAAAAAGTCATTCGATTGGTGTGTTTACGATTTAAACACATGTGCTCTGATTTAACACGAAAGTCAAGCACCTGCCACATTTGTGTTTTAAATGGTCTGTAAGGGGTTATTTGTAACTGAGTTCTAATTGTAGGATACAAAAAAAATATTTTAAATTCTAATTTTAGTCTCAACAAGTAGTTTCATATTGAGACAAATTAAAGTTTTCTCATTAAGTTGGACCATTTTGCATTGCAAATACAAATAAAGTCATAGATTCCATACATTTCATCAGTTTTCTGAATTGTTTGAGTTCTTAAAATAACCTTCAACATTTCACAAACATCTTACCTGTGTTACAACATAACTTCCTTTCCAGCTGAACAATGGTTTATGAAACATTTTAAATTGTAAACGTAATTTACCCATATCATCCGAAACACGAAAACTATCAGCCAAAGTAGTTAACCAATTCACGACATTTTCATTGGCGTACGTAATCAATCCTTGGCCAAAGGGATGCTTGCCATCTAACACGAAATTGATAATGCCCCGTACGGAATTTTCCGTAAGTAAAGTTTCTTCATCTAAATGTACAATCCAATCGTTGTCATTCAGAACATTTACATTATCCTCTAGACAATACTGTAAAGCTCGTGATTTAAATAATGCGCCCGTACGTGTTTTATACTCTTTCGGCACCACAATTTCACGAATACGTCGATGATGTGCTAAATTCACTGCCTTATCGGTAACAACCTCAATAAGGAAATTTTCTAACCCAGTGTCCAAGCAGGTATTCATATTTCTCAGCACATTGGTCTTAACCAGTTCAGCGAAATCTCCACGCGTCACAACACGTATGCAAATGAAGGGGGCCAGTAGAGGACTGCCTTTGAGTACTACTTTCTCAGGGAAAGCATTATAAAAGGTTAGACCGCAGAAATTAAATAATACTTGCGGCAGTGTAAGGAACGTTAAGAAACGTAAAAGATAGAGTAATACCGTGACTATCTGACCATATTCAGCCCAAGGATCCAATACGGTAAATGAGCTTTCATCGATTTTTATGCCACCAGAGAACACTTCAAATGCTACTATAACCACTATAAGTAGAGTACAATGAAGTAAATGTTTTGTGCTCGAATTCATGACGATTTAAAAATAAATAAATATGCAATTGATGCTGATAATGTTAATCTAAGTTTTAAGTTTGTAAACTTTTACAAAGTAAGATGATGCTTGTGTAGATTTCCTTCCGGATGATGGCAATTTAACATTAATTCCACCAAATAGTTTTATATTTTCTTTAATGAATTGTTTAAATGCAATTGTACACAATTGTTGATTCCAAAGTTAACAAAAAAAAAAAAAATGTGAAAAAGCACCTCTATATACTATCTATTGTTTCACCAAACTGTTTTTAGTGCAGCGGCATCAGATTTTAAACTGAATATTATAGTTATAGTTGCTGTAGTTGAAAATGATTTGTTTTAGGAGTGTTTGAGATATCTATATTGTAATTATCTGTAACGAAATGAATAAAAGAATGCATTAGTTTATATGACGTTATTGAGTAATTATTAATAAGTACATGTAAAAAAATTTAAGCAGAGATTCTAAAGAACTGATTCTTTATAACGTTTTTCAATTCTAAATTGAAATATCTGAAAATTATATAATTTTTAATTTCAACCTTATTAAATTATATTTCTATTTAAAAGCAAGGTTTTGCATCATTAGTATGTATATTCTATTAGTTTTCCGTAATTAGCTCTTAAATACGTATATGTTCAGACCATGTAGTGACTACAGCTAAATGTAAACATAATTAATTAAACATTGATTGACTCAAGGACGATCGCATTATAAAATACAAATCGGTGTATGTTCAGACTGATATCCAGATTATCATATGGTATCTTGGTCCAATTTGGTTTATGTAAGTTTTCCAAAATTTATCTGTTTATCCAAAATTTATCTGCTAAAAAATAAACATTATAGATCGTCTTCTTGTCAAACAGCTTCCAAATATTTACTTTATTATATCTAAAAACATACAACCAAGTTAAGATTTTACTCCAATTTGTGTTTGTCTTAAACAATTATTTTTTTTTTTTTTTAATTTTAAAATACAAATATTGTTCACAGTATTTTTTCGGAAACGGTAATTTCGAAAATATCAGTAACGGTAGAAAGTTGAAAGTTAAAAGTGTATCGATGCTCTTCAGTAGATTCCTTACGTAGAATTTGGTCGTAACATTTCAAAAATATATCGATGTTAGCTAGTTTAAAGAGAAAGTCATTCCCATTCAAAATATGTAGTCATTGTATATGCGTTCAGAACGGAAGATTCGTTCCAAAGAAAAAATCGCTTAAAAGACTCTACTTGTATTCAAAAACGGGCGATCCATACCGCACATAACATAAAATCAATTTGTATAAAATCAAAATCACAAAACAACATCTACTTAGAGGATCAAAAATTTAAACTAATAATTCATTTATTTTGAAACTTAACTTTTTACATAAAGCAACAATAAAACAAGTAAGAAAATTATACTTGGTCTAGACCGACTATATGACTTATACCATGCGTTTAGAGAGGGGGTCTAAGGTACAACTAATTGGATGTATAAAATAAGCATAAACAAAATAAGAGTGGAATTTTTATTAATTTTTTTTTTTTGCCTGCAGATATGAAAAAGTTCATATTGGATGCTATATTTACATGGGAACTAGGTCAACAAATGGACCGATCCTGACCATATTTGGTAGTCACTTATTTTTTGCAAGAACATATATAAACGAAATATGAGAAAAATCTGTGTTTTGTGATAGATTTAAATGAAAATCGGAAAGCAGCTTTATATGGGGGATATGAATTAGATATCTCCTACAGGGTTATACTAAATGTCATACAAATCTATTCATATTTGCAACCTGTAGTTTGATTACAAGGTTTACATGGACACACAGACGGACGGACGGACGATCATCGCTAAATCGAATCAGAGTCGATCGGTATAATAAAAGATGGGTCCTAGGCCAAATATTTTTGTTAGCTACAAACATCGGAGCAAAGTCATTATGTCCTGACCTCATAGTAGTATAGGATTTAATTAATTAAGTTTATAAAAATAAGTGGAAAGACTGTATTAAGCTTATGTTAAACGACCGAATTATGACCATAACTTGCATTACATGACCATAACTTGCATTGCATTACACGATATGTATTGTATATGAATGTAATTTTGTGTGATTTTAATTAAATATAAAACGTTTTCGTTTAATTTTAACTGATTTCGTTATTTGTGTATGTGAAAAATAAGTTACACAATACGCAATACAAGCAGAAAATACATTTCCAACGATGTACTGAAAATTAAAAAAAAACTATATCTAAAAACTGCACGGAAAACTTTTATCAAAATGTTTTGTGGAAAGACAAATGCCTCCAAAACGTATCACTGTTTGAATTTTGGGTTGGAGGCATAATTGAACCATACTTATTCGAAAACAAGTAAGAAAATTAATTATTGTCATTCTAGACCCACGGCCATTTTAGTTGGTCTGATAGGGGTTATTTGTATGGGGGCTATATCTGCACCCATATTCAGCAATTTAAATAGAGTTCTCCTATGGTCGTTATACTAAATTTCATCAAAATATATTCATATTTGCGACCTGTAGTTTGATTACAAGGCTTACAGACACACAAACTTACGGACTGACATCGCTAAATCTACTCACATCGGTATAATAAATTATGGGTCTTAGTCAGATGTTTTTGGCAGTTATCATCAGCACATACTCATCATACACTCAACATATAGGGTATAGTGATGCTGGTTAACAGTGACATGGAAAATTTCGAGAAAAGAAAGACGTATGTGCCAGGAAACCCTGGCAAAGAAAACAAGTAAGAATTTTATTCGGCTGAGTCGAAATTTTGATGCCCTCCATCTACCATGTTGGTAACAT
Source organism: Cordilura impudica (assembly GCA_963682025.1). Classification (NCBI taxonomy): domain Eukaryota; kingdom Metazoa; phylum Arthropoda; class Insecta; order Diptera; family Scathophagidae; genus Cordilura; species Cordilura impudica. Next base: position 53,884,381 of record OY821520.1, on the reverse strand, counting down.
AAAGAGACAAAAAACCTAGATTTCACATTATCATGGCTAGATTTTTTACAATGATGTTTAAAATTAATTAGATAACACACACAGATATGTAGATAGAACACATTCTCTTATATGTCCATGTTTTACCTCTTTAGTAATGCAAAGGTCATTTACTGTTCGTGTAACAAAATTGTGGAACTCTATTTTACCCTACAGCGAACGTAAATTTTCACACAGAATTTTGCAGTTTCAAACTATTTTTACAAATAATCTGTAAAGAAGAATAATTTATTAATTGATTATTGCTAGCCACATTGGCGTTTAGTCCTCGTTGGATTAACATTTCTCATATTCGTGCCGGGTGGGTTTATTATTTATTATTTTGTTTCTTAGTTATAGTCATTAAAATGTATATGCATATTTTTTTGAATTACTTTATACATATTTAAATATATTTTTTTTATACTAGCCATCAAAATGTAAATATCTTTAGTCATTAGGCCAAAAAGGCTTCAGACTGGAATGAATAAATAAATAAATAATAAAAATTGTATTTTTGTGCTTTTTTAATTGAAAGCAATTATTAAATACAATCAGCATAAATTTAAACACATACAATTACATTTTTGTTTGTTTGTTTATTAGCGATGCTTTTATTGCTTGTTGTTGTTCACATCTACAACAAAAAACAACAAAAGTAACAAGTAATCAGAAATGTGTATGCATCGCATTTATATATCTATATACATATGTTCTGTTATAGCATGTTCAGACGGCAAAATGAACCACTTGATTCGCTCTCTGAATCATGATTGTGAACCTTGGTGTTCAGACTAGTGTTCTTGTTTCATTTTGACGTATATATTTTTTGTGCAAATATTTGAAGCCATCCTTCTACACTTTACGTTTCACTATTTCATTTTTTCCATTTTTATTTGAATATAAAGGGTGTCCCAACAAGAACGCAATTTTTAAATTTTAAATAAAACACAGATATTTAAAAAAAAAATCGTGAAACTTTATTATATCGTAAAATAGACAGAATGAGGTTATGTATGGAACAATATATCGTGCAGATGGCCGCCGCGGCTTTGCTGGCATGCACACAATCTTTTAATGAAAATTTCAATGACCGTTTTGCATAAATGCTGCGGTATTTCATTAATGCAGCGTCCAATTTTCTTTTTTAAGGCTTGAGTCGTCGTCGGCTTATTCGCGTAAACCATCGACTTCAAAAAACCCCAAAGAAACAAATCTAATGGTGTTAAATCGCACGATCTAGGCGGCCAATTCTGATCTCCAAAACGCGAAATAACACGACCGGGAAATGACTGATGCAGCAATTGAATTGTTTCTCTGACTGTATGACATGTGGCGCCGTCTTGTTGGAACCACATGCCCTCCACATTCATTTCTTCAATTCGAGGCAAGAAAAAACTGGTTATCATTTCACAATACCGAACACCATTGATTGTTCGCGCTTGACCTGCCTCATTTTCATAAAAAAAAGGTCCAATGATTCCTCCAGCCCAAAAACCACACCACACAGTGACACGTTGAGGATGCATTTGCTTCTCGTGAATCAATCGAGGATTTTCCTCACCCCAAATGCGACAATTCTGCCTATTGACGAAGCCATCAAGATGGAAATGGGCCTCATCACTGAAGATGATTTTAGCGGCAAAATCAGCATTTTCATGTTGTCTCTCCAATACCCAATTAACGAACTCCCTTCGCTGTCCATGGTCAGCTGGCTTCAGTTCCTGAGTCAATTGAACTTTGTATGCATGAAGATGCAAATCTTTCGTCAAAATTCGCTGCATAGTGGATTTGGAGACACCAATTTGCTGAGCTCGGTGTCGAATTGAGGTGGATGGAGTTTGAGCGACATCATCACGTACAGCTGCGACATTTTCGGTCGATCGACCTGGTCGATGGCGCGTTGTTGTCTTTACATCACTAACAGACCCAGTTTCGGCAAATTTATCCATTAATCTCTTTACAGTTGACTCTTTTGGAGCATTATTGTGACCCCAAATTGATCGCAATTTGCGAACTGTAGCCGCAAAACTTTCATCATTTTGGTAAAACAATTTCACAATGAGAATGCGTTGTTCATTCGTGTAGCGCTCCATTTTTACTAACCTCGTACCTTCTACTAGCAAACAATAACAATTGTTCAAATGTCAAACAATGACACTTCGAATGTTGCCAGATTTAAAAATTGCGTTCTTGTTGGGACACCCTTTATATATGTCTATATATATTCTTTTTATTTGTTAAATGTTTCTATTTATTTCATTGCACCATTAATTTTTTGTTTTTTCTTTGTTTATATATTTTTGACAGCTAGTTCAGATAAACTAGCGATAATTTCTTATCAAACTTAGAGATGACACTCAATGTTTCTAGGTTCACAACTAGGTTAATTTTGAACCAAGTAGATTCGCTCTCAAAATTTTGTATGGCGCATCATGTAGATTCAATCATGATTCGGGAGCGAACCGTGAATGAGAGAGCGAACCGCGAATCTTGTTGTCGTCCGTGTGAACATAGCATTACGTATAAACATTTTTCACTATTTTTAGTTTTTTTTTTAATATGACATTTTATCCGAGTATCTTTACATTTTCGTACATGCAATATCAAACTGCTGCAGATTATGACTGACCTATTGCGGATAAGTTAATGTTTTCAACATAGAGACAGACAGACGGGCATCACTATATCGACTTCTCATTTTATGAAGATCAAAAATATATATAGTTTATGGGGTCTCCGGAATTCAGTTCGATGAGTTATAAACGGATTGACAAACTGATATAAGTATACCTTCTGCACAGTGGTGTGGAGGGTGTAAAAAAGGTGTTTTCTGTCAAATCAAATCTTGCATGAATTTTGGGACACTCTTTATTATACATCATAAAATATAAATCAAAAATCTTTCCTATTTTACGAAATATACTATGAGTGATACCTACATTTTTTAAACTTTTCTACTTCAATAAAACGTTAATTAAGAATACATCATAAATAAAATTTATTTATTATTTCAATACATTGGAAGCCTACAAGTCCAATATACTAGTATTAATATCCATCTTAAAATTAACTTAAAACTATTTTAAATATAAATAAATTTTACCAAATATTACGAAAATAAAAAAGGAATTAATAAAAAAAAGAAGAAAAAGCTAAACATATATTTTTATATGACAAGGGCATAAAATATTATCAAACATTTAAAGCTAATAAACTCAAAATCTTATTTTTTCATGTCAGATAAGGATATAATTTTTAATGATTCAAGAATTGAAATAAACATATTTCGGGTAGAATGAATAAAGGTAAAGTCATCAACTTGATAAACAGGGTGTCGAAATTCCATAATTTTATAGAAACAGAGCACTGAACGTAAACATAAAAAGTCGGGGCCCAGTTCAGAAAATCAAACAATTCTTTAAACAATCCTTTAAATCCTTTAATCCTTTAAAGATAGTCATGTTTCTAGACCACGTTCCTCAATAAACTTCCAAACAGTAGTTAATTTTTGACATTTGTAAGGCATGAGCTAAATGGTATCTTACAATCTTTTCAATGTAAAAGAAATCTGATTTGATAGGAAATTTATATAATTTTCAAAATTAAGTTAAGAGTCAACAATAACATCAAGGCACTTAAGCGAGTCAACATAACTAATTAATTGATTTTTTTTTTACAAACTGTTGGGTAGATACATACAATTTAGTACATTATACAGATTATTAAATAGATTTCAGAATCCGTATCAATTTTAGAATCTACATTATGTAAAAGAAAACTATCATCGGCAAAAATTTATGTATGATTTACAAAAATTGTTATCCATAAGTGAAATGCAATAATTTTAAATATGCCAAGAATTGTTGGGACTTAATACTGAGCCCTGCGGAACAGCTGAGTCAGTCAGATAGGAATATATAATCTTGAAGTTTTTTAATGAGAAATTTATGGTTTATACGATCGAACGCTTTAGAAGGATCAAGAGAAACCAAAAAAATACAGTTTTCATGTTTACTGAGTTTTTGTTTTACTGAATGAGTAAGAAAAATAAGTAAGGATGTTATATTGTGGCTACGACGAAATGCATAGTGATTAGGATGAAAGAGCAAATATAATTCACAAAGGGTTAAGATTTGTAATTTCAGTATGTTTTCAACATTTTTGAAATTTCAGGCAAAATGCAAAATGTCTCAAATTATCCACATGTTAGTTTTTACTTTTGGCGACCCAATTTCCATGCACTTGGAAATTTATAAACTATAAAAATAGTATTCAAAAGATGAAGATGCGGTATTGAAATATGTAAGTGCAGGGCCGGCGCTAGGGTTGAGCCAGTAAGTCCAAGGCTTGTGGCGACTGACAGAATAGGGTGCCATATATAAAAAAAAAATGAAATCAATCTTTCACAAGATATTATGGTACGCAATAAGAAAAAAAATAAAAAAATTAATATGTAAAAAAAAACAAATTTGTAAATAACAATACATAAAACAAAATTTATTTTCTTTTTTTTTCGTTATTTAAAAGAAATTCATATTTATGATACATAGTAGGCTTTGCATTTCACAACATTTGAGATTTTTTTTTTAATTCAAAGAATGATAACTAAACAAACAACGACTGTGACGCATGTTAGCTAGTTTTTCAAAACAACGAAATTCATATTTATATGTAATTTATCTCTTTTTTCGTAGATAAAAAAAAATCCGCCAACATTATACAGAGTGCATCATTTATTGCTTATTTTGGTATAAATTTTATGTATTATGTAAGAAATGTAAGTCGCCGTTGCGCATTAAAACGACAACACGCTTGCGATGAAATAGACTTTGCAACAAAGAACAAAATCTTTTGAAGGAATTGATTTTTTCGATATGAATTTAAGGATAAACGAAGTGTACCAAATGCATATATCGGAGGAAGTTACACGAAAATTTAATCCTAAATGATATGATAATTGAGGGTCCTGGAATAGTAGTCACCGAGGAATTGAGTGGAATCCGTTTCGGTGTTTGGTGGTATCGAAAGAACAGATGTCAATAACGTCAACTTTTACTATCATGAAGTGGTAAATCACTCTGTTGGATTAATCAGAGAAGATGGCGAAAACACAAACACAATTGAGGTTATTTGGTCAGGGATTCAAAGGAAATTTTCCATTATATGTAGAACCCTGAAAATATATCGGCAATTCCTTTTAAGTTTATATGGCGTCGGATAAATAGTGGGATGCTTTTTTGGGAACTTTTTGTTAAATTATTTTATTTGCGTGTTGGTTGGTTCATTTATAATTTCTTAAGTTTTTGTAATTTTTTTTATTAGATGTCAGATTTATTGATTTCCGTATATAGCTTGTTTGAGGTAGGCAGAACAACCGAAAAAGCTTCATCAAAGTTTTATATATATGTATGTATATTAAAATAAAAAAAAATCATGTGAGTCCGATCACAGGGAAGATGTGCAAACATCTAGTAATTAAAGACTTTTATGTCATTTTTTAAAATCAAACAGAAAACGTCATCTATGTATCACTTATAGCAAAAACTGTTTCAGCTAATTCAACAACCCTTTGCTGTAAAACGTTAAAAATATCCCAATATAAACTATTTAGTTGTGATACATAGATGACGCTGTTAAAAAAGTGGCATAAAAAACAATGTTATATCATAATTTTTTCACCAATACAATAATAAGTCACACAGCGTTATGTGTCAGCACTCACCTATTACGTGTTACACTGTTTTTGTGATTGTATTGTGAAATAGAAATTTATTATTTTTATTTATTTTTAAAAAGACCCCATAAATTAGGTTAAACAAAATAAAGTTTTTAGCTATTCTTGTTTTTTCTGCTTTAAAAATATGGGGCGCGATTTAGGCCCTTGGCCTAGGGCGCCACAAATGATCGAGCCACGCTAAATAAGTGGGAATATAATTTTCAAAAACTTTATTGGAATCATATAACAAGAAACCTTTGACTTAATAGATGTAATAGCAATGAAAATATCATATTCTGTAACCGTATTGAAAGAAACAGAGTTAGCACCATCAATAAAGTTTTCAAAATTATAATTACCAAGGTTGTCTGACTTACATAGATTATTTAAAAATGCAGTCGACTCAACGTCAGCTTCATTTAGTTCAAGGCTTTCACGACCAATGCATCCCAACCTACGCATATTTTTTCACTTGCAATTGTTACGAATATTAACACAAGAAAATAAATTCTTACCGTAATTTCTACGAACTCTTCTGATAACAGATTTAGCTTAATTCCTAAGTTTACAAACCAATTACCATTCCTTAGGTAATTACCATAAGTCTCTCAACGATCTAGCATGAATAATTTCACTGTAATTTATCCAGTTGATGCCATTAAAATTTTAAAGTAAAAAAAAAAATAAATGTTATAATTTTTTGTTGTTTATTTTTCAAATCACATATAAAAACTGCGTAAACAAGCCAGTATATAAGTATTGCGGACAATTGTTACTGTGTGCGCGTTATGTATTCATTACTCTATGGGACAATTAATTTTGAAAACAAATCTGTTTTAATTGAAACAGAAAAAAATTTCACAAAACGATAAGATAATGGAAAAGTCTACGATATTTTAAATGATAGCGTTATTAAATGGTTAGTTATCTTTAGTAATTTATTTAATATTTCCAAGTGTTAAATTGTTCTTAAATTTGAATACAATTGTGCTATAATGATTATGGCATGATTCCACATGATAAGACCCATAAAAATTAAACAAAAATGTTAATAGTTATTTTACAAGAAATCAAAATTTTACATTAAAATAATAGTATTTATATGTATTTAGTATTGAAAATAATTCCTGTATCGTTAATTTCATTGTCAATTCTTTTAAGTTAAGGGTTTTTATATATATACAGTGCGCTGGGTTTCACGACTACCCTTAATCGTGACGGCCAGTTGTTGCGACAGCTTGCTTTTTAGCATTGCGGGCGACAGTTTACTTTTTTCTTCAAATTGTAATAAGAATATCTACATCCTTGGTTTTGATTGCATTGCTTTGCCACATTTTTTATCCCAACGTAAGCAGTAATAAGGAGAATTCAAAATTTTTTTCTTACATGGTGTTTGCAGGGCATTATTTAAACTAGCAGAGCGCAGCCCTCGAAATTCGAGTGAAACTTCTAGGAAAATTTATTTTTTCATTCAATTATAAATATTTGTTGAACACACAGAAGATATATATGTAACTGGGTTTGATAATAGTTTTATAAGAGCCTAAAGGTATTCTAATCAATTTAAGCCAATTCACAATTCAACACAAATTTAATAAACACACAGCATTGTATAATTTTTTATTTGAAACTTTAAATGAATTTTACTCCAAAACAATGTTTCAGACGGTGCAAATCTGTATATTTGTGGTGGACAGCTAAACAAAATACCTTTCAAATGGGATATGTTTGGTCAAAATCGGTTGGTAACTAAAATTTTTATATCGGTCAAAAGAAATTGCTTTGTTTATTAATATTATAGATATGGGGAAAGATCAAAATATATTAAAGCCCACGATTACTCAAAAATTAAAGATTTAAAAACAAGTAAGAGTGTTAAATTCGGCTATGCCGAATATTTAATCCCCTCCCGTGTTCTAAACACAATCAGCCCAATTCTAAACAAAAATTCCGCATGAAATTTCTCACTTCTCCCTTTTCCCCTATTATGAATAAAAATTCCTTCGGAAAAAAATTCGATGGGAAAAAAGTAGTTATTCTCAAGGCACTTGAATTTGTTTTTTTCCTTTAAAAAATTTCCCTTGCAAAACAGACAGGAGTTTACATAAAAATGTAAGAAGTATTTTGATAAAACAAAAAAAAAATATTTTAATGTTCTTGTAGGTTGAAGACCACGAATAAAGCCCAACTTCAACGTTTGTTAACTTTAATGAAAGCCAATTCAAGCATTGATTGCGTTTTCCATAGATTCAGCCCGCAATTGACTTCTAGCAATCCTTTAGCTATTTCGTTGTTGGTATTCTATAACACCGATTTCCTCCACAAGTGCTCGCATCATAGCTATGCTATTCATTTTTTTATTTAATAAATTTATTTTCGTTTGCACACATAAAAATATAAAAAACAAATTGTCAATAACAAAACAACTTGCTTCAAAATTCGATGATGCCACTTATTCATTTTTTTGTTCACGCGGAATTTATAATTGGAGGAGTTTTTTCTCGAGATAAGTATTTTTCGTGGGAAATAAATTCCTTGAGAATATTCGTAATTGGGCTGAATATTATAAGCAATATTGTCAACATTAAATAATAAAAAAGGTTAGATCTCAAATTATAATGGCTAGGTTTTTAACAATGATGCATAAAATTAATAACATAATTTATAAACATTTTAGGTATTTTCGTTCTTTTTGATGTGTAAACATCTATACGCTCAGGGGGGTAAAAATCTATTTCACAATACAGTCACAAAAGCAGCGTAAGAAGTAAGAATTAAGACAAAAACGGTGTGAAGTATATATGTATTGGTTATGATATAATATTATTTCAGCTAATTCAACAACCTCGGCTACAACGCTATTACTAATATAAAAATTATTTCAGCTAATTCAACAACCGCATCTATAACAACCAGTTGAAATATTAAATAATAATAAATAATTTTTATATTAGCTGATCACCTGCAGTTGTTTGCTATAAGTGATACATAGATGACGCTTTCTGTTTGATTTTAATTGATGTATAAATAGATGTTTACACATCTCCCCTGTGATCGAACTAACATAGTTTTTTAATTGAGAGAAATTATTAAATGAGTAAGTAAGGAAGTAAATATTTTTTATTGATTTTTTTTTTCGTTCAATTACAATGATTTTTTTTTTTACTTAAAAACAGAAAAATATATTTCTTAGAACTATTTTGCCTTGTTCTAGTAAAAGGTAATTATGAATAAGCAACATGCTAAACAGAGACGGTACAATAATACAACGTATTTTGGCACAGCTACATAAAAATGCTTGATCCCGACATTAACGATAACTTACAGAGTTAAATTCTGTTACAGAAATGTTACAGAACGAACTGTACAACAACAACAAGCAGTACAAAACAAATTAAGAACAATATATGTTAATTATTTACGGAGACGCTATGTTAAATGACTTTTCAAAGCGTTAATTTAACAGTTCAATTGAGAATGCAATACATATGTATCAAGTACCAAAGAATCTTTGATTGCAATGGCTACACCTATATAATTATATGATGGAGTGTTTAAAAGATCAACTTGACGAATTTGGTCGACAATCTAACTTAGGAAGTAAAAAAAAAAAAATTAGTTGTCTATGGCCCATAGTTATTAATCACTTTTTGTAAAAGACGTTTTAATTCGCCTTCGTCTTATTCTTTTGCATGTTTCTGCAGTTTTTAAGAAACTTCTGCATTTCTTGTTCCAACGACATTTGCTCCGGTTCTACGAAACAATTTGCCAACTTCAAAAACTCCTTAATAATGGGAGAGTTTCTTTTCCCCGAACTTTGTGGCTGAAATAACCACGCATATCAGGAGATATAGTTGACGATTTAATGGCCTTTTTGACATTACTGCTTACTAAAGAATTTTCTTTCCGAACTTTTCTCAGACATTCAAGTTTTTTTGGTGTATATTGTATAAGAACCGCAACTGCTCCAATTAGCAGGATGTCCTGGTACTCCACAGTTTACATAAATCGGTTTTGAGCCCTCTGCCTGACTAAGTTATACTCAGAGTTGCAGTTCCGAGCTCTATGCCCACAATGCTGACACCTATAACACTGACTTTCGCTGTTCTTATTTGATTTTTTCCAAATCACTGTCTGGTTCAATAAATGCTTTCTATGAGCAATGTCCGTTATTTTTTGCCAGGGTAAAGGGAAATAAGAAAGAGCCCAATATCTGAGTTGCTTATACTCGAAAGAGATGTAAATTTAGATACCTTGCATACAATGTCTGGTACCAGCTGGTCCAAAGCATTCATTATTTCCTGTGTATCCGTTCTACAATATGGGCCACGTAAAACTAACTAAATTTGTTTAAATTCTTTAGGAGTAAAAGAATAAGATTTAATCTTTTCTCAACAGAGACGTCATTTCAGAGTGAACATGGGGATCTGAAATATAACATGTACAATAAACAGGTTCGAGTTCAGTTATATTTTAAGTCCTGTTGTGGCTCGTGTAGTAAGAAAAAACAGAACATGTACAATAAACAGGTTCGAGTTCAGTTATATTTTAAGTCGTGTTTAAAATATAACTGAACTCGAACCTGTTTATTGTACATGTTCTGTTTTTTTCTTACTACACGAGCCACAACACGACTTAAAATATAACTGAACTCGAACCTGTTTATTGTACATGTTCTGTGTTTTTTTTTCAGTACACATACCAGAACATGAACTTCAAATAAAGCAACACTCAAAAATGTGTGCTTTATGTGTGATTGAAACAAAAAGTACGTGATAGAAAAATGTTCGTGTAAATAACGAAATATTAAAACGAACACAGTCATGGTTGTGTTGGGCACCGAAGAAAATTTAAAAACAAACATAATTGATATGAAAATAAAACAAGTAAGAAAATTATAGTCGGTCTAGACCGACTATACGATACCCTATACCATGCGTTTAGAAACCCTATCTCTTAGGCCCAACTAACTGGACATTGAAAATAAGCAAAAACCAAATTTGAGTGGGATTTTTATTAATTTTTTTGGCTGCAGATATGAAAAAGTTCATATCGGATGCTATATCTATAAAGGGACTAGGTCCAAAAATGGACCGATCCTGATCATGTTTGGTAAAGTCTCTTGTATTTTGCAAAAATATGTACAAACAAAATTTGAGAAGAATCAGTGCAATATTTTTGTTTTTTAATAGATTTAAGTGAAGATCGGGAAGCAGCTCTATATGGGGTCAAAGGGATCATTTTTGGACTACTCATTAGTGGATGTAATGAACGCATACAAACCCAATTTGAGTAAGATCTATATGACAATTTGGATCTTATGGCAATTTATGTCGATTTCATATGGGTAATTTGTATGGGGGCTAGGTCTGAACATGGACCGATTCTCACCAATTTCAATAGCGTTCATCCCATGGCCGATAAAAGCTTATATACCAAATTTCATCAAAATATATTCATATTTGCGACCTGCAGTTTGATTACAAGCTTTACATAGACACACAGACGGACGGACGGACGGACGGACGGACATTGTTAAATCAACTCAGAAAGTGATTCTGATTCGATCGGTATAATTAAAGATGGGTCTAGGTCAAATATTTTTGGTTGTTACAAACAGCAGCACAAAGTCATTATACCCAAACCACATAGTGGTATAGGGTATAAATATGTGTGTGTTGGTCTAAGTTATGTTTGTTTACATATATGTACGAGTTTTTTATTCAGTGTGTGTTTTTTTCTGAACTCTGATAATTATAGAATGCTGTGTGTGTGTTTATTAAATTTGTTAATGTGTCTGCAAAATTTGTATATGAAAAGCCCTGTGTTGAATTGAATAATAATTTTGGACATAAACCAATTACGACAATAACGCAATCCAATTTCAGTATAATAATTGCATATCACACGCCCTGTGTTGAATTGTGAGTTGTCAATAGCATACTTTTAGGTGGCATAAAATTTGAAAGAAATAAATTGAATGAAAAAATAAATTTCCTAGAATTTGTACTCGAATTTCTGCTATTATGAATAAAAAAACTAACTCATTAAAATCATGTTTTGATTATTCTTCCTTTCTTTGTAAATTAAGTTTACCGTATCGTTTCAGTCTTACTCAACAATTGTAAATTCTACAGCAAAAAAAAAATTTTTTTTGCAATACTTTTTTTTCAATATTTTTTTTTTTAATATTTTATTTAATCGTCGTCACGAGTCTACCTGTAAAATTTCAGCTCGATTGGATCACGGAAAAAATCTATCCAGAGATTTTCGACAGACAAGCAGAAACAACGAGTTAAAATAAAGGGAATGAAAAGATTTTTGTTTGTAATAATTACACACTATTTTTAAATGAAATTTTGGGTTCGGTTATGGCTCAAATTCACTTTCCACGACACGTCTGGGTTTCAATTAGTTGCGAATACCGAGTGTGTACTGTATATGTAATATACTTATATGTATGTTGTTTATTATAGTTCTGAACACAATTTGGTTGTTTCTTCTTTATTTTTTTTTCTAAAAATAATAAGATAAAGGTGTATTATTTTATAGATAAGTTCCTTTTCGTTCCTTATCGGACGGACTGGTGGTAAAAAAGATTTAAAATTGGAAAACTCAGTCAAACACAACAAACATTATTTTGTGGCGCTGTGCAATCTGAAACGAACATCAAATAAAGGCAGATTATTTAAATAAAATACAATATTTGTATACAGCTACAAATCCAGTGTTTGTTCTTTATATCACCGTTATTAAATCGAAAGTTTATGTATTTGTATGGCATGTTTCTTTAATTGAAGACAAATTAAACCTTTTATCAGTACTGTTAAAATGATTTAAATTGTTTTTTTACACAATTTACTTAGTAAATCAATATTTGATTTTTTTTTGCTGTTCACTTGTCCTAAAACCATTATCACCCAGAACATAAATTTAAAATTTTCTAGCTTAAGCTAAAGTGTCAGAGTAGTAATTACTTTATCTTTTATTTCGGAAATTTTATTTGACTCATACAAAACTGTTATCGAGGAAGTATGAATCGACACGAAAATGTACTTGTGAGTAAATGTACTCATATTATGCCGGTACATTGTTGTGACGTCGTGTGACAGTGTTATATGGATGTCGTGGTTCTTAACATTGAAATGTTTTATATTATTGTTATAATATATTTAATTTTCGTAGTATATTGTTAATGTTGTACTCTCTGCTCTCTAGATTAAAAATAAGTAAAAAATAAATATAAATATATACATGTAGGTACATATGTATGTATGTATATAAAAAGAAAATATGAAAATAACATCCAATTTGTATGCACATAGTATAACTAGTATAATTTTTTTTTTTTGTTAATACTGTGTTGCATTTAGAAAATGTAAATTAAGATACGAGTAATGAGAGTTCTTTATTAAAAGCTGTGGGTTTTCGAGTTATTATCAATTGAAATTAAAATAACGTATATCATTTAAATGAAAATACGTCTCAGTATCGATATTTGAGTATGCCTTTAATAATAAAGGATGAATAATCGTTCGCTAACAGCATCGATAAAAAAAATAGCAGTCTTATTAGTCACTATTACGGTTTGTATTAAATACTATTTTAAAAGAAAAAAAAGATTTGTTTTAAATACTATTTGCTGAAATATATATTTGTTTAAATGTATATATACATATGTGCCATGTGACCAGCGACCAAAAATAAGTTTTTAAATTTTTTTCACAAAATAATAGCATAGAGTAGTAAATGTCGGCCAAGTATACAATATTGATCCTTGTGAGCTAATCTTAATCTTAATGTAAATGTTTTATATCTTAATTTTTTCAGGCAAAAATAAAAGTTCTTATTAGAGTTTAAGCGGCTGACATTACTAGGTTACACTAGCAAATATAATACAAGCGGAAAACACCATAACATGTTTAAGCTGTTATTAATTTATATTTAAAGTTAAACCCTTATGTCAAAAACACGCTCTAAGAAGGTTTATTTAAAAAAATTGTTTTTTTTTTATTTAAAAAAGATTTACGAATTGCTTTCTGTGATCCGTCTGGCTAACATGTAGTTCGTGGCTTCCACGTAGTTGCTGTTCAGCATACAGTTAAGTTACGGTACCTAGATGCTTTCACTATGGTTATGATTGCATAACTTTTCGTTTTAATTGTACAATTATCAAATAGCTCCCTAATCTCCATTGCGGAGCTGAGTTGATTATGTGGTTGTAACTAGAGCCAGCGGTCAAGCTTGAATACTCGAGCAAATCATTTAATACTCGAGCAGCTCGAATAGCTCGAAACTAGAGTAATGTGGAGCTCTGGCAGTAACCACGCGATTAAACTTAAATCATAAAAATAAAGTTTTACAAAAGGGGTATTTTAGGTTAACAATTTATGGATCTATTTTAAATTAAAACAATAACAAACGCTTCTGGCAAATGATTTTTTTTTATATTGCATACATCAAACCATAAAGATCTCAAACAATTGTGACTAAAAACTACGAAGCAACACCTTCAAATGTGTTCAATTATAATTCCATTACGATCAATATGAATTTCTGTTTTTTTAAATAACTCATTAAATTTTATAACCGAAGAAACGCTACTTTAAAAAAATTGTTATTTTTAATTATTAAATTACATGCAGTGTTCGGCAGTTAAGAATTTTCAATGGGTATTTTCACCCCCTCCTACAAGTGTAAGGGGTATTTTCATAAACTAAAGGGTATTTTTTAAAACTAAAGCAAAATAAAATTGTTGACCAAATTAATTACTACTGTTTTTTTTTAAACATGACGAAGTAATATATATATATATATATAGCAGTTATATGCATTACTAAAACAGTGATAGGACATTTATTTTTTTTTTTTCACATTGAACAACATCATTTTCGTTACTCAAATAAAAATCGGCGCCTTCGCAAGGATTTCCACATGTTTATCACCAAGTCTGGCTTACTTATCTCTCTTGATGCGGTTTTGGCATGAAAATCCTCTTTCGCAAGCTGCAGTAGATACTGGTGAAGTTAAGAGAATCATTAAAAATTGCAAGTACTCTGGATACATGCACTCCTCATCCTCAGCAGCTCTAAGCTCATTTGACATGCCTTGTATTTTTCTAACAAAAACTTCACTTCATACTATTCATCCTGCAACTTATCCTGTTTAGGATGAATGCTACCATACACTTGTGAACATACAATTAAGTTATTTTTTTCTGAGTGAAAAAATAACGGTACGTTATTTATGTTAATACAAAAACAAAGAATTTTATATAAAATAATTCATTTATAATATGTGTTTATTCCAGATACACATATATAGTAATATTTGTATATAATTTTAGGTTTTTTGACATTTGCAAGTGGGACAATTTATTATTTTTCTCCTCAGATTATTTGTTAGTAAAAAAATTTTATTTTTTATAAATTTGTTAATTTATTTATTTTATATTCACTAAAGCACTAAAGGCCCATTTACATGAACCACTCAGTCGTATGGTTTTTCGACATAAAAATCCGATGAAATTCATCGGACTGTCATAAAGTCGTACCGACATTATTTCTGCATACTATTACATGATACGACTTTTTCATAATACTCCCTTTTTGACCGGTCGTATTACAAAGTGTAAATAGTGTAAACTGGCCTTAAACAATATTTGAACAAATTTTTAAAGGCCTTTGTTCTGTACTTTAGAAAGAGGTTACTAAATGTTTTCATACTACGTAGTTATTTTATTAAATTTCCTCTTTAGTTTTTAGATATTTTGAGCAAATTACATTCTACATAAAAAAAAAAATTTAACTTCTTCCTTTCCTTCAATGTTTTTGCAAATTTTTCGCTATTTAATTTTAAAAATATTGCATCACACGATTTCAGCGTTTCCATTTCAATAAAAACTTCCAAAATGTTAGTTTTTCGCACAATTTCTCATTTGTTTTTTATACTATGGCTTTGCTTGTATTTTATCATTCTTGGCCCACTGCACACCTCATGTTTACGTTTTTTCTGCTTTTTTGTTTTTAAGTTTTTATTTGTGCTGCAGCTTTTTAACACATTTCACTTATGCCGTTTTCTTTTCTGACAAAAAATTTCGCATTTTATTTGCACTTTTTTCGAAAAGTATGTTTTTTTTTATATTGTATTTTGAATCAAGAGCAACCTTATCTTATAT
This sequence comes from Cordilura impudica, assembly GCA_963682025.1. Classification (NCBI taxonomy): domain Eukaryota; kingdom Metazoa; phylum Arthropoda; class Insecta; order Diptera; family Scathophagidae; genus Cordilura; species Cordilura impudica. The sequence continues at coordinate 53,868,467 of OY821520.1, read as the reverse complement.
ATCAATAGAAAGGTTTCAAAGTCGAGCCCTCGTAAATCGCAAAATATTGCAGCCATTGACTTTTTTCGGGTCATAGTGTGAGAATATTTCCCCATTGTTCCCCTTTTTTGATTTGACTTTAATAGGAGGGTTGCCAACTATCACATAAAACATATATTTTTCGCAAGATTTAAAATTTTTACACATAAAGGAGACTACGTCATATAACGGGAAAACATTCGGATGTTTCTTGGCGCATGCGATGAATTATTACTAGACGGCTTTGAGTAAAAGTCGCGCAGGATAAATGGGACACTGAGATTATCGAAGTATTGATGTTGTTGAATCGGAGTCGGAATTTATTTTAAAAAATTTAACCATGATGTGCCGATGCGTGAATTTACGCATGAAGGTAATTGCGTTTTCACGCAGATTTCACTCATTTTGGCGAACACTGATTACATGTACAAAAGTAAACTAACTCTTAATATTAGTCATTTTGCAATTGAGAAAATAATTAATTTACTTATTCCTATATAATAGGTGCGGAAATTTCGAGTTTTGAGCCGATAAGCGCCCCGGTAGTTGAGCCGGTCGAAACCTATTTTGAAACACTCAATTGGTAAGTTTTACCCCACCAACCGTATTGATCTGACATTGGTTCTTTTGATTTCCACTTGCATCGATCGATGACACATGGCCTGTCTGAGCAACCCTTCACGTCATATGAAGACACCAAAAATTCGGTTGATTCGTGGTTAGACTCAAAATTTGAAGCATTATACCACATCGGAAGAATGCTGCCAGAAAGATGGAAAAAAAGTAGGTTCCGTACTTTCACCATAAGTGTATAAAAGCGGAAACTTATTTCTATACCTGATATGTATGAAAAAAAAAAAAAAAAAACAACCCACATTAAAAAATACTTCAAATGGAGCAATTTGTTTTAATTAATTAATTGTTCAAATATTTCTTTGACAACCAACTGAATTTTGATGTACTGCAAAATATTACTACTATTTAATTGTCAAGACCAGAAATGATTCGTCTCCAACTGTAACCACTTATAATATGTATATGTGTGGTCACAAGCACAAGAGAAAAATAACTTTATATAAATGTAATGGGGCTTCATTACGACTAAGGTCATCATGTTTTTATTAATATCATTTTAAAAAACATTGTTAGAGAAATGGTGATTTCACGTAAATATACTGTTTTGTTAGTAGAATATGATAGCATACATAACTCAAATCGTTCTTAAGTCGACTTAGGCGGTTATCGATTGTGACCACAGATATGTATATATTTTCAATTTTCACTATTTAAAAATTTAAATAAAAAATTTAGTCATAGGGTCAAAAAATATTAGAGAAATTATTTTAAAAATATGAGTTAACATAATTAAAGATTTATTTTAATAGCCTATTCTATAAAATGAAACCTTAAGAAACCTTAAAACATTTTAAAGTTTTTATTTTATATAAATACAAATGTTAATCGTTTCGTTACGTTTCGTTTTATAAAATGAGCCCCTAAATTAATTGAGAACCTACACTTTTTTTATTATATATTTTTATTTACAATCTATTATTTTTACAAATTTGCTAAGTTTATAGAAATAACGTGTCTTTTGGTTTCCATTGAAAGCAATACTTTAAATTTTATATGAACATAAATACAGAGTTAAGTTAAACATTATAGATAAAAGATATTGTTTAAATATATCAACCAGTTTTAGGGGCGTTTGAGCCTAAATGAAAGGGAGATCTAAAATCTGTGGTTTTCTGGAATAACCGCGTATGTCCATTTTTGTCAGTTTTGAGTTAACGATGCCAAAATATTAATTTTTAACGCTCTTTACATGTGTTAATTTTTTTTTTTTAATATTGACCATTTCTGAGTTTTTCTTTAAATAACGACGTAACTTAAATGTTTATTAAATTAATTTGCAGCACTATCGACGTATGTCAACCTACGTCTGATCGCTGACAAATTATTTTCTCAGAAAACGACACATAGCGACATACGTTGTTATTAATGAAAAAAATGCAAAATAATTTTGGATTATTTTTCAGATTATAACAACTTATAAAAACTTGTGTGTTTATTTATGTTATTTTTTGTCATAATATTATTCTTGATACGTTGTTATATTCTCATCCCAAGTCCCGTTAACTTTTTGTTGACGAACAAAAAAAATCAATTTTTCAAGCAACAACAACTTATGTCTACATCGGTGGTTGCATTGGTAGTTTTCTTTTTCAAAGAAAACGACGTTTGTCGACATAAGTTGTATTGTCTGCACACACTTTAAGTGTTATTTACATATTGTTTTCTTCATCCTTCTCTAGGATCTATTCCTCTGAAGATTATTGACTCAAAATTTTTTATAAAGTATTTATTGCCTATATCTACAGGACTGTTAAATAAAAAGCTCTAAAAACTTTATATCGAGCACATAATTTCAAATATAACGTTTTTTGGCTCCCCTGAACATTTTGACTTTATGGCATATGCGGTTATTCTAGAAAACCCCAGAAATATGATTTCGTTTAAGCCTCCTGACTTCATCAGTTTCATCTAAATGTGTGATTGCTAAAATATTTATGTGCTTACTAAGTGTTTCTAAGTAATTACAGCTAAATCTTTTGATTTCGGATATTACAAAAGGTATTTTCAAGTCATTATGTAAAGCTTTATTATGGATTTTTCTTTCCTGGCAAAAAGATTACACGTTTTTCCCATTTCGCACTTTTTTCTCTTGTTGTGTTTTTTTCTAAAAAATGTCCACCTTGCGAAAAGGGAACGTGTTCTTTTCTAAAAATGTCGCACTATTTTTTTTTTCAATTATATATTCTTCCTTTATTTACATATTTTAACAAATTTGATATTTACATATGAGATCTTATCTTTACATATAGATATTGCAACAAATAATACATAGGATCTAAAGATATTAATTAGTTTTTATTTTATTTTTTAATGATTTTTAAAGGAAAATGGGAGGAAAAAACCTTTATATGATTTAATATATTCAAATACTATCTGAAAATGTTTATATGCTTATAGGAGGTTTATTAGTAATAATAGACCTCTATAAGCATATAATTTTCAATTTGGTGATTTCTTTTTTTAATTTTACGTTATTTCTATACATTCTCTTAGCAGTGGGTAAGAGGAATTTTCAATTTTGGCAAAGTAATTGTTATTAATCCTTGATATGAAATCGATAATTTTTTCATAACCGGTTTCTTCATGAAGAAGATTTGTAGGATACCTCCAGTGCTTTTTATATATCATTTTAAGACATTTGTTTTGTATAATTTGTAAGCGTTTTAGGTGGCAGTTGGCAGCGTCACTCCAAATAGGACACGCGTATGTTAATATCGGCCTTATAACACTTTTGAAGAGTAGATTTTTGTTTTGGTGGTTTAGAAATGACCTTCTATTTAGTAGTGGCCATAATGCTTTAAATGATTTTATAGCTTTTTGGCACGTAGCCATAATATGTTGTTTAAATGTAAGCTTTTTGTCCAAGACAACTCCGAGATATTTGACATCGTTAAGTACATTTATGGTATTATTTCCAATAAGAAGGTGACGTCTTGGCAGTCTTTTGGGAGATTTGTTGAATGGAAAAATTATTGCTTGGGTCTTGTTTGGATTAATTTTGATTTTCCATTTGTGGAAATATTTACTGCAATTTACAAGTCCCTTTTCCATTTTCTTCAGGAGTGCACTTGTAAGTTTGATTGAAGAAATTAACGCAGTGTCATCTGCGTAATAGGCAATTTTCATATATTTTGGGACTTTAAAATCGGATGTATATATCGAGTAAAGCAATGGCGACAAGACTGATCCTTGAGGTAACCCTGAGGTAATGGTTTTTGGAGTTGATGTTTCATTATTAATTGCAACTTTAAAGCTTCTGTCGTGAATGAAATCTGAAATAAGTTTACATAGATATTTTGGTATATTTGCATCAAGAAGTTTAAATAAGAGGCCATTATGCCAAACGGTGTCAAACGCTTTTTCAAACGCATTTTATTGGTGATTATTTGATTTTTAATTCTGTTTATTTGGTGAGTAGTGCTATGTCCTTTTTTAAATCCAAATTGTTCTTTAGCAACAATAGAATTGGTCGTTACAAATTCACTAAGACGAGAATGTAGAATTTTTTCAAATATTTTACCAAAGTTACTTAATAGACTGATAGGTCTGTAGCTGTTTGGGTTAGTTTTTGGCTTATTAGGTTTGTTGACAGCTATAACCTTAGCATTTTTGAAATAGTTTGGGAAATAGTTGAGTTTGATGCAGCTGTTAAATATTATAACCAGTAATTTTAAAGCTTTAATTGGTAGTTTCTTTAAAAGCAGGTTGGGAACATTGTCAAAACCGGGGGATTTTGAGGGTTTTATTGATGAGACAATATTCATTACTTCTTCAAGAGATGTATAAATTGCAGATTCAGAACTGGGATTTTCCGTCTTAAAATTATTTACTGTTGTATTTATTAGTGTATCTGCCGAGTGGTTATAGTTCGAAGTGAGGTTATTTGCTTGGACAAATGTATTTGCCAGGACTTCAGCCTTGTCCTTATCAGATGTTATTTTTGTATTTCCAACTTTGAAGTGAGCGATTTGATTTTTTCCTTTTCCTCGCAAGTTCCTGCTTATTTTCCAAAACGATTTATCACCTGGTTTTAAATTGGATAATAATTGAGACCATTTCTTATTGCGCTCCGAATTAATACTTTTATCAATCATGTTACTTAGAAACTTAGTACATTGATTATAAAAAGTTTGCTCGGCTATATTTGAAAATCGTTGGCTTTTTCTTTTAAAGCTTCTTCTTAGTTTTATATATTTCACAGTACTTTCTGGTAATGTGTAATTATTTTGTTGAGTTATTTTAGGTGTAGACACATCCCTTGCTTCGAAAACTACATTTATAAATTTTTGGATTTCCTGATCAATTACTGCCTTGGTATTGTATATATCGGAATATAACGTGATTTTATTGTCTAAAAAATTCATATAAATGTTCCAGTTGGTTGCACTATAATCATAATAATTGAGGTCAACCTGCAAGGCCATTGACCTTTTAAGTGTACATATAATGGGGCGATGGTCTGATGGTATTTCGTAATCCATTGTTTTTACGTCTATATTTAAAGCGGAGTTGCTTAAAATAATATCGACTGTTGATGCTTCGCGATTGTGTTGATGGGGGAATAGGGTTGGACTATTAGGATAGTGAATAAAAAAATTGCTTGATTGCTGTAGGTTGTTAAGTGCGATTCCTGCAGTATTATTTGAACGACAATTCCATGAACAATGTTTGGCATTTAGGTCACCAAAAACTATATATTCTTTGGTGGAAGGTGTTAGGTTCAAGATATCAGCACAGAAGTTATGAGTATATCTTGGTGAATATAACGAAGATACAACAATAGGTCTATTATTTATAATAACTTCAATTGAGATGTTTTCGATTGATGAGGTGTTTGAAATAAAGAGGTTTTTATGAGCGACAGATTTATGAATTAACAGAGCTACTCCTCCTCCTCTTGCATCTGTTCTGTCACTTCTATATAAATAATAATTTTTAAAATAGGGTCTATGATTTTCTGAAAAAAAAGTTTCATTCAAAGACGCTATTTTAATATTTTCTCGTTCAATTAGTATCTCAAATTGTTTTAATTTAGAAAAGTTTGAAATGCCATTGGCATTCAAGTGAAGCATTTTGAATTCGATTAAATTATTAGTATAATCCATGGGCGTATTTTACCATTGACATTACAACTTTGATTTGTTGTACTTTTGAGGTGCACCTATGCAAATCATCCATAGCTGTAGTGAAAATATCAAAAAGCTCATCAATGCTAAATAAATCGTTGTTTGTTTTCAGCTGGTTAGCATATGTAGCTTTGCTGTTATTATTGATGTTATTGTTACAATTTGTGTTGTTGTTACTTAAATTTGGGAAATCAACCTTTGATTGAAATGAAATATTTTGTTGTTGCCTGCTGTTGTTATGACTTTTGGAAGTTACTCTTGTTCTGGTTTCCAAATAGAGAGAACGTAACGGACAGTTGATGTCGTTTGCAGAGTGATCAGTTCTCTCTTTTCCATGTTTTTTGCAATTAAAGCATGTAAAAACAGCTGGTCTTTTTTCATTTGTGTTAAACGGACACACACTTGTATGATGTTGTTCTGCACATATCATACATGCAGCACTTCGATGGCAATGTTCACCGCCATGGCCATACATTAAGCAGTTCCAGCATTGAGTTGGTTTATTTCTGGACCTAGATTTGTATTTTTTCCAAGAAATTATGATATTGGAAATTGTCCTTACATTTTTTAAGGCAGTTGGGTTAAAATTTTTACGAACAAATTGAACTTTGTAAACAGCATTGTTGTTCGAACTGAATTTGGTGACTATTTCAGCCACCGAAGAAGGGGATAGGTTGTAGTTTTTTAACTCTTCGGTGATGTCCTCAGAGTTTATGCGGGGTAAACCGTGTAGAAAGGTTGTGTATAACCTATTATCTTTGGAGCCATATGAATGAAACTCCATTTTACTCTCTTTAAGAATTTGCTTATAGCATTCGTACAATTCTTTAGTTGGAGCAAATATTTTGGTACCAATTGAAGTACGTTTGAAAATACAATCTTTACCAAGTAGTTTTCGTATTTCTGCAAATGATGCGTTGGCTTCTACAACTATAGGTGGAGGTTTGTGTTGTTTAATATCATTAATATTTGATGCAGGAGTTACGTCCATATCATTGAGGCCAGCAAGCAGGCTAAATCTGTTGCTGGACGTTGACGCGATGTTCGGGTTAACAAAACCCGGAGGAAGTCTTGTCATCTTCTTGTTCACAAGCTTTCTTTTTGATGAAGATTTGGCCCCTCGGGCCATCGCTAAATTTTTATTCCTGTTATAAGCTGGATTGTCTACCACGTGAGTTCAAATGAGATCAATAATAGGCAATTGCAAAAACAAAAATATACACTTGTTGTTAATTTTAAATAGTTGTACTCTAAGCGCTTTAATGATTTACACGACCGTTCGTAAAGAGAATTAGATTCGAACTGAAAAATGTCGCACTATAAAATGTGTAAAAAGGTGAATTTTTCGCACTCAAAAAAACCAGAGGGGAAGAATCGCACGATAAAACAGCTGACATTTGTGTTGTTTATAAATGTGTATTTATGTGAAGAAACAAAAATAAATAAAGAAAAGCGTAATTTTTATTTTTTTAAAAATAAATTAATAATATGGAAAATATAAATGTCCTTTTATATTTATTTATTCTTTTTTGGCGGCCAAGAATGAAAACGTCAACAAAATCTGCTGTTCATTAAAAAAAAGTTTCAAAGTTGTAATTTTATGTTCTTTCTGACCATTAAAAATTCAAACATTATCAAAATGTAACATTATAAAGTGTAAAATTTTTTTTCACAAAAGAAAACACCATAACTTATGTATGTAAAAAGGCGCATTTGTGACTGAGCACAAAGCTTTCGACTGCTATCTTTGTAATATTTCTATGTTGGAATTGCTAGCAGTTCCCCACAATTCGATGCCGTAAGTCCATTTAGGTTTCAATATGGTTTTATAAAGGAGAAAGTTGAGGCATTTGTTTAAATTGGATGTCCAGTGTTTTCTTTTAGCGGTTATATGAGTTTTCCATGGAAGCCGCCTGTCTAAATGGAGACTCAAATATTTTACTGTATTAAACTAGGATTTGCAGTTCCATTGAGGAACACCGCTGGACAATTATTTCTTCTTGTTATAAAAGTAATGTGGCTTGATTTTTGGGTGTTAACTAGAATATTCCACTTCGTGAGCCAATGGTGAAGACTATCAAGTTGCAGTTGTATGATTATAGATGCTTCTGAAGGAGATTCACTTCAACATAAAAATGCCGTGTCGACCGCATATGTTGCTACAGTTAAATATACATACATAAGTGTTAAATATTACAGTTAAAAATAAATACTTTTAAATGGGAAAGACTTGCAAATGTATCTATTTTGTCATATCCCGTAGATTTTTTGCTGTTAAGAGCATTTATTTCCATTTTTGTTTCTTTTGGTGTAATATGTTTTGTAGGCAGTTGTATTTGACATGCGATGTCTAAGAAATGCATGATGTCATTGACATTGTTACTCGTGCATTGAGCTTTAAAAATTTTTTGCAAATGATCAGCAAAAGCAGTGGATTTTTCTTTATCCGATCTGAGGCAAATGTCATTAGTATTTTTAACGGAAACAATTCTTTTTGTAGGCCGTTTGCCTAATCATATCTCTAGTAATAGCTGAAGCTTGTACTTTGCGACCTAAATTTTGAGTATGAACTATTGGTGCGGTAGATTAAAGAGCAGCTTCGTGTATCAATAAGAGAACCTACACTTACATACATATATACAAAATGTATGCCCTAATTTAATTAACTTGTATCTGCTAATAATGACAATGACAAAGAAAAACCAAATTAATTAATTTTACGTACTAATGTGTAAATAAATATAAATATGATATGTAGTTTTCTGTATTGTTGTCACAGTCAAGTTCTAGTATACAAGGAATGCTATCAGCTGTATGTTCTGTGCTGCGAATCGCCAGTCAGTTGTCGTTTTAGTTAAGTAGACTTCCTCATATAATTGTAATATTTAAGACTATGACATAGAACTTTAATGAATCACCACAACTACAGATTATTCTTGGTTGACTTATTATAATGTTTCATCAATATCAGCAGAAAATACTGCGCCATATAAACGAGTCACAAATTAATTTTTTCCATGTACATATATTAAATGTACAGACTTGTACTACTTATATGTATGTAAACAATTGCGAAAAATTATTGATAAGAAATGAGTTGTAATGACAATGTTTATTGGCTTTTATATATATATAAATTTATATAATGAGCAAAGAAACATATACTTACATATATGTATATACATGAAATTTCGTAAAGTAAGTAACTCTGTAAGTTAGAAATTAACTCATAATTGTGAATTAAACTTGCTTTGATCAAACTAACGTTTTAAACAATTCAGTCAAATATTTTAAAATTACAAGAGCGAGTTTTTGGATGGCAAATAAACTTGGTTTAGTTAAACTGATGATTTGTAATGAAATTGTCAAATGTTAATTAAAATGCAACCATATATTATGCACTCGTTTAAAGATCTAAAATTATTACCCTTGAAAATTTCAAAAAATTGGGGCTATTGCATTCTTATAGGCCCTAGGGTAAGGATATTAACCAATTGCTCCCCTGTTTTGCAATATGCTCAGCCTATGCCTTAAAAGGAAACAATTATCTCAATTATTTGTACTTTACCAGGTCAACACTTTTGGATCTTTACACAAATGCATAAAACATAGTTGCATATTTTAGAATGTATAAAAAATTTTGTGAAAAAAGTGCAAATAAAATGCGAATTTTTTGCCAGAAAATAATACGGAATAAGTTAAACTTACCCCAAAAACAGTTTGAGTTCGAAAAAATATGTCAACTGTCCTTAACCTTCTCATTAATTTTTAATTTTAATTTAATTTACTTACTTTGAATTCCTATACAACAAGACTTATAATCTTATGATTAGAGTAAAGGAGGAGTAATAGTAATGAGCTATGATGTTAAAACATTTACAAGTAAAGTTCAAAATGTTAACCAATGTATAAAAGCGGATTAACAGATAATTTCAGGGATGGGAAAGAAATATATTATTTTGGCACCGACAATTCTTTTATTTACTCTGGAAACATTAGTACATTTAGTTCGTTTTTTAAATTAGCAACTACCGACCAAAAACTGCAAATATTCTATTTTCACTAGGGAACATTTTCACTAGATGTACATATTCTAGTGAAATAAAATTTCCAGTGGTAAATTTATGGAATCTTATTAATACTACCTTATTTACTTTGGTTCTCAGAACATCTCAAAGTTATACCTACAATTCTTTGGAATTTTCTTTTATATGTAGGACAATTCAATAGAATAGTGTGTCCTATTGCTCAACGATTCAGTCAACGACGTCTTGCCGTATAGCCATGGTGACCTACTGTCTGTGAGACCGGGTGTGTTACAAAATTCGAATAACTTTGTTATCCTTTATTTTTTTTAATGCAATTTCAAGTAGCTGCCGCATTGTAAGTCCCTAACCATCAGTTCACGTCGAAACTACTTAGAGAGCACACTAAAATAAAAAACAAAGAACTATTAAGGCCTAGTTAGCCACACGATGTTAAAATGTATCCGTACCGTAAATGTAACGTTGGCATTTAATGCAATTATAGAACGTAAAAAACGAACTAGGGGTCTAATCGCCGCATACGTTGTCGAAATTTTTCGATCGAAATAATTTTTTTATTTCCAAAATAAGATACTCAGATTAATTTTACCTTGTCGCAGTAAATAAGTTAAATCCTCTAGTTAAGAATAAAAGTGAAACGAGGTCTGACGTTTGTCCGTCTTCTTTAAATAATAAACCAATATATGAAATTTCGATTGATTTTACTCGATATCGAATGCAGCTGTTTACAAATGTCACGTACGAACGTCGCAAAAATATATTTTCAACAGATTGGGGCGTTCCGGTTACATGACAGTTGAGTTCGGTAACTGCTCTAAATGCTTTTCATGTCACAGAAAAAAAAAACAGCTGACACGTTTGGTTAACTGTTACGTGTGGCTAACTAGGCCTTTAGTAACAAGTTTCGAAAAATCTTCAGTTGAAAACCCCGGTGCGAGACCGGCGTCACTATTGCCCAAAGTCAAATTTGCAACACCATTGGGGGGTAAAATGTGTAAATTACACCTATTTGAAAATAAATGTGACACTAATTTTTTTTTGTTAGCGGCAACAAGTGTTTTTCATTTTGTTTTTGCACAATAAACAGATAAAATTAAATGTTATTTTTTTAACAGAAAAAATTAAATATACATAATTATAATACTACAAAATAGATAAAGATTTTTTAAATGAATGACTAGTTGGGTAAACGTCAGAGTTAAAATATGAAAAGTATATAAGAATCAGGAATGGAAAATTAACTTTCCGAAATGACACTGAAAGAGTATTTTCTTTAAAAGTAAATATCATACAGTAAGTTGTACAACTGCAATATGTGTACAGGTGTTTATGGACATACAGACGGATAAAACGACAGACGGACGAACATTGTTAATAATATGTAAATACGAAAAAGAATTAATTTAAGGCAATTTGTGTTAGCCAATGTTTAAAAATAGTTTTATATACATTGCGAATTAAATAAAAGTACGAAATTTATCGCTTGACTACGCTGTACTTTGATATTGCAAAAGTACTAGGTTCTCAATCCCTGAGAGTATTATTTTTGGGCCACAGCAAGTAAATAACCGATATAGTTCTATCATGTGCTCTGATAGAAATGGCCTTGTCAACAGAAACACTGCACTTACAATACTGTTTTAATTGCTAAAGGTGACCTTTCACGACATGTATTTGTCAGCTGACATGCCACTTCTCCTAACCACCTGTAATCTCAGCTGTATGTCACATTTCGTATTTTGAAAGTGATTCATAATTCTTGCGTCCACACATGCACTTGTGTAAATTATGGCTACGAGCTTTCTCTCTATCTTATTTTTTCCAAAAAAAAAGCAGTTGTCATTTGTTTCAGGTGGAAATAGAAAATGATCTAATTGAGAAATGTTTCAACGGGATCACACGACATGTAAGCATTTTGCAACGGTAAAAAGTGTTATGTCAGCTGATAAATAATAAAGTAAACTTTATTTTAACTAACATTAAAAACGTTAAAAAGATATAAAGTTTTGTGTACCCCGTTCAAGAACAAGTAACAAATAAATATTAACTTAAGTGTAAATAAATATTATATTGTTAGATTAGACTACAAAGTTAAAAAAAAAAAATAATAATTAAAGTTTAGTAATCTACAATTTTTTTATACTGAATTTTTAATAAACAATTGATTAGGGGTTTGGAAGGGAATAATACACAATTTATTAAAGAAAATATACAACACAAGTACACTAAAAGTTGCCAGAAAATTTTTTAATTCCATACAGAATTTAAAATTAAAAATACCTAAAGGCCACTATACACTTGTCAACCGCTTGACATCAAACATCGTGTATGTGCTTGAAGTTAGTATATACATTTGCTGTACGACCTGTACAGCATGAGAAAATACAATACATTCATCAAAATCTCTCATCCAGCATGCTAAAAATCTAAAATTTTTGATTTTCCATCCAGCATCGTCGGGGTGTCACACATACTAACAAATTTTCACTAATACCATCATAATGCTGGATGGGAATTTGATTAGCGTATATTGCCCTTAAAGATATATCAAAATCATATTATTAGATCTTCCATTGTGAGTTGCCCTACCTTTACATGAAAGTAGTACCAATTTTTTGAATAAATTTCTCCCAAATTAAATAAATTATTGTATAATTTACAAATTTCATAAGATTTTTAAGGTCAAAAATTAATTTTGTATCACTTAACCGAAATACAGGACTTATTAAGTAAAAATAATCAATCATAAAACCAAAAACAGAACATGCAAAAATCCCGTTTAGGGGACATGTCCCATTATTTGGCAACGCCTTAACACATTTCTTCGTAATACTCGTACATGAACTTTGAATCATATTAAAAGAATATTTTAGAATTAAACTTACCGTTATAGACACTTAGATTGATTTAAATATACCTAAACCAAAAGGAATATAGGCACTGCACTTGTCTTTTTATGTTATTTTTGATAATATAAATCAAGAGTTTTTAAATGACGGGAGGGCATAAGAAGGGTGATTGTTGGCGCCTGTTACAAAAAAAAAAAGACAAACAACATATACTGTCGTTGTTTTTGTATTCAATTGTTAATGCAGTGTGTGCGTTTATTTCGTTTGCTTCTCACTACTGCATTGTTGCTCAGTAGGGGTATGTTACTGTGCTCTTTGTTAATATTTTGTTTATATTATACTTTGGCTATATATTTTGCATTCATTACTTTCAACTTTTTCTTAACTAAACCATAACAAAAAAAACCGTTTTCACAACCCGTTTGCTTTATTTATTTTCGTCTCGTTAATTAAATATAACTTGTCGTTTTTAACAATTTTTCTCTACTAACGTTATTTTGTTAGTATGGTCACAAGCTTGCAAGCCTTTGCGATCGATTTTTCTCTACTTTTACGTTTTTTTTTTGTTTCCCAATCGCACTGTATTTTTCACTTTGGCCGGGCTAATTAACTTTTAATATTTCCGAGGACTAACTCACAAAACAGTACATTTATATTAAATATTATGTAAATTTTTGACGAGCTATAATATTCTGTTATACTTATTTAAATTTACTTTAAAAAATTTTCAGCCACGGCCGAATCGACTGAAAGCAAAAACGCGATTGGCAAGAATTTTAAAACAGTGATGGTTTATTATGTATTAATTAAAGAAGAAAGTAAGAAAGCAAATTAAGAAAAATCATAGTTGATAAATAAGTCCTATTTTATAATGTTCAGAGTTGCATAAGGTAAACCAATTAACTTTTTTGAAAAATACCAAAACAACTAGTGCAGTGCAATTTTAATTAACTTTTTTTAAGGAATTATTATACTTTATCGCTATATAAAATCAAAATTTTATGAAGTCCAGTTAAAGATTAAATATATATAAAACTTTTATTCTATCTCTTTTGTGTTAAAGATAATTGTAATATTCCCCACTTAGTTCGTTTTGATATATTTTCCCCCCAATTGACAAATTACTTTAATATTGGCAACCCTAAAAGCCATTTCTATTAGTTCACCCAAGTTCATCTTTTAACAAAGAACGGTTAGACGGGTGCAGTTGTGGTTTTCCAATCCAAAATCTTTTATTGTTAAAGAAAAACTTTGAATATTTCCATTAATTTTCCAAATTTTGTATTGTATGCGGTGATCCGGATGAGGATGATGCCAATTTTCTCAAAAGTTATAAGTATAGAAACAGTTAAACAAAGAAAAAAACTGTCCAGCGTTTGACCAGCGAAAAAGCAACGAGTGGAGCAGAAATTGTGTAGCAACAAAGAAGACAAAACATAATCAAAGGCAGAAGAAGCAATTACTGAAAAAAATAATAAGGGTAAACTATTTACAAAAAGTGCATTATGTTAACTATTTTTGATAAGGTTCAAGGATTTTCTAAACAAATGGGTTCGATTTTTTCTATTCGTGACATATTCCTTTTCAAGTAGTCTTTTTTTTATATTTTTCCTTTCACTGACGTTTCGTAAATATCAATAAAATAGTAAGAATATGGGGGACAAACCAAGTCGTTGATTTATTAATTCGTTACAAATATCGAGTTGCCAGACTATTGGGATTAGAAATCGGTGAGCTAAGAAAAGTTTATGCATTTCGTTTAAATAAAATCAATATAATTATTGAGCTAATATTGAAAACATTTATTATTAAATTAGTGATTATATTTATTGGAGCTTTATCACTAGATGGGAAGAACTTATATATGAATTTTTAATTTTAATATTGTTAACTAACAATGTATTGTTTGATATTTATTACAGATAAACCTAACCATAAATTTAGATCATATACCCACTGCCATTACTTTAATGATTAGAATACTTTGTTAGAGTATTTATGAATACAGAAATAATACATTTTATTTTATCATAAAACCTTTTTAAAATTTTCCAAAAATATTAAATTTTCAATCAAATTTAAATAATATATTTTAAGAACATTATGTCCAATAATCATTATTATAATCATAATTCATATAATTCGGTTGGCTCCACGAGTGGATCCGACCAAGTCTTTACTAATGGCGATGGTAAACATGATTACAGTCATCATCAAGGTGTGGTAAGGTTAACAAATGGTTACCTTAGCAAGCCAATTGAGAGTGTAGCAGTGCCAGATATGTGTTTATACTGCTTTGAGGTTTTAGACTGTGAGCTGAATAATATAGATGGACCAGAAACCCCACCATTCACAAATGATGCTTAGTAAGATTGTATATTTCTTTGAAAAATAGAATCAATTAAATGTTCTGTCAATCATTTGTAATACAGCCCATTATTTGTAACCTGGAAGACGGGACGTGATAAACGTTTACGGGGTTGTATTGGTACATTTAGTGCTATGCAACTTCATATGGGTTTACGTGAATATGCCTTAACTAGCGCTTTGAAAGATTCACGTTTTGCTCCGATCTCACGCGAAGAATTACCTAAATTGACAGTTTCTGTTTCGATTTTGCAAAATTTTGAAGAGGCACATAGCCATTTGGATTGGACTATAGGTATACATGGCATACGCATTGAATTCATCAATGAAAGAGGTTGCAAAAGGACTGCTACTTATCTACCTCAAGTAGCTACAGAACAAGGTATTTATGAAATGTCATTAAAGTACATATTTTATAACTCATCATTGTTTTCAGGCTGGGATCAAATTCAAACTATTGACTCCCTCTTGCGAAAAGGTGGTTACCGTTCTGTTATAACATCAGAAACTCGTAAGTCAATCAAATTGACCCGCTACCGTTCTCAGGAAATTCAGATGAACTATAAAGAGTACCGTGAGTATTTGGACCGTCGCATCCAATATTGTAAAGTCCAATGCTAACAAATATCGTTCGTATAACAAGCAAACTAGTAAGCTACTTGAGAAATAGTTTCAATTTAGTTTAAATTTTTAACAAAATCTCTCGCTTTGCAATATAACACTTATATGAAAAAACACGGAAAAACAATATAACAAATTTTAGAATTATTATATATACTAAAATTGAATTACAAAAAATAGTTGAACAAATAAGTTTTCCAAATTCAAAACAAAACATAGTTTTTTTCCTCCCTACCACAAATGCAAATAACAC
Source organism: Cordilura impudica (assembly GCA_963682025.1). Classification (NCBI taxonomy): domain Eukaryota; kingdom Metazoa; phylum Arthropoda; class Insecta; order Diptera; family Scathophagidae; genus Cordilura; species Cordilura impudica. The sequence continues at coordinate 53,852,551 of OY821520.1, read as the reverse complement.
ATAAAAATAGCAAGAAATTTAAACAAAGATATGTTTACGAAAAAAAAAAATACTTTTTATTAAATTTGTTTTATTCTTTATTTGGTAAATTAATCGTTGTTCTCTTTAAGATACATATTTAATTATGTGTGTATTTAAACAAAATATAGAGTGTGTAGTAGTTATATATATTTTAATGGTTCTATGTAAACTTAATTTGGTTTTGAAATAAATGATAAAATCAGTTTGAAAAAATCTGAATTGCAGCAGTATTTTAAATTTTGGTAAATGAATCTGGGTAAGGATATTAATTATTCTCCTAAAAGACGTCTTTGAATAACTATTAAAATAAAAATAATTCGAATAATTGCGTATTTTAGTAGTTCATTGTAAGTTAACATAAAATACTTCAGAATTAAAGTAATTTATGATTTTATAACTTTCATAAATTTTTGTAATTAGCTTAATGGAGTAGAAATGTTACCGCTGTAAACCAGTGATTTTCCGAACCCTGAACTAATTTGCACAACAAAATCTGCGATAAATGTCACCACACAGCAGACAAGAACAACAAATAAAGAACTTAAGTAAGAATAATTTTTTTAAGACGGACATAAAATTGCATAAAAACGCAGAAGCAGAAAAAAATATAAAATTTATTGGAAAAAAACAGAAAAATTATAGTGATTTCATTTCGGCAAAAATAATTATACTAAAAATATTTTACACATACAAAAAAAAGAAAAACAATTACTGCAATTACATATATAGACAGCAGTAGAAGACGAAACAATTTCATCCATTAAATATACATCCAGACAATAATTGCTCAAACGTCGTCTTAAAGAAAAGTCGTCGTCTATATTAGCCGCTGTCATATTGCTTTTAATTGTTTTTATGTTATTATTGTGCGGGAGAGGGGTTCTCCAAAAAAAAGTTCCCGAGAAGTGAAGAAAAAGAGAATATAGTCAAATAGGAAAATAAAAAATTTGTTTATTTTGTCGTTTTGAAGTTAATCCTCAATATCTCATAGAGCAACGAAAACAAAGGAAGATTATTTGCTATAAGAACATAACAAGCAGATAAAAAACAACAAAACCATCAAATGGAATGATTAACCAAAAAAATCATTTAAATATTCAAATCCCTGTTTTGGAAACAACAATACACTACAGACCCACACAAACATAGTCACACCCACCACAATTAGAACTACTTAACACAATAACTGCAGCAGCCATAAATATATACCAATAACCTTTGCAAGACAAAGGAAGAATATTGTAGACAAGTTGATAACAACAACCCCTCCCCCTTACTAAACAAAATAAACCTCCCTATACCCAAATTGAATCGCTCTACAACGAATGGGCGCAAAGGCGAGTACACCCGCCAACAGCGGACACCAGAGCCCTCGTTCGAGGACGTTTTCGAGCAGCTCAACTGGTGCAGAATTAACAAGCTCCGCGGTAGACAGACAACGTGCACGTAGTTTGAGCTCTGTACCGGATATGCACGCTCAAACCTCGGGTCCATCATCCAGCGATCACAATCAGCATTCAAATGCCAATAGTGCAGCAACATCTAATAGCAATAATTATGCCAGTTCATCATCAACAACAATGTCGTCACAACAAGGTCATAACATTCACGTGCAGCGTCATACATTGGGAGATAACTTACGAGTAAGTGCTGAGTTTTTTTATATTCTAATTGCAGTGCTTTTTTGTTGACATCTTTTTGAAGTTGAGTTTGTTTTTTTTAATGATAAGGATTATTTTCAGGGTGTTTCAATGGCGGGTGCTAGTTTTGTAGAAAGTATAGCTTTAGCTGCTCAGTCAGCTTCAAATGGTGCAGCTAATAGCATTGGACGAGTGTATACCGCAACTTCACTTCCATCACAAATATGGTCGTTTAATGGTAAGCAATATCAATCAACAATAAATTAATAATTATTAATCAAATAACAAATAATTTCATCTAAAATTTTAAATTCGATATAATTTAGAGGTCAAAACAAAAATATATTTTGAAGTTACCATATTACTTTCTAATTTAACTTAATATATAAAAAAAAATAATAACGATGACGTCTTTGCTAGACTTTGCCTATCACTATATGTATACATATAAAAAGCTGCTTCTGATAATTTCAAAAATCGCACAACATTGATTCTTTTTGAACCATATCGCAAACAACGTTATTTAAATTTTTAAGGCATACATTTTATTATTTTCAATTAAATATATGTTACAACCAGAAATGTTGTTATGTTTCAATCTGCTTCTAAAACATTCATTCCTTCTGATAATCAAATAATTTAAACGACAGAATTCAACGAATTTAACTGATTAACTGAATAGTTAGTTATATGGATTGCCAAAATGTATATATATATATATATATATAAACATTTCTATGTTACTTTATGTTACAGACTCAGCTTAAAAGTACCAACAAAATAATTTGGTATTCCATTTAAATTTGAGTATACTCATATTAAAAAAAAAAATATGTAACTCATATATAAGTTTTTAAGGTTATATGCAAATATTATAAAATTAATCTTATCTTATATAATAGGTATTAAATGTCCAGTATGTAATAAATTTGTTTTACCCGATGATATTGAATGCCATTTGGTTATGTGCCTGACAAAACCACGACTCTCATATAATGGTAAAATAGTACTAGTTGGAATGAAGTCAAAAAAATATATATTTTTTAATTCTTTGTTGTTTTATTTTTGTTTTCTTATAGAGGATATTTTATCAGATGCCAAGGGTGAATGTGTAATTTGTTTAGAAGATTTAAATCCTGGTGATATTATAGCGCGCTTGCCATGTCTTTGTATTTATCATAAATGGTAAGTTTGACTTTTCAGTTTTAATAAGTTACAGACCTATTTCAACATAATATGACAATGACAACATCATGATAAGCCAATTTTTAAAGTAAAGTAGATTTTAAATTCTTTCATATAAAGTTTTTTCTTATAATATAATTAGATGTTACTTTTACTTAGCTGTTATGTATTGTAGTTACATTAAATATGATCACAACATTAATTCATCCTCTCTTACATAAATTAATTATTTTATTTTAATATGTTATTCTTTGAAGCTGTATTGATCGATGGTTCGAGGTAAATCGCTCCTGTCCTGAACATCCCGGAGACTAGTTAAAACTCAACATGTAATTATTAAAGTTTTTTCTATTTTAGTATAAATAATTATTCAATATATTGATAACGAAAAACAAAAAAAAAAAAAAAAAAAACAAATAACAAAAAATAACAAGAAAATAAAAAACGATTAATTAGTTTTTAGATTTTACAATTGAATGAAGAAAAAATACAACCATAAAACAAACAATTGAACAACCAAGAACTTTTTAAGAAACGGCTAGAAAAAAAAAAACAATAATTAAGAAATTCTTACCAAAAATCAATGATAAGGTTTAAATCAATAAGAAATTAGACTTGATTTAATAAAGTTATAATATATTAAAAACAACAAATTTATTTAAATAGAAACGGTGAAAATTTTAAGATTATAGAAACAAAACTGGTGTGCTGCAATGGTAATTTAATAAAATTTTGGAAAAATATAATAAAAATTATGATAATGGTAATTTTATTTAAATATATATAATGTTAATAATAAAAAAAAAAATAAAAAACTACTATTGAAAGATCCACCAAAATTTATAAATTTATCAAAAAAAAATATTTTTAGAATTATCTATTTTTTATCTATTTCAAAATGGGCTTATTAATTTCCGAATGTATTTCATTGTATAAATAAATGAAGTGAAAAAGTTGAAGATTTTAAGAAAACTTTTTGGCAGTTTTAAGTAAAATCTAGTGTTTTAAAGTCATAAGGAAATAATTACGAAATATAAAATTTTTTGCACTAAAAAATTGATTTTTTTAAATATTATTTAAAAAATAAAATGTTTGCACTTGACATTATTAAAACCCAAATTTTATTTAAAATTACAAAATATAAAATAATAGAAAATTCTAAAAAAATGGTATATAAAAAACCTGGTGGTATACATACATCTCTATACATTTATATAATAATATACATAAATAATAATAAACAATTTATTAAAAAAAACAACCGAAAATAAAAAAAAATTATTAATTATAATGTTTAAATACTATAATTGATAGTAAACATAATTAAGAGATTAGTTGTTAAAGCATTTTGTACTGTGACATAAAGAATAAGAAAATCAACAAACCTAAATATGATGTATGTAATCTTGTGTATTTATATGTATCTGTTTTTATTTCCTTAATTGTGATTTTAATTAAATTAAAAAAAAAAAAATAATATTGTGCATGAACTTTCGAAAACTAGCATTATGTGCTTTCGGCTGTAAAGGGATGAAACAGGAGGGGGTTTAAGCAAATAAAGTTAGAAAATCCTTTATGGTACAGGATTTAGAAACTACCAGAAACAACTGTCTTAAATATTAAAGTTTGCCTTTGAAATAAAAATTCATCTCTAGATCATTATCCAAATTTGTATATAAATAAAAATATGGTCGTGTTTTAAGTTTTCTCAAAATTATCTGTTCCCAATATGATATATTACTTTTTTCTAATTTACAAAATATTTTTTTTAATAGCGAATGATTTATATTAAATTTAAATTCCTCATACAACATGCATATGTCTTATATAATATCGGTTTCATGAAATCGAACTGGTGACACCGAGAATTCGACTAGAACTGGCAACACTATTTGATAACAGCTGTTTTTTTTTTGTTTTTTTTTTTTTTCACAAAGCGAATCAGAGTACAACAATTACAGCAGTACAATGTGTTGAGATTGGTTGGTTATGTTGCCACGAACTTATAAACAATTAACCCAAACTTTAAACAAATATCAATACATTTATTGCAAAAGACAACATCTAGTCCTACAACGTTTTTTGGCAGCCCACGCTCATCGTACTAACTATACCATGGATAAGGTATACTTTCGTAATGATCCCGATAGCCAAGAGCTGCACATTAGTTTTCGTTATGCTAATGATGATCTTAAGATTGATCGTGATTTTAATTTTTGCCGTAAAATCGATGAAAAGATTGAGGCAGCTCTTAATCGAATAAGGGGCAATATTGAAAAAGAGTTGAATAAAAAAATGAAAAAGGGTAAAAAAAAATCACCGGCTCAGGTGTCGGAACCTATAACAGAGGTTGTGCCAAATGGTGAAGTAAGTTGTTATATTTTTAATATTTCATTCATTTAATAGGACTACTTTACCATTTGAAGATAAACATAGAAATTATACGGTGCAATGATAAGTTGAAAGATGTTACTTTTGCTGAAATATTGGCAGACACTTTGGAAAACTTGCAGTTAAAAGTGTTAGATAGAACATTTGAAATTGTTCTTAATCAGCCTTGGGTTGTAAATTTGGTTCTACCCACTTCCATATTGGCGGGATATACGATTTATCCGACAAAAGTTGATATGAAGTTTGCCGATAGACAGTACTGTAAAGCTCAGTGGTTTAAGGCAAAATTGGTAAATTTTGGTTTACCTTATATTTAAAGCACATAATATATTTTTATATTCTAATTCTAGCCAGCTTCAGGAAATTTACAACAATCTTTGTGGCAGTATTGTGGTGAGGGTTTCTTTTATAACACCTCCAACGAAGATGTGGATAATTTTTTAAAATTGGTATTAACACCCGGTAATGAAAAAGGAACTTATGGACCACCAGTTGAGCATATCAGTAAAAAAGAAATACAGGCTGGACCAGGACCATGTCCCTTCGAGACGAGACATTGTTTTACACAACAACGTTTGGAAGGAGATTCTTTACGTGTTGTATCTTATAATATATTAGCTGATCTCTATGCTGACAGTGATTATACTAGGACTCATCTATTTCCTTACTGTCCTCCTTATGCGTTAAAGATGGATTACCGCAAACAGTTGTTTATTAAAGAAATCTTGGGATACAATGCCGATATTCTCTGTCTTCAGGAAGTGGATATGAAAATCTTTGATTATGATCTAAGACCTGTTCTTGAAGACACCCGACAAGGTTTTAAGGGAGTCATAGCTCAAAAGGGAAACTGTGGGGAGGGTATAGCAACCTTTTTTCGGTTGGATAGATTTGATTTAATAGAATCCTTTATTTTGAATATTGGCGAAAACATAAAAACTTTAGAAGTGTTTGCAAAACTATGGCAAACAATACGATTTAACGAAAAATTGGTGGAGCGGATATGTGACCGTTCTACTACCATACAACTGAATTTATTGAGAACGAAAACTGATCGTTATTTGTTGGTAGCTAATACTCATTTATACTTTCATCCAGATGCTGATCATATAAGACTATTGCAGATGGGATTTGCCATGTTATTTGTAGAAGATGTTTTTAAGAAATCTGTGAAAAAATATAATATGAAGAATGATAAACAATTATCCATTATATTTTGTGGTGATTTCAATAGTGTACCCGAATGTGGCATTTACCGTTTAATGACGGAGGGTTACGTGAATGATGATTGCATTGATTGGATCAGTAGTACGTATTACTTCGTATAATTAACAGCATTATTTTAAAACTTTCTTTTTTAATTAGATCCGGAAGAGGGTGTTAAGAATGTCAGCTTAAAACAGCAATTTGCTATTAAATCCGCCTGTGGTACTCCTGAGTATACCAATTTTACTCATGCCTTTGCAGCATGTCTGGACTACATATTCTATCAAAGTGACCGTTTCGAAATTGAACAAATAATTCCTTTGCCTACAAATGAAGAACTAAAAGCCCATATTGCCATACCATCTGTGGTATTTCCTTCTGATCATATAGCTTTAGTAGCAGATCTAAAATTTAAATCATTTAGTTAAATTGAAACTTAAATATAAAATTGATCACAAAATTTGACTTTGGCTATATTTAACAGTTTTATTTTGTTTCGTTAATTAATATGATTTATTTGTTAACAGTTGGTTTGTTTGCTGTTGTTACTCCTTCATGTACATTATACTATGTTTGCTCTTTATTTTAAACTAAAAATTTTCTGCTATTCAGAACACGATTTACTTTCTGTACCACATTTGCAAAGTTTTCATGCGTTTGACTTTCTTTTGCAACTGAAGAACACCATACATCAAAGCTTCGGCTGTGGGTGGGCAGCCGGGAACATAGATATCGACGGGTATGATGCGATCACAACCTCGCACCACCGAATAAGAGTAATGATAGTAGCCACCACCATTGGCACAACTGCCCATAGAGATAACCCAACGGGGTTCAGGCATTTGGTCGTACACTTTACGTAAAGCTGGAGCCATCTTATTGGTCAAAGTACCAGCTACAATAATGACATCAGCTTGACGTGGAGAGGCACGAAAGACAACACCATATCGATCCATATCGTAGCGTGGAGCAGCGATGTGCATCATTTCGACGGCACAACAAGCCAAACCAAATGTCAAAGGCCAAATTGAACCTTTGCGACCCCAGTTCAACAAATCATCTAAACGAGCCAAGCTCCACTCGGCCATGCTAGATTGTTTAGTACCAAAAGGACTGTAACCTTTTCTAGGTAATGGATGTTCAGGATCCACTACTGGCAAGGTTTGTTGTTGACGCACTACCAAAGTGTTAATGGCTGGAGCAATTGAACCGGCTGTAAGGCTAGATGGCATCCCTGTAGCCAACAACAGTTTGGGGGATTTGTTTACGAGGATTGAAGCAGCGGAGCGCAACATGATTCTACCTACGAGTTTTAAAAATATTCAATTATCTTAACACTTACAAAGTAGATAATATACTTATTTCAAACTAAATTTCCATAAAATTCAAACTTTATTTAGCGAATTAATAAGTTTCACAAACCTTTTTATGTAACTTGCTCCAATACAAAAAATAAACGTCAAATTTTGACAATCATATGGGAATGACTTTTAAAAACTAGGCAGCACTTTTATATAACGTCTTATCAATTGTGAATGATTGTGAATGATAGCACCACTTTATTTTAATTTTTCATTTCTCATTTTTAATTTTCATTTTTAAAATTTCACTCTTAATTTTTCATTATTAATTTTTTTCATTTTTCATTTTCCTATTTTCATTATTCATTTTTCAGTGTTCAATTTTCATTTTTAAATTTTAAATTTTAATTCTTGATTATTCATTTTTCATTAGAGATTATATTTTTTCTTTCATATTGGCTATTGTTGCTAGAGAACAATTTGGATTTAAAAAAGGACATAGCACTACTCACCAAATAAACAGAATTAAAAATCAAATAATCAGCAATAAAAACAATAAACGTTCAACGGGTCTAATATTGTTAGATATCGAAAAAGCTTTTGACACCGTTTGGCATAATGGCCTAGTATTTAAACTTCTTGATGCAAATGTACCAAAATATTTATGCAAACTTATTTCGGATTTCATTCACGGCAGAAGCTTTAAAGTTGCGATTAATAATGAAACATCATCTCCAAAAACCATTACCACAGGGTTACCTCAAGGATCAGTCTTGTCGCCATTGCTTTACTCGATATATACATCCGACTTCAAAGTCCCGAAATTTATGAAAATTGCTTACTACGCAGATGATACTGCGTTAATTTCTTCAAACAAACTTACTAGTGCACTCCTGAAGAAAATGGAAAAGGGACTTGTAAATTGCAGTAAATATTTTCACAAATGGAAAATCAAAATTAATCCAAACAAGACCCCAGCAATTATTTTTCCGTTCAACAAACCTCCCAAAAGACTGACAAAACGTCATCTTCACATTGGAAATAATACCATAAATGTACTTAATCATGTCAAATATCTCGGAGTTGTCTTGGACAAAAAGCTTACTTTTAAACATCATATTATGGCTACGTGCCAAAAAGCGATAAAAATCATTTAAAGCATTATGGCCACTTCTAAATAGAAGGTCATTTCTAAACCCCAAAAACAAAAATCTCCTCTTCAAAAGTGTTATAACACCAATATTAACATACGCGTGTCCTATTTGGAGTGACGCTGCCAACTGCCACCTAAAACGCTTACAAATTATACAAAACAAATGTCTTAAAATGATAAATAAAAAGCCCTGGAGGTATCCTACAAATCTTCTTCATGAAGAAACAGGTTATGAAAAAAATTATCGATTTCATAACAAGGATTAACAATAATTACTTTGCCAAAATTTAAAATTCCTCTTACCCACTGATAAGAGAATGTAGAGAAATAACGTAAAATTAAAAAGAAATCACCAAATTGAAAATTATATGCTTATAGAGGTCTATTATATCTAATAAACCTTCTATAAGCATATAAATATTTTCAGACAGTATTTGAATTTATTAAATCATATAAAGGTTTTTTTCCTCCCATTTTCCTTTAAAAATCATTTAAAAAAAATAAAAACTATTTAATGTCTTTAGATCCTATATATTATTTGTTGCAAAATCTATATGTAAAGATAAGATCTCGTATGTAAATATCAAATTTGTTAAAATATGTAAATAAAGGAAGAATATATTATTGAAATTCTTTCATATTGGCGATTTTTTTTATTATATCGTGGTAACGATAATATGTGGCAATACTACTAACAAAGCTCATGGTAGTTGTTTGTTGGTATGATTGCATTATTTTTGAGGCTTTTTTGAACTGTGAATGTTGTTGTACAACAATTATGTTCAACCACTCAAATATTACAACAAACACACTGGGGATTTTTTACTTATATGTACAGCAAAAGTCTTGGTACCCTTTAGAAAAAAAAAAGAAAATTAATCAAAACATAAATTGATATTGTATTACAATGCTTTACTTAATATTTTGTAAGATATCCCTTAAAACGTAAAACTTCATTTAAACGATTTGGCATAGAGTAAATGTTTTTTTTTGTGTACTCCAGATACACAGTCTTATAAAAGTTTACATACCACCAAAAAAATTTTATTTTTTAAATAAAAATTTATTACTTCATTTGATTAACAAAAATAAACTTAAAAATATTTCAACTTCATAAAAATGTATTAAATTAGACAAATTTTTTAAGATTTTGAATTTTCGTAAACTTACAAAAGTTTACATACGCTATAATTAATATTTCTTAAATATTTAAACCTAATATTTTGTATTGGCTCCTTTGGATTTTATGACTTCTACTAGTCGAGACGGCATGGATAAAGCTAATTTTCTTGTAGTTTCAGAAGTAATTTTAGCCCACTCCTCCATTAAAGCTGCTTTCAGAGCTGAAACAGACGTAATATGACGTTTTTTGAGGTTACGCTTTAAAATATCCCATAAATGTTCTATAACATTTAGATCCGGAGATTGGGGGGGATGCTCAAGCTTACGTTTAACATTGTAGAGCAACCATTCTTTAACCATTTTCGAAGAATGCTTCGGATCATTGTCCAGAAGGAATATAGCGTTTTCTCCCAAATCTAACAAATCAACGCTAGGCAGATAGCTATCCTTTAAAATCTCTATATAGACAGCCTTATCCATTGTGCCGTCGATAAACCTCAGCTTACCAACTCCATTTGCGGCCATACAGCCCCAAACCATGATGGATCCGCCCCCATGTTTAACTGTTGGGTTAATATTCTCTGGTAGTAAGGCCGTATTAGATTTCCGCCAAACTCTCGCTCGACCATCGCCTCTGAAAACCATGAATTTACATTCATCCGTGAATATTACTCGTTCCCAAAACGTTGGATCATTTACATGTGCGTTTTGGTACTTTTGTGCGTATTCCAAGCGTTTTTGTATATTCGGCACTCTGAGCAGTGGTTTTCTCCTAGCAACTCTGCTATTGAAGCCACAATTCTTAATAGATCTGCGAATGGTTTGATCGGAAACCGTTACTCCTTTGTCACTTTTTATTTTCCGATTTATTTCCATTGCACTTTGTTTCGGATTTCCCCTGACCAATCTAATAATGGCTCTATCGGTCCGATCATCGAGTTTACGTGGGCGGCCACAACGTTGCTTACTGTCGTAATTTCCAGTTTCGTTGAAATTTTTTATAATTGTCTGTACTGTAGGCTTTTTTAAATTTAATATTTTTGCAACATTTCCTAGAGAATTTCCTTCTTTTGACAATGTTATTACAGTTTTTCTAATCGGTACGGAAATTTCGGGTCCTTTGCCCATTATTATCGCCTACAATATTATATTTTTTTTTTGTTTTGTAAATATGACCACTTTATATTAAATGTTAAACTCTACTAATGATTTAAACACGTTTTCACAGAAATTACATCGGTACTTATAACGGTACAAAAATATTTTAAGAGAGGTATGTAAACATATGTAAGTATGAAACTTTATGCATTTTTAGTTTTTGTTGTTATTTTAAAGGAATAACCAAAATAGTTTTTTTCAGCATTTGTATAATGCCATTTTTTTTATTTAGAATAAAAATAATATGAAAAACATAAACAGAGATTTTAATTTTTTAAGAAATTTGAAATTTTTAGTCGTATGTAAACTTTTGTAAGACGTGTATTTGCTGCCATTCACTCAAAAGCAAATTTTTGAGCTGATTTTTATTAGAATGCTTAGGCTAGGTTCACACACGGCAATTTTTGTTACGCAACTTTTTTTCAATTCTCTTTTAAATTTATTGCCGCAACTTTTCGTTTTCTTTTGCTTTCAAATTCTTACATTTTTGACAGTTCACTTTATTAGATTGTGTAAAAAGAATTTATTATTGGTCCAAAGTGAAAAATCTATTTGTGTGAAAAAATGGAAGTCAAAGAAAAAATGAAATAATAAAAAAATAATAAAATAAATGAAACAATTTTTCACAGCTAAGCAAAGAATAAAAAGAAATGTCAAATAATAAGCTGCAGCTGACTTCGTGTTTATAATTACGAATTGCACAACAAAACGAGTTGCCGAGTACAAGCAACTCCGTACGTCGGGGGTCACACAAGGCAATTTTTATTGCGCAACTTTTTGGCAATTCTCTTTTGAAATTGCTTTTATGTCCACACACGACAATTTCTTCGGCAATTTTACTGTTTTGTTTTTATTTTCTTATAATTTGACATTTGTGCTCTAGTCGTAAAGAACAATAATAAAATTAAATACATACATACATAAATTAATTTTATTGGTTTTGTTGAAAAATGAATTCAAAAGAAAAAAAGGCCATTTTAATAAAGTAAACAATAATTAGTCCGAGTTCACACAAGGCAATTTTTGTTGCGCAATTCTTGAGTTTGTTGATGTTTGCGGTGAGGGGAATAAAAAGGGAAAGATAATTGCCGGTTCTCGGCTATTTCAAGCAATTCTCTCATTCGCTTTTTTTTTTTGTTGAATATTTGACATTTCTTTTCATTCGGTGTTTTGCTTCTTGGTGTGAATAATTCGTAATTATTGTTTACTTTATTAAAATGGCCTTTAAATGGAATCGGGACTTAATTGAAAAATTAATAAACATTTTTCAACAAAACCAATTAAATTAATTTATGTATGTATGTATTTAATTTTATTATTGTTCTTTACGACTAGAGCACAAATGTCCAATTATAAGAAAATAAAAACAAAACAAAACAGTAAAATTGCCGAAGAAATTGTCGTGTGTGGACATAAAAGCAATTTCAAAAGAGAATTACCAAAAAGTTGCGCAATAAAAATTGCCTTGTGTGACCCCCGACTTACGAATTATTCACACCAAGAAGCGAAACACCGAATGAAAAGAAATGTCAAATATTCAACAAAAAAAAAGCGAATTGCTTGAAATAGCCGAGAACCGGCAATTATTTTTCCCTTTTTATTCCCCTCACCGCAAACATCTACAGACTCAAGAATTGCGCAACAAAAATTGCCTTGTGTGAACTCGGACTACCAAATACCACTCTTCTTTCCCCTCTCTCCTACAAACTCAAGAATTGCGCAACAAAAGTTGCCTTGGCCTGTGTGTACCGTTAAGAATAGTAAACGAGAATTTCCACTTTTAAAAAAATGTTTTAAATGGGTACCAAGGCTTTTGCTACGTAAAAATATGGAGTTTGATTTCCGAATTATTTCCTTTTTGTTTTGCTGAACATGTTCTTATTTTTTGGTATGTTATAGAATATGCTAATAAATGGTAACTTATATTTTTTTTATACATTTTTTGACATATTTTACAAAATGGTTAATTCAACTGGGGTACCTTCACTATTGCTGCACACTGTTTACCCTCTGCCACTCTGGTGTGGAAGATATCAATAATAATAATAGGCTAGGCGATTTTTTGTTACCGATGTTTTGTTCTACCGTTTTATCCCGATTTTGACCAAATGTACATATATTATTTGAAAGGTTTTTTTTTTAGCTGTTCACCAGATTTTAAAATTTTTTCCTTTATTTTGAGTAAATTGCATTTAAAATTGCTACTAACACATACATAATATTATACATATTGCTATGCGCGTGTTCATTAAATTTGTTAAGTTTAAACTCATAACATTTGTTATCTTCATTCACAATAATAATAAACCAAAAAAGTGTTGGTTTGTGAATTAACTAAGTTGAAAAATAAAGTTGCCTAGAAATTGCACTCGAATATCGAGCGCTGGAATCTGCTAGTAATAACTAATTTAAAATGTCATGAAAGCTGTATTGAAAATTTATGGAAGCTCTGAAAATCTAGTCATTGCGACTGGAATTGTACTGAAAATTCTTTACATGTTGAGTCCAAGCTACTATTATTACATTCGTCCATATTCTGTCATGAAAATTAAGCAAATACAATTTTTTTAATACAAGAAAATTCGTATTGGTTTCAATTACAGAAAATGGACGATTATTGGAAAAATATATTTTCATGTCTTCAGCAGAACTTCAGACAGATGTACGTAACAACAATAATAATTCGTGTTATTTTTTTGATCATAGTTTTATTAATGAAATTTGTAAATGTATATTTCAACATTTATGTAAAAAAAACGTTTTTATCATGTTTATACAAATGTAGATCTATAAATTTGAATGTGTTTGTGGTATGTTATTTGAGTTAAGGAATCAGTTTTTCTTTGTTTTAAATATGTACGTATGAAGTTATGTAGTTTTTCGCAAAAAAAAAATAAATATAGAGCAAAAACCTTCCATGCAAATTAGCATATTTTTTTTTAAAATAAATTCAGTTATTCTTTTTATAAATGAAAATAATTAGACAGTGAATTGCTTTTTAACAATTGATATTTTTGCCATTTTGTGTATGTCAAACTACCACCTCAACGGAAATCGTAATTTGCATTATTTGTTTAGATTTTTCTTAAATATATAGAAATAAATAATTCATAGAAAGTTGCACTAAAAATGTAAAGCATTTATTGCTAATTAAAGTAAAAATAAAAAATGTTATATGATTTGATGTTGTGTTATCTGAAACCATGCTACAATAATATAGATATATTTTATAATTGTTGGTAATAACTTAGTTTTTTTTTTGCCAATGAATACACAAACAACATTCTACAAATTTATTTTTAAAGCAAACATTAAATTTTATCTAGTTTTTTTATGAAATTATTAAAAACTGAAAAAGTAACAAAAACCTTTTAAAATCTAAATGATAAACAATATAAATTATAATTTAAAGTGCAACTGGCATAGAAGAGAGATGTTTTGGATTTAGTTGTTAGTTTTCTTCTCTTTTTGAAAAAGATCAGCAGCATTGTTTTGTGTTTTCTTCGTGTATGCAATAAGTATAAGATGCAAACTTAATTAATTTCCTCTGTGGTTGAGGTGGTATTACGTTTTCTAATGCCTTCCTCATTAGAATCACCATGAGCAGCAGCAGTAGACGAGGACGAGGCATTGTCTGATGTTGTAGTACTGTTACCACTGGTAGTAGCTGAATTTGTTGCTGTTGCAGCTACATTGATGGGAGTGTCATTTGGTTTTGTATCTTTGTCGGTATCTTCTTCTTCGTCATCATAGTTGGTTGGCTGTTCACCTTTGCGCAAAAGCTTGCCAACTAAATCATATTTTTCTATATAAAGGAAATAATATAATGTTTAGCTTTTATTTGATCTTGTAAGAATAAAACACACCTTTGAATTGCATTTCCCATTCACGCACGGAATCCATTTCCATGGCGCTTAAATCGCTTAAATCATCGTATTCCTCTTTATCATTAGCAGCTACGCTAAAAGTGGCCAAATTACGTGAGGCATCTCGTCCAGCGAACGAAGCATAAGGGCCGCCTAAATAATGTTAAGATATTTATTTTCTATTCCAAAAAGTCAATAGATATTTTTAAACAATTTATGTTCCTAAACTGAATGAACCAGTTTTTTTTAAAGAATTTTCTGGTGTTAAATCACGAATACGACTTTAGAATAATTTATGAATTATTTTTTTCTGATAACAAGTCTTCTCTTTATAGTCTGGTCATCATTCATTAACAAATTTTTTTGTTTAAATGACTGCTTATCAAAAACATCGTATGCACCCTATTATATTATTCAGAGAGAGATATTCTTTTATTGATAAGATATATATTCCTCTTAACCGAAAACAAATTGTGTATATACTTATCATTTTGAGTTTATTAAGAAAACGACAGCTAATATGGTATTACATGACATATTTTTCTATACGCATTGTCAGTGTCCGGTATCGTTTTACATTTTATTGAAAAAATGACTTTGTCATAAAATTAAATTGTCGATTTGTCAAATTTGTATTTATTATTTTTTTTTTTTTTTTTCAATATCAACTTATTCTTTTTAGTACGGTATAGACCATATAAAACGTGAGCATAGGTTATTTGTAAAAGTTTTTGAGGCCCATTTGTATTCCATGTGGTAAATAAATGCCAATCAATTTAAATTGCAAATGTTGATCGTTTTGTATAAGTGTTTGAAACTACAAATTGAAATTACGTTTACCTAATCAATTTAATAAACCTAAAACAGTATGGCTCAAAATGAAAATTGCAGTAAAAAATATCAAGCTTACGAATTTATTATAAGCAGACCAAATCCTCGGTTTCGGTAATACAAAGATATTCGGTTGCTAAAAGTTTTGCATAAAAATTATCTCGTTTTATTTTTCTATTTTTCCTTCTAGAACTAGGAAAAGTTTTAAATTAATCTGAAATGAGTTTTTATGCTCAGGGTTTATGAAATTGTAAAAAAAAAATAATGAAAAATTGTAGTTGGCAAAATTTTCTAAAATATTGAGATTTTCACTTTGCAAAAATTTCGATATCGTTTTCGATTACGACCAACTCTATAATTCTCAAACTACATATATGTAAAGCTTTTAAATGACTTTTTTTATTCGAATGAAATCGTGGGAAAAAAGAAATCATTTTTCTTTTTCATTCAGTGGAATTATTTCTCCATAAATTGAAAATAATAAACTTTTTATTCTTTCGAAGACTATTTTATTTATTTAGTTCGATTTAAAGTCTATTACAATTCCTTTGCAACTTTTTTAAAAGTTTTAAATTTTAAACTGCACACATATTCCTTAAACAAGAATATAATAACTTTCTTTTTGTTTTTTTTTTAAATAAAACCATTCAAAGTCAACCACATCCAGATTTCTGTTTTTAATTAAAACACTACTTTTGCAGTTTTTCGCAGAGGCTCAAACTTGACGTATGAAATGCACTTTTCAAAAAATGAAAATGTATTATAAAACCATTACATATAAACACCTCAAGCGGAACAAAAAAAAAAAAATAGAATATGCAATACAGACAAAAATGGTGGTAGCTAAGGTAGGGAAAAAATATCGAAATTATACAGTAAGATATGCGCCTTGTCTTAATCTTTATTGCCGACAATAAGAAGAGTCATTTGGAAAAATATTGTAAACAATTTTTTGTGGTCTTGCTTGTGGGTTTCAACGTCAACAACAAGAAATAATCATAAATTAATATAATTTCCAATTCAAATTATCGGACGTTTGGTTGCGAAAGTAACCAAAAGAAATAGAAGATGTAGGTAATAGAATTGTTTACTTACAATGTCAACTCATTTTTGAGGATGGTCGATACATTCAAATTAATTTTTTTTTATTTCAAAATAAACCAAAATCTCTAAATTTTATAGTGTCGATGAAATATGAAACCAAAAATGAGTCGTCTACAATTTTTCCATCAAGTTATCTATAAATTACAATTATGTATAATTGCAACCAAGATACATCAATATATGTATGTAAGTATATTTGCAATTATGGTTAATATGACAATGCTAGAATCATTGGCTTCACAAGTCGATAAAAAAATAAGACATTTGCTGTAATAATATGGCATAAATTCCAGCACCACCATATGTCATTTATTCGCTCATGGTTAAATGGTGGCAGAGTAAAGGGTAGAAATGCAAAGTTTAAATAACATATGATGAAATAGACGAGAAATAAAAAAAAAAAAAACTGTAGCAGTTAAAAACAAAAATAAGAAGCAACAGGGTGCGATTTATTTTTTTTACTGCAAGCAACGTTTGCTGTTTTTAGTTTTACTGTTTTCTTCACATTCCCCAAACAATCTTCTTTTCTATGGTGTGACAACGAAAATAAAAATATTTGTACTCCTACTTTCCAAAATAAATACAACACCTACACTTAAGCAAACGTATATACACACAATAAAAATTATACATACTGAAATTAACTACGTATTTTTTCTTTTTGAAAGGAATTGTAATAGGTCATTGAAAAGTTAAAATGAGATATTTGATTAAAAAGAAAAGAAAAAAAAACGATAACTACCTGGTCCATAAAAACGTTTTCCTTTGGTAACATCGAAAATATTGCCATTGACTGCGACTAATACACGACCATCTGGTTGATTGCCGTCATATTGACGTAGTTCGCTGACTGTGAAGTCTCTACGTAGTTTAGGTAATTCAGGCTCTGGTGGTTTTTGATTGCCCACACTGGGCACCTCAATCCGATCTTTTATGATTTTGTATACTAAAAAGGCAATAATAGCTACTAGAGCCACATTCATAGGGCTATAAAAAATCTCCTGGATAATGGACATAAACATAGATGGCGGCACCGGAGATTCCTCGGTAGGGTCGGTCGTCGATTGTTCCATCGTATCAGCAGTCATTTTCGTATTTGTTTTTACAAAGGCCGGTTAATTAATGATGACAATTTTTTATTTGTTGCTACTTCTCAACTTTATTGTACTCTGTACCTTTTTCTGTTTTTTGCTTCTTCACCACTTCAACAATTATATTTTATTCTTTTCAAGTTTATTACTTAACTTTTTGAAGCTTTCAGATAATTAATTTTATTTCGAAATAAAATAGAAACGAAAATGCAATTTTGTGTGGCCTCTCGAACTTTGATCTTTGTGTAAAATTGTTTCAATTTTTTTCTTACACTTTCATTACCAGTTCCTTATATTCTCACAAACAGTTGTTGCCGTCGCCGTAAAACTTGTTATAGTGTGCCGGTGCGTTTCTTTTTTTTCTTTTATGTTCTTTACAATTTTTCCGTAGCTCAAATTATTTTTACTATTCTTTGTTTCTTCTTCACTTTTATTATTAATTTTAACGTTTGTTTTTTGCGTTTCTGTTTTTCTTCTCGTTCAGCTGCTTACAAACAAGAGTCGAAATAAAATGAAAAATACATTTTCAAAATGAGTATATTTGACTTGACTTGATTTCAAAGCAATCTTTTTGTTTCTGTAGTTTTGCAGACGACACTTGAGCGATAAGCGATAAGTGCGTTATAATTTGATGGTTTTATCGGATTTTCTGAAGAGTAATAGATAAGCAGTTGTGAATACTTTAAGAGTATACGGATTTTATTATTTATTATATTAAATTAATTTATAATTTGGTGTTTCAATTGATTTTAATAGGAATATAAAATGTGATAAATCGTTTATCGAAAAATCGATTTATAAGTTAGACTGTTCACGGTTGTATTTGCTTGCCACCGCTGTCAAACTTGGCAGTACTTTATTAGGCAGGGTTAGTACAACTATATCAAAAATTGCAAATTACTATTATAATTAACGTATCTTATAGTGTGTCGTATAGTCTTTATATTGCATTTTTTAATATTTTAAAATTAAGAAATTAAGAAGCTCCCGAGACTAAAATTATTGTTCTTTTCTTTTTAAAATCTATTAAGGTTGTAATCTATTCTACTGGCTTTTGGACAGAGATTGTATTATTTTGTTATAATAAAAGACTATGTGAGAAAGAAGGAAGGAACAAATAGGGAAAAATCTTGAACAACTTAATAAACGATCGCATCTCCAGCTGCTAACATTGATAGATGATAGTTGCCAATTCTTTAAAGGTAAGTGCTGCCAAATTTTCACGACACGTGAACCGTCCACCGCAGCTAAAAGCTAAATTAACAAGATGTCTCGACTAGCTATAATTCATAGCAATGTTCAACTCATGTCATGTTCCTGTCATGTCTTAAAAATCAAACTTTTTGCTATGACAGAAATTCTGCCATAAAGCCTGCCATTAATTTGAAGTTTCATTCGATTTTGACGTTTAACTATTTTAAAATGGCGCAACTTAAATTTAATAAAAGTGAAATTACTAATTTCATTAATATATATCGCGAATAGGATTGTTTATGAAACTACAAAAGTGAAAACTATAAATGAAGGGATTTAAAAAGAAAAGTATCTCTTTTAAGGCGGTTTAAAGACATTTTGCAAATGAAATGTCTAGACATAATTTGCCCACATTGCGTTTTGACATTATTATGTTTCTCTGACTTGAACATGAACATTGCCACGAATTTTAACTAGTCGAGACACCGTGTAGGAGCGAATCGGTCAAGGTGTTTTAATAAAAATAAGTGGTGCCAAATATGGCAGCGGAAGTGGTATCGGATCACTTCAAATTTTAGTACTAAAGATTGTTTTCTTTTTCTTTTAACAAAATAAATTTTTAAATGCTAAACATTTTTTTTTGTTATTATACCCTATACCACTATGTGGTTTGGGTATAATGACTTTGTGCTGCTGTTTGTAACAACCAAAAATATTTGACCTAGACCCATCTTTAGTTATACCGATCGAATCAGAATCACTTTCTGAGTTGATTTAACAATGTCCGTCCGTCCGTCCGTCTGTGTGTCCATGTAAAGCTTGTAATCAAACTGCAGGTCGCAAATATGAATGTATTTTGATGAAATTTGGTACATAAGCTTTTATCGGCCATGGGATGAACGCTATTGAAATTGGTGAGAATCGGTCCATGTTCAGACCTAGCCCCCATACAAATTACCCATTGGAAATCGACATAAATTGCCATAAGATCCAAATTGTCATATAGATCTTACTCAAATTGGGTTTGTATGCGTTCATTACATCCATTAATGAGTAGTCCAAAAATGATCTCTTTGACCCCATATAGAGCTGCTTCCCGATCTTCACTTAAATCTATTAAAAAACAAAAATATTGCACTGATTCTTCTCAAATTTTGTTTGTATATATTTTTGCAAAATACAAGAGACTTTACCAAACATGATCAGGATCGGTCCATTTTTGGACCAAGTCCATATATAGATATAGCATCCGATATGAACTTTTTCATATCTGCAGCCAAAAAAATTAATAAAAATCCCACTCAAATTTGGTTTTTGCTTATTTTCTATGTCCAGTTAGTTGGGCCTAAGAGATAGGGTCTCTAAACGCATGGTATAGGGTATCGTATAGTCGGTCTAGACCGACTATAATTTTCTTACTTGTTTTTGTTTTGTATTCTGGTGGTTATTTTTTTTTGTTTATTTTTTACTTTATAACGTTTTGCCTTTAAGGAAAATATTGACAATATCATTGCCGAAATCTTCTTCAATATCGTTGCCGTTGCTAAAACTAACTATTGAAATTTTTTATACCGAAAATTCATAGTATATCTTTAGGGAAGACAATTAATTCATATACATTTTCCAAAACAACTTACTATTATATATTTTATTTTGTTGAAAATGATATTAATATTTAAATAATTAATTAATTAGTTCTTAATTAAACTATTCACTAGAAATTTTTTACTCATGTTTTTAAATCTATTTTATAAATTCGCATATGTACAGCAACTAAAAATTCAAACAATTTATGTTTAATTACTACAAAAAGCTTTTGTAGAGATTTCCTTTTTTAGAATATAACCAATACAAAACGAAGCTGAAAAAGTCTCCCACAAAATTAGCATTCATTTAAAAGAATACGAGTAATAGTTTTGACACATTTGTTTTGTTTTTAGCAGTTTTCATAGCTGTCAAAACGAAATAAACGGAGATCATATAAAAATAGTTTGCTTAAACTCGCATTTTAATGTTAGCGCAATTTTCTTTGAAACAATTCGTAATAAATACTATATAAAGAATTGATTAGAATAAACAAAATTATTAAAAAGATAAACACTTGTTTAACATTACGCGGGCGTAAAGTGTATACGAAGAATATAGAAGAGAATTTATTAAATTCAGGGAACACAAAAAAGATGAAACACCGTTAGTTTTTAATGTCACATTGAAATTTAATAAACACATTTAAAAAGTGAACCACAAAGAAATAGTGAAATGTTTTGTAATCCCTCCGGCAAGTTTTGATAAAGTGTGAGAGGAGAAGATCTTATATATTTACAAGTGGATATAATCAAATTTATTATCAAACACAACATCATCTAAATCAATAATTGCCTAATTTACAATTCAAAATAAGCTTGTAAAGACAAATCTTCTCCTCTTTGTTTTTATGGATTATCAACAGTTTTAAGATTTCACTTGTGCAACAAATTTAAAAAACAGCCAGCTGGAAATTGATTTTATATGAATGTGAATGCGAGTACCCACCACCACTTAAAAATAAAAAAAATAAAATATAATGATAATTATGCAGAAATAAAAAAGTGAAATGGAAATTTAAACAAATTTTCATGAATCAAAAAACAAACACATTTTCCACGAACACCAACAAAAATTTAAAAATCTTGTAACAATATTCGTGTCGCTGCGGTGTAACAACTATAACAAACATTTTGGCTTTCCAACCATGGCTTCCTACAATGAATTACAATTTGATTGGAATATTTTATTTCAGCAACAAGACTACGATCAGTGGTCTAAAACAGGTTAGAATTATAACAATTAATTACAAAAATAAAATAACAATAAAGTTCTATATCTTTTATTTACATTGTTTCCCAGTTGTTTAATCATAAATTGCTATAGGTGACTTATTTTTATGTTCGGGCACTTGTTTCATACTTTTTGCGTATGGGCACAGTGGTTCATGGGGTACAATATTTGTTTTAAATAAAAATGAAAAGTAAAAAAAGACCAATGTTATCATATACAGTGAGTAACGATACAATGGAAACTTTTAACAAAATATATTTTTGACGACTAAACCAATACCATTAAATACTTTCCTTCTCAATTTTCAAAGTTAATTTTTATTTTTTGTATTTTATCACATTTTCATTACTTTAATCACTACGCGCATTATGGTCAAGTTACCCGGCGCTTTTCTTTTATCTGTATTTTGTAAATTTATTTATAAAATATATTTTAATAAATAAATAAATAAATATTTTTGACGACATGTACGATCAATTCCAAAAAATTGGATAATAAAATTAAAAACTCTTTTATTAATTTAAAAATTTCGTATGTTTTATTTATTTAAAAAAGAAAAAAATATTAAAATAAAATAGCTTAATTTAGAAAAAAGTAACAAGACTTAAAAGTATTATTTTTTATGCTGTTGTCAAATCATTGGAAACCTTTA
Organism: Cordilura impudica; assembly: GCA_963682025.1. Lineage (NCBI taxonomy): Eukaryota > Metazoa > Arthropoda > Insecta > Diptera > Scathophagidae > Cordilura > Cordilura impudica. Next base: position 53,829,819 of record OY821520.1, on the reverse strand, counting down.
CTATAAAATAATTGAAAACTTTCCCTCTATTTTTTTTTCAATATTTTGTTGAGTATCCATTATTTTTCAGTACTGCTTCACAACGCATGGAATCAATTAAATTATTGATGATATCCATTCAAATTTTTTCCCTCCCTCAGAATTAACTGCCTCTATGAGAACCGTCTTGTTTCTGTTATTTAGTGTCCGTATTTTTCGATTAGATTGTAGCCATTCGGTTACAACTTATGTGGATATGTGTTTTGGATCATTGTCAAGTAGGAACTTCCAGACCAGGGGCACATTTCCCTCCGCGTGTGGATACATTACGTCATTTAGAATGTGTTTTTATCCAATTCCAGTTAGGATATCTATTACTTCATGAATTGGTCCGAAAAGGAACCCCATACCATAATAGCGGCACGTCAAACTGAACACTTTTATTTTTATATTTTGGTCTTATCTTTTTTCCTTTGATCGTCGTCAAAAGTTCTTCCATCATGGTATCTTAAATAAAACTTGGATTCACCTGAAACTAGGACAGTATTCCACTTCTCTCTTGACCAAGATTAGCCTCAATTGCTTGTCGGAAAACAGTTCGAGCACATATTTATACCCTATACCACTATGTGGTTTGGGTATCATGACTTTGTGCTGCTGTTTGTAACTACCAAAAATATCTGACCTAGACCCATCTTTTATTATACCGATCGAAACAGAATCACTATCTGATTCGATTTAACGATGTCCGTCCGTCCGTCCGTCCGTCTGTTTGTCCATGTAAAGCTTGTAATCAAATTGCAGGTCGCAAATATGAATATATTTTGATGAAATTTGGTATATAAGCTTTTATCGGCGTTTATAGGATGAACGCTATTGAAACGCAACATAAATTGCCATAAGATCCAAATTATCATATAAATCTTAGTCAAATTGGGTTTGTATGTATTTATTACATCCATTAATCAATAGTCCAAAAATGATCCCTATGGGACAACTCCTAGTCATAGGACCCATATAGAGCTGCTTCCCGATCTTCACTTAAGTCTATCAAAAAACAAAAATATTGCACTGATTCTTCTCAAATTTTGTTTTATATATTTTTGCAAAATACAAGAGACTTTACATGGTCAGGATCGGTCCATTTTTGGGCCTAGTCCCCATATAGATATATCATTCGATATGAACTTTTTCATATCTGCAGCCAAACAAATTAATAAAAATCCCACTCAAATTTGATTTATGCTTATTTTCTCTATCCAGTTAGTTGAGCCTGAGAGATAGGGTTTCTAAATGCATGGTATAGGGTATCGTATAGTTGGTCTAGACCGACTATAATTTTCTTACTTATTTTAGATTCAGATTGGGGGCTGCCGCCTAAATATTGAGTCGTCACCGTACCTCTATTACGATATTTCTTGTATTTATTCATAGAATATTTCTCACAAATATTCTTTTGCTTAAGACCAGCAGTAAAATCATTTATTATTCTGGTTTTTACCTCTTCACAAAACTTTATTCTTGCCCATATTTTATGATCAGCCCAATTCTAAATAAGTATTTCACGGGAATTTTTTCACTTTCTACAAATATGCCATAAAGTTTTATAAATTATTTTCAATATTATTTCTAATATTTTGTGCAGCAGTCAACTAAAGCAGCTGACTTCAAAAATTCCTAATTCTCTCTCTTATATTTATATTCCCCCGGAACAAAAATCCGCGGGAATATTCAGAATTGGGCTGAATAATTAATTAACTATAAAATTAAAACATGGAAAAATACAATTGTTTTTAGAAAGCAGTTGAAAGATATATGTAAATAACGGTTAAGATTTTATGCCTTTTCATTCATATCATCTTCTATTTCTATTGTTTTCATCAGCTACAGAATTCTAAAAGTCCTCATTGTAAATATATTTACTGTTGACTAGTGTTGCCATTTTAGCATTTTAGTTGCTAGATTTAGCAACTTTTTTTGTCGCTTAGCTTCCAAAATTTATGAAAGGATGCCAGATGCTAACTTAGCATCTTTTATTAATAAAAAGTTGCTTTTAGCATCTTTTTTTATTATTTTTTTTTTTTTATTATTTTTGAATATATAATTTAATTTTAATGGTACTGATATGTTTAAATTTCTCAAAGTGTAATACGAGAAATTTGTGTATTACTCATTTTACCACTCTGCTCGTTTCTTTCTACAAATACAACAAAACATTTTGAAATAGAAGAATGTAAACAGCAACAACAGTTTAATTAAAAAGTCTATTGCCAAAAAATATAATTGCATTAAAAAATGGCAAAATTTTCAATACAAAACACATTAAACCGGGTAAAAAAACCGATAACCAATATATTAGAAGAGTTTAAATTTAGATCATCTGAAACAGAAAAAATTCAAATCCAATTGAGTTATATCACAGAACAATATTGGGATACAGCACTGAATACAACCTCTTTATGGATTGAAGTTAACAAAAATTCTTTTGGCGAAATTCCATTTAAAGAGTTATCCACATTTGTATTGTCTTTATTAGTTTTGTCTTTCTCAAAAGCCGGAGTTGCACGTTCGTTTAATTTAATGACTTTAGTTAAAAGCAAACTTTGCAACAGAATAAAATCCCAGTTGTTATGTTCAGTAATATGCATAAAAGAAGGTTTGAAATTGAAAAATGGGTGCTGTTACACTTATAATATACCGAGCGATGTTGATAAAAATCGATCGTCAGAAAAATATCAGAGCCAAGAAGAACTTGAAGATAAAGACATCACAGAAATATTAGTTTCCATAAACCAATTATTGTAATATACTCGTATCTTTTGATAATATAAATTTTGTTATATTTGAAATTAAAAACAAATCTCTCTAAAATTAAAAATATTTAATTTAAAATTAAAAAAATGCTCAAATTAATGTTTTAAAAAATTTCAGACGAAATTCAAAATAATTTTATTTAAAGTTTTAAAAAATCGAAACTTATGTTTTATACTAATTTTTCCATTTAAAAACCGAAGAATTAATTAATAGGTACTTAATTTTTCAATCCAAAGGTAATGAAATTAAAAAATAGAATCTTTTATTTTGACTCCACTACGTTTTAGCATCTTTATACCCTCCACTCCAGTGTGCAGAGGGTATATATAAGTTTGTCATTCCGTTTGTAATAATTAGAAAAAAAATTTCTGACCTCATAAAATATATATATTTGTGATCCTTATAACAACCGGAGTAGATATAGCGATGTCCGTCTCTCCGTCTGTCCGTCTGTTGAAATCACGATGACGGCATCAATCGGGCAGCTAAGGTGCTCGTTGACATAAAAAGTGATTCACTAACATCCTGAAAACTTTGCTATTAAAAATCGTCCAAATCGGTCGATTAGGGCCCGAGATTTGAATGAAGAACTAAAAAAAGTCTTGAAAAAATATAATTTTCTATGTTGTTCTTGTCACGATCACGCCCTGAATAGTGCAGCTACAGTGATCATTTTTTGTGAGAATGATTCACCAAATCCATGGGAATATTTCTATTTCAAAAATCATTAAAATCGGTGGAACAAGTCCAGGGAAATCTCTGAAAAAGTAAAAAAAAAAAATGAAAAATATGATGTTTCTATATTGTTATTGTTGTTATTCTAAATATTGTGTTGTTGTCATAGCTGGACTTGTTGTTTTTGTGGTCGTTGTGGTAATAATATAATAAAAACTAACCCTTTGTACATTTTTTTATTAACTCTGGTAGAAAAATTTAAAAGTTTCCATTGTTTTGGCATCACTCTAAAAATTTGTTAGATCATTTCTGTTATTACCACGAGCCTGCCTGCAAAATTTCAGACCGAATGGCTCACGGGAAATTGGTAAAAATCGATCCAAAATTTTTTCGACAAGCAGACACTACGAGTTAATATAAAGCGAGTAAAAATTCACCAACATCTTAAGCAAATAATGCTAAAATACCTAGTTGTTAATAAAAAAAAAAATAATGTAAATATTGCAAAAAAAATTTTATGTATAAATTTATTTATAAATTTATATAAACATATTAAATAATACAAATAATATACATATATTACATATGTATATCCATAACAACTGCATGTTAGAAATAAGTCGGTATATTATTTTATTTACATAAAATTCTGCAATATTTTGTTGTGGGGAAAATACATTTCTTTTGCATTAACAGACTGTCACTTCATTTTGCTCAGCGTGACTATGCCGCAGTAGATGGCGCCACAATTTTTGTTCTAATTAGCTTTGCAATAGTTATTTCTATTTTAACATAAATGTCAATATTTTCAAATAGATATCATACAGAACAATGTTAAGAGTATACACGGGCTGGTCTTTTATTTCATACGTTTTTTCATTATTCTTTTACAAATATGAACATAAGTTTGGCATGTTAACTTTTTGTTGTCTTTATAAAATAGAGTTACCGAGTTCACCAATGAGTTTTTTGCTTTCAAAACAGTTCTACATAGTTATATAGAATTATTATTCTGCTTTACCTACAAAATATCTGATTGCGATTACATCTAATTTTTAAAAATTGTTTATAGTTACTAAAGCATTATTATTCACATAAATACAAAATTGCACTTTTTAAATTTTCCATTCAAATTTAAGAAAATATCAATTCTAAAAACTAGAATTAAAAATTTCCAATTATAAATTACAATTAATTGAATTTCAGAAAATCATATCAAAACGTCGGAAATTATAATTTTAAATTTAGAAATTGAAATTCCAAAAAAAAAAAAAACACCAAATACCTATGTTTACATTTAAAAGATTTTTACATTTAAAAAAAATATTGACATTCAGGAGAAATTAATAGATTTTCAGTACCGCGATTCAGTAACTTCTTTTAACGATAGCCGAATCGTTAAAAAAATAAAATAGCAAAATTATCAGTAAAATTTTTAAACGATATTCGCTATTGTTAAAGTCAGCTGTTGTTGTTATCTAAACGACAACCATTTTTGTGTTGTTTATTCAATCGATAAAAACTTAAATTTTTAAGTTGAAATGTCGCCATACATAAATAAAAATCATAAAATAGTGAAAATATTTTGCTTTAATTAAAAAACTTTTTTATATAAATAAAAAAAAATTAAATAGCATATTCAATTCATTATTTCATTTTCAAATAAATGCACAGAAATATTAATAAAAAAATAAAGATATTAAACATAAACATAAAATAATCCTGTCAAACACGAAGTAATTTGTTTTTTTTCTATTCTTTGTGTTTTTCGCTTATTTTGACAGAGATGCCATTAATTAAAATTCAATGAATTTTAGAAAACGTCAAATGATATTTAAGAATTGCGAACATAAAAACTGTTACGTAAATAAACGCAATTTGATGAGAATGTTATTTTTTATATATAAATTTTCACAATTTTTTTGGATGAAAATTTGAAGTTTTTCAGAAAATAAAGAGAACAAATTATATTATTTAAAATGTTTGGGACATTTGGTTTTTTGCGTTTGGCATTTTTAATTTGAATATTTATTATTATAAATTTATTCTCTATGTTTTCCAAATATGGCAATATTTTAATAAAAAAGTTGAGAGAGCTTTTTTTTTGGTTATTATGTGTTACTCCATCCGACCTACATGACCGCAATGAAAAACAAGTAAGAAAATTATAGTCGGTCTAGACCGACTATATGATACCCTATACCATGGTTTAGAGACCCTATCTTTCGGTCCAACTACTTCGATATAGAAAATAAGCATAAACCAAATTTGAGAAGAATCAGTGCAATATTTTTGTTTTTTAATAGATTTAAGTGAAGATCGGGAAGAAGCTCTATATGGGGTCAAAGGGATCATTTTTGGACTACTCATTGGTGGATGTAATGAACGCATACAAATCCAATTTGAGTAAGATCTATATGACAATTTGGATCTTATGGCAATTTATGTCGATTTCATATGGGTAATTTGTATGGGGGCTAGGTCTGAACATGGACCGATTCTCACCAATTTCAATAGCGTTCATCCCATGGCCGATAGAAGCTTATATACCAAATTTCATCAAAACAGATTCATATTTGCGACCTGCAGTTTGATTACAAGCTTTACATGGACACACAGACGGACGGACGGACGGACGGACGGACGGACGGACGGACGGACGGACGGACGGACGGACGGACGGACATTGTTAAATCAACTCAGAAAGTGATTCTGATTCGATCGGTATAATTAAAGATGGGTCTAGGTCAAATATTTTTGGTTGTTACAAACAGCAGCACAAAGTCATTATACCCAAACCACATAGTGGTATAGGGTATAAATATTTCGCCAGTTAAAAGAAACTATACAGCCATCTCCAATTAGCACGATTTAGTGCATATAGCCACCCTACACAACCATTACCTTTGCAATGGAGGTGAGGGCGAGCAATTTAATTAGCAAAAACTAAATTAAAAGAGAAGTTATGTCATATAACCGGAAACGCATGCATATAGGTATATAACCTAAATGCATACCGATCAGCAACCACGATGACCAAAAAGCAAACACCGAAATAAATCCGAAATAATAGAAAAAACGAAAACCAACCCAAAGAATTTGCTTAAATAATTTGGTATTAAGTTTAACAAATTGTTTACTTTTTCACTTACATTTATTATCAAGACTCAAACCGAGGTGGAGGGTATCAAAGATTCGGCACAGCCGAATTTAACACTCTTACTTGTTTTTTTTTGCAATTTAGCATCTTTTCAATTTCAAATTATGGCAACACTGCTGATGACACAGTAAATTCGGCACAGTAGAATTTAACACTTACTCGTATTGCTTGGTATACCCTATGCCACTATGTGGGTGTAATGAGTTTGTTCTGATAGACTCATAATTATTTTCTGAGTCGATTTAGCTATGTCCGTCCGTCCGTCTGTGTGTCCATGTAAACCTTTTAATCAAACTACAGGTCGCAAATATAAATATATATTGATGAAATTTGGTACATAAGTTTCCATCGGCCATAGGATGAACGCTATTGAAATTGGTGTGAATCTGTTCATGTTCACACCTAGTCTCCATACCCCTATGGTCATATAGATCTCGGTCAATATGGGTTTGTGTATGTTTATTACATCAATCTAGCAGTAGTCCAAAAATAAAACCTATAGGACAATTCTTAGTCATAGCCCCATATGAAGCAGATTCCCGATGAATAAAAAAAACAAAAATAATGCTTAAATTTTTCTCAAATTTGGTTTGTATATGTTTTTGCAAAAAATAAGTGACCTTACCACATATCATCAGGATCGGTCCATTTTTCCATTGCTCTCAATTAAAAAAGCACGAAATTTTAGAACTTAATGCGAAATTATTATAAAACAAAATTGGCATACTCAGAATTTTTTTAAAGTTTCCAATGTGTGTCAGCCACTGTATATCTTGGCCAAATTTGCTTTGTGAGTGTACATTGTAACTTTCAATCATCGATCTTAAAACAATTATTTATACTAGCAGATTCCAGCCGTCGAAATTCGAGCGCAAATTCTAGGAAGTTTTATTTTTTCATTAAATAAAGACCCTAAAAGTATGCTAATCAATTATAGCCAATTCACAAATCAACACAAAAAACAAACTCATTTTTATTACAAACACATTAACAAATTAAATAAACACACACATAGCATTGTATATTTTTATGTATGTGTTAGTAGCAACTTTAAATGTAATTTACTCAAAATAAAGGAAAAAAAAATTAAAAATCTGTAAATCTGCAAAACAGCTAAAAAGAAATACCTTTCAAATAATATACGTTTGGTCAAAATCGGGATAAAACGGTAGAACAAAACATCAGTCACAAGAAATCGCCTAGCCTATTAATATTATAGATTGTAAAATTATTTCCTGAAGCTCATTGTTGGTCGACTTAATAATTTCCTTACTCATCTCCAAACTTTTCGTATAAAACCACTGTTTCGATATTTATTTATTTATTTTTTTAAATTTTTGCAATGTACATATTTATTGATTTTCACTACTTTGGTCATTTCGTCCAGAACCGGTTCTAATTACAAACATATTAAAAACAATAAATATTTTTTAGTTACTCATTGTGGGTGATAAGGTTACCATGTAGTTCTTAAATGATTTTTGCGGTTCAACAAGATTTTCTTTTTATATTGACTTTCTTATTTTGAGTAGAATTTTGAAATATACCTTTACATTTTTTTTAAATTTTTTTTTATTTGTTATAAATTTTATGGAATTCCTAAACCAAAACAATCACTTACGTGCACATATTCATTGTTTGTGGTGATGTCATTGGTTTTAAAACCAATCAATTACGAGTAAATTTAAATGTGTGTTGTTAAATATCAAAATGCAAATTACTGAAAAATAAAATGTATGTAAATGGTTGAAGGATATGGTTTGTGGTCATCTTATTACTGACCGTAAGAATAACTAAGAAAAATGTTAAAATATTTTTATTTTTCATCAATAGCAAGCTTTAGAAAAATTCTATACACATATTTATGTAGATTAAAGCCAGTCGAAACACTTTTTTAGTGGGCCCCCCTAAAAATGAACTTTGAGATTCCCAAAATATTTCATTGTTTGCAATAAGCGCTTAAGGTTTTCATGTATATTAAATTTTATTCGTAAAAACTAAAAACATTTAAATCATGAACATACATGTCACAGTTTCTGCGAAATTCTTACAATATTATAAAAAATTTGCAGTTTTTTTTAAATATTTACGATTAATTTAAAAATTTTTAATCTATATTTTATTTAAACGTTTATTAGGATCTTTTTTAGATTTTTCAGATTTTTTGTGAAATACATTACTATGCAATAAACACAATTTTGAACTTTGTCATATTTTTTTATCGAAAATGTGAAAAAAATATAGTTTTGCTTAAATATTACGTATTGACGTTCCACGTAATAAATTAAAATTACCTACTAAGTGCGACGTGATGCAGCACAGGGACGTATGTAGAAATTTGATTCGGAGGTCTCATCTTTATACCCAAACCACATAGCGGTATGGGGTATAATGACTTTGTGCTGCTGTTTGTAACTACCAAAAATATTTGACCTAGACTCGTCTTTTATTATACCGGTCGCCTCAGAATCACTTTCTGAGTCGATTTAGCGATGTCCATCCGTCCGACTGTCCGTCTGTCCGTTCGTCTGTGTGTCTATGTAAACTTTGTAATTAAACTACAGGTCACAAATATGAATAAATTTTAATGAAATTTTGTATATAAGCTTTTATCGGCCATATTTAAATATTCATAATTTTTTTTTATATTAAAAAAATATTAAAAGAAAAAAATTTAATGAAAAAATAAAATTTCCTAGGATTTGCACTTGATTTTCGAGGGCTGGGCTCCGCTAGTCTTAATAAATAGCTTTTAATAAAAAAGTAATTTTCATTTATAAATTACCTTTTCTGAAAAACTACTTTTTATTATAAAAGTATATTTTCCTAAACAAGTGATTTTTCTTAAAAAATTGCCTTTTCTTAATAAATTAAATTTCATAAATAAGTAACTTTCCTAAAACGTACATTTTCTTAAAAAGTAAATTTTCCCAAAAAAAGTAAATTTTTTAAATGAGTACCTTTTCCTAAAAAATTACCTTTCCTTAAAAAAGTGCACTTACCGTAAAAAGTATTTTTTCTTAAAAAGTACCTTTCCTTGAAAAAAATAAATTTCCTTTAAAAAAGACTTTTCTTTACAAATAAATTTTGTTCAAAAAGTGAATTTTCTTAAAAATGTATCATAAAAAGTACGTTATCTCAAAGAAGTACCTTTTATTACTAAAATGCATTTTTCTACAAAATTACCTTTTCTGAAGAAAGTACCTTTTTGAAAAAGCTACTTTTCTTAGGAAAGTGTAAAAGTACCTTTTCTTAAAATAGTACCTTTTTGAAAACAGCTACTTTTCTTAGGAAAGTGTAAAAGTACCTTTTCTTAAAATAGTAAGTCGAGTTAAAAAATTAAATTTCCTTAAAAAGTGCCTTTTCTTAAAAAAGTCCTTTTCTTAAAAAAGTAAATTTTTTAAAAAAAGGAATTTTTCATAAAGTACTTTTTTTTAAAAAATTTGATTCTTCATAAAGTACTTTTTTTAAAAAGGTAAATTTTGTTAAAAAAGTTCTTATCTTAAAAAAGTACATTTTCTTAAAAGGCACTTTTTTTAAAAAGTACATTTTCTTAAAAAAGCACCTTTTCTTAAAAAGATAAATTTTCTTAATAAATACATTTTCTCAAAAAAATTACATTTAAAATACTTTTATTAAAAAAGTATATTTTCCTTAAAAAGTGCCTTTTCTTAGAAAATACCTTTTTTAAAAAAATTAATTAATTAAAAACTATCATTTCTTAAATCATACATTTTCTTAAAAAGTACTTTTTCCTAAAAAAGTACGTATTCTCTAAAAGTAAATTTTCTTGAAAAAGTTTTTTTTTCTTAAAAAGTAAATATTCTTAAAAAAGTACGATTTCATAATAAAAGTAAATTTTCTTCAAAAAGTACATTTTCAATTTGAACGCTATTGAAATGTGGAATTCGGTCCTTGTTCAGACCTAGTCCCCATATATATGACCCCCTATGAAATCGACTTAAATTGTCATAAGATCTAAATTATCATATAGATCTCGGCCAAATTGAGTTTGTGTGTGTTCATTACATCCATTTGTCAGTTGTCCAAAAATAAACCCCATATGGCAATTTTTTGTCATAGCCCCCATATAAAGCTGCTTCCCGATTTTCACTTAAACTTATAAAAAAAAAACAATAATATTGCACAGTTTTTTCTCAAATTTGGTTTGTATATATTTTTCAAAATATAAGTGACTTTACCAAATATGGTCAGGATCGGTCCATTTTTCGACCTAGTCCCCATATAAATATAGCTTCCGATATGAACTTTTTCATATCTGCAGCCAAAAAAATTTCAAACAAAGCCACTCAAATTTGGTTTATGCTTATTTTCTATATCGAATTACTTGGACCGAAGAGATAGGATCTCTAAGCCATGGTATAGGGTATCGTATAGTTGGTCTACATCGACTATAATTTTCTTACTTCCTTTTTTTTATTTATTTTTTTTCGCCATATATTAACATTAACCCATTTTTTCCTGACGTGCCAATAATGGAACAACTTCATTTTTCTCTTAAAAATCAATGTACCCATTTTTATACCCTATACCACTATGTGGTTTGGGTATAATGACTTTGTGCTGCTGTTTGTAACTACCAAAAATATTTGACCTAGACCCATCTTTTATTATACCGATCGACTCGGAATCACTTTCTGAGTCGATTTAGTGATGTCCGTCGTCCGTCCGTCCGTCCGTCTGTGTGTCCATGTAAACCTTTTAATCAAACTACAGGTCGCAAATATGAATATATTTTGATGAAATTTTGTATATAAGCTTTTATCGGCCATAGGATGAACGCTATTTAAATTGGTGGAATTCGGTCCTTGTTTAGACCTAGTCCCCATACATATGACCCCTATGAAATCGACTTAAATTGTCATAAGATCCAAATTATCATATAAATCTTAGTCAAATTGGGTTTGTATGTGTTTATTGCATCCATTTATCAGTTGTCTAAAAATAAACCCCATATGGCAATTCTTTGTCATAGCCCCCATATAGAGCTGCTTCCGATCTTCACTTAAATTTATCAAAAAACAAAAATGTTGCACAGTTTTTTCTCAAATTTGGTTTGTGTATATTTTTTCAACATATAAGTGACTTTACCAAATATGGTCAGGATTGGTCCATTTTTTGACCTAGTCCCCATATAGATATAGCATCCGATATGAACTTTTTCATATCTGCAGCCAAAAAACTTAATAAAAATCCCACTCAAATTTGGTTTATGCTTATTTTCTATATCGAATTAGATGGACCGAAGAGATAGAATCTCTAAGCCATGGTATAGGGTATCGTATAGTTGGTCTAGATCGACTATAATTTTCTTACTTGCTTTTTTTTATTTATTTTTTTTCGCCATATATTAACATTAACCCATTTTTTCCTGACGTGCCAATAATGGAACAACTTCATTTTTCTCTTAAAATCCATGTACCCATTTTTTTTATTTTGCTTCCACTTTGGCAGATTTACATTATTACGTTATATTGTAAACAAAATAATTTGCACATTTTTATTCAATTGTATAGCTTTCTATAGCACTCTATTAGCTTTTGAAAGTGAAAAAACTGTTCTAGGAAAATGCGGTCAAAAAGTTAGTATATTTAGGTTAGTAATATAAATTTGTTTATTTCAATAATTAAGAAAATTAAATTTGACATTTACTTTTGTGTTTTAAGTGTTTGTAAAACTTGTAGAAATCACAAATTGAATGTTTCTTGATAAAACACAAATGATCCGTTTATGGAACACCAGGCTACTAAATGTGTTTCATTGGACACTTTTTTTTTTAGATTCTTAGCAACCGAAAATATATTGAATTTAGTTGAAAATGATGAATTTTGGAATGATGTAGGTACTGCTGACGCTTTTATTACTCCTCCTGAAAATGGCATGGCTGTAAGGAAGATAGCGCAGATGAAGAACACAATGTAGATATAAATCATCTCAGTGGACAGTTAGAAGCCCAAGAATTAGCGACATATAGATCAAGAAACGAGAACATTGATTATTTGGGTGAAGAAACTGATGAAACCAATGAAGATAACATTCCACTTTCTCAGCGTCAACAACAAATATACGGTCGCAGAAGAATTTACAGAACTTGGGAGAAAGAAATTGATTTTGGGCATATCTTTAGATCCAGTTAAATGTTTTGAGCTTGTTTTTTTTAAATATGCCAGGTTTAAAGGTGACCACACTTTTGCTATAAACGTGCATGATCTCAAATGGTATTTTACAATACTATTATTATCGGGATATTTAACTATAGCAAGGGGAAAAATGTTACGGGAATGTGATACAGAAACATACAACCTTACGGTAGCCAGTGCAATAAGACATTATAGGTTTGAACAAATTAAAAAGTACACACTTTGTTTGGACAATGATAATATAGCAGATAACGACAAATTTGCCTAGCTTCGCCCTACATTCGATTTACTCAATAAAAAGTACATGAAATATACCAGTATGGAAGAAAATCTTTGTATAGATGAAAATATGGTTCCACATTTTGGCAGACATTCAGCTAAACAGTTTTTAAAAGGAAAACCTATTCGATATGGATATATAGTATGGTGCTTGTGTGAAATTTCAGGCTATCTAATGATCTTTGTACCATATCAAGGAAAACAAGAAAAAAAAATATGGATTTAGGATTTGGTTGTTCTGTGGTTTTAGATTTATTATCCAATGTTTCACTAAATTAAGAATTCAAATTTTGTGCAGTTAAATATTTATCTTCTTTACAAATGGCAAATCGTTTGCAAAAATTAGGATTTGGCTATACGGGAACAATTATGTTAATTATTTAAAGTGTTTTATTTTGTGTCTGTAAGCCTGGTGTTCCCAATGATTACAAGGTTTACATGGACACACAGACGGACGGACGGACGGACGGACATCGCTAAATCGACTCAGAAAGTGATTCTGAGTTGATCGATATAATAAAAGATGGGTCTAGGTCAATTTTTTTGGTAGTTACAAACAGCTGCACAAAGTCATTGTACCCAAACCACATACATAGTGGTATTATAGGGTATAAAAAATTACCTAAATTTGTAATTATTCAAAATTAATTCGTAGGTGGTGAAGACGAAATTTCTATTTTTGGTTGCTTTCGCGTGTTTTTAGCCAATACTTACATTAAGTCTTCTATTTTTAAAAATTATTTCTTCAAAAACTTTATCGTCCATGTTTTTCAAAGCTTCAATTAATTTTGGTATTTAATTGTAAAATATTTGTACACAGTTGTCTTATTATGGCTTGAACGCCATTATGCCGTCAAGATATGTTTGCGCCACCGACATACTCTTGTTATCTCAGCACATTCAAATCAAGGCCTAGGTTTTTGAATGTCTCAAGTAAAGTTTGTGAAATTTTTTTTCTGGTTGTTCCATTTATATTGACAATGTTTAAAAATGTTCTTTAATTTGAATAGCACTTTTGCCAAAAAATCTAAAGAAGGCAAACAAAATAATAACATTGTAACTCAAATTTGGTTTATGCTTATTTTCTATATCAAATTAGTGGACCTAAGACCCTTTCTCTAAACTCATGTTATAGGGTATCGTATAGTCAGTCTAGACCGACTTTAATTTTCGTACTTGCCCTTTTTGGATTTGTAAAATTTTTAAAATAAATCAGCTCTTTTATGTCTGCATTAAAATTGGAAATCACAATTAAATACACATACAAATTTTAATATAAACTTTGAAAAAAAAACCAATTTTTCAGAATATGGAAAAGACATTTTTAATTTTTACATACATACGTTTTCGATTGTCTTGATACCCTCTACACCACTATGCAGAGGGTATATCAGTTTATTATACCGTTTGTAACGCATAGAAAAATAAATTTGCATCGATAGATGATTTAATATAAAAAATGAATAACTCAATTTTTATCAAAATAGAGTTTTTTGTTTATTGAGATAGACAAATGTATAAAAACGACAACAATTGTTTCCATCTAATTTATTAAAAAAATCTAAAATAATTCATTAGCAGTTATAAAAAAAATAAAAATAATAATAAAGATAATTATGACTATTATGAGCAACTTTCGATTTTCGATTGTGGTCGAATTAACTGATCGAACGAATTTTCATTTGGTATTATGGCGCACATTCGATAAAATAGCGCTATTGTGAATTTCACTCAACTGGATTTTTCACAATAGTACATATTTATCAGCTGGCACTATAAATAAACATTGTTTGCTTACAAATTTATTTTAGAAAAAAAAAAAATTTGTTATTTATTAACCTGGATCTATGGTTCTACGACCGTCTGATGAAGATGAATGCTTCGTTATGAGGCATGCTTCCAACATTTTGGATTCCACTACGTGTGTATGCGTGGTTTTACCAAGCATACCATTTGTTTACAGATTTATAGCAAATTTTCAACTGCAAGGAGTCGTTTATGGAATTTCTGTCTACTACAGATGAATTACTGCGGCAATGCACAGAAGGCAGATCAATCTCATGAATTTAAAATAATTCACAAATTATATTTTCAATAAGTTTTACAAACTGCCATCCAGCATCGAAAGCAAAATGTATTCGATTGAAAATTCGTTGTACAACGAAATTTTCGACCGTGCTGCCAGCTCATAATACGAATTTTACATTAGATAGTCGATGTTCGATAGCCAGTGAAGATCGAAGATCGTATGCTACTCATAATAAGGGCCAATAATAAAAATAAAATAAAAATTAAAAATATAATAAAAAACGAAATTAATTCATAAACAACATGAAACATTTCTCTATTTTCTATTTTATTACTATTTTTTAATTTTTATTTATTTTCTTTATCTTTTTATTTTTATTTTTTTATAACTGCTCATGAGTTATTTTAGATTTTTTTAATAAATTTGGTTGAAACAATTGATGTCGTTATTATAGGGGTGTATCAGATTTTTCCGATCGCGAGTGGATAATGTTTTAATTATTAGATGTACGCTTTCGAGAACATGTTCTGTTTTTTTTTTTAGCAGTACACGTGCAAGAACACGAACTTAAAATAAAGCTACACTCGAATCTGTGTGGTTTATATGTGTTCGAAACAAAAAATACGTGATAGAAAAGAAACATGATCGTGTACATAACGAAATATTAAAACGAAACACAGTCATGATTGTGTTCAGCATCGTACAAAATTTAGAAACACACATAATTGATATGAAAATAAAAATATGTGTTGGCTGCTTAAGAACAGAACATTGTGTGTTTGATGTATGTATTTTCTGAACCTTGCTTTTTTGTATCTAAAATTTTACGGATTTTATTAAGTTTTTTCCTTCTCCTGTAAAGTAACAAAAAATTGACTTACGCCTTTTTTATATTAATCCATCGATCGATATAACAACTCGAGTCGATGTAGCAATGTTTGTCTGTCCATCTGTCCGTATGTGAATCTGTCTGTCTGTTGAAATCACGCTCATTCACAAAATAAACCCTTTATCATATTTCGTGCGGTTAGGTATTTAAAATGGGTTATACCGGGCATTATTGTGCTAAGATATGACCTAAAATATGTAGACACCTCCACAAAATGGTAAAAATTCTTTGTTTTTGTTGTATTAATTCAGTATTAATTTTACCAAATTGTTTACTTTTCAAAATATAAGTCTAGATATTAATGTAAAAGTAAAACCCATGTGGAGAGTATCAAAGATTTGGCATAGCGTAACTTAACACTCTTAACTTTTTTTTCCAGTTTTCCAGTTTTTAAACTCTTTCTTTTAACTCATACTCTCCGTCTGCCTGTCTGTCTGTCGTGAGGCAACCCCATTCCCCCTTATCCAATTGATCTGGAGCTTGGTCCATAGTCTTGTTGTGACTACAGATTAAATTTGGGGTAGTCACGCATTGTCACGCATAGTCACGCACGGTCACGGAGAGAATAAAACCTCACTTACCCTCATCCGATCGATCTGAAACTTTGTGCATAGACTTGTTGTGGCCAAAGATTAATTTTAAGATAGCCACGCAAAGTCATGGACAGTCACGGAGAGATTCAAAAATCATATGCATAAGGACAGAAAAAACTTTGTTTTTATGGATTAGATTATTTATGTTTCAAACAAATGCCATAAACTTTTTGTAGAAAACACTCCTTAAAATAAGAAAAAAAATATAAACATAAATTGTTTTATGTTAATACATAGTTCGACGTTTTATACGAAGAAAAAGATTGGATAAATTGAGATATGTTATTACGCAAGGAAATTTATATAGAAAAAAGTTTTTGGAAATGAATACGAATTCTCTATAGAATCTTACAGTTTTTCTATAGGCTGCTGATGGGTTTTCTACAAAAAAAGGGAAGTTCATTTAAACAAATCCCTCAGTTGCTCTTCCGCAACTGACAGTAGGGTAAAATTTAAAAGAATGTCTTAAAAATTCTAACATTGCTTCCATACATGTTAATATTTTTCTATAAATCATCATTGGATGTCAATGAATTTAAATATTGTCATTGATAGTATGTCATTGTTTGTACATATTTTCACATTCTCTCATTGGAATACTAATGCGATAATTATGCTTTATGTACTACTTGTACACATAAGTATTTTGTGAATCGTGGTTTAAATCTCATAAAACATAATGCCGGCAAAAACCAAGGATTTGACATGAAATATAATTATTTTTTTTAAACATATTTGCTGTAATATATTTCTCGTAAACGTAAATGGGTGGGTATAACATTAAAAAAAAAAAAATGTGTAGAAATTTGCAACGAAAAAATTAAAATTTTAATTTGTAGATAAACGTAAAGTTTTCCCCTAGAGGTCAATGGCTTTTGAAAATCATGAGAAAACGACAGTACAAAAAAAATAGAAAGGAATCATTTAGTGACAATAAACATTTATGGCTATTTTCTTTATTACCACACGAAATTTTAAATGGATATATTAGCACCGTGGGCAAACTAAGAAAGGATGATTTTGTAGATTTATATCTTTAATTTTTTTGTTGCCACTAAAGAAATTAGCTTTGATCAACTTTTGGACTTTCACAGTTAATAAAAGATAATGTTTGAAAGGGTTGGCCTTTTTTTTTACAGTGTCTATACTTTGAACAGCCACTGTTAGTTTGTTTTTTTTTTCGATTTCTATTAAGCGCCCAATGCATGTTATTGCCAAAATCACCGTCGTGTAAAGACATTTTGATAGAAATAAACGTATTTAAATATTGTATGCACGCATCATTTTGATTTCATAATTGATTAAGAAACCAACATGTAAATTGCAAATTGTCATTATAGGAAAAGAAAAAAGATCTAAACTTAAGCATACTTAAGATTAATAAAATTCATAGTTTTAAATTGTAAGCTAGATATCAGTTAGTATTTTATTTGCCGTCCCATAAACAACACCCATTTTAATAGTTTTACCGTACGGCCAAATTAATTGTATTGTTTTTCACCCTCCGTTCAACCAAACGTCAGGCCACTTCACTCAATGCCAAAATTTAGGTCAGTATATTTTAAACGAAAAAGTTACTTACATTGCTTATTGTTGCAATTTTTGATCATACACATTGTTTACGGATGATATTTGTTGTGTTTTTGGAGTAAAATACTTTTTAATTCAACACATATCATAGAAGAGTCAGTAGACAGATAATTTAAAATGTGATAGACATACCCACAAACAGCCGAAGTCAGTTGGTCATTTTTAACTACTCTACTGGATATAAAGAACTATGGGCTGGAATTATACAAAGAAAAATTTGTACCTAACAAACCAATCAAAACATACATTGAAATAAAAAAAAAACATTTAATAATATTAGTTTTTATATCCTCCTCACTACTATGCAGAGGATACAAAATTAATATATTCTTGATGCTTATAAAAGGAGAAGTCAATCTGGCGATGTTCGTCCGTCTGTCTGTCTGTCGAAAACATTCTCCTGTCCGCAATAAGTCGAGTGGGTCACAGTACATAGGTTTAAAATGTTCGGCATAACCTGCTATTTAAATATTTATAGTTTCTGACGTTTTCTTTCAATTGTTTCTAACACACAATTGTTTCTAACACACAATGTTTTAATCTTATAATTAATTATTATAAAATAATGCAAGTCTTAAGCAAAAAAAAATTTGAGAGTCATATTTTATGAATAAATCCATAATTTATAAAATTATCAAGAAGTATCGTAAAACGAGTTAAAGGCAGGACAATTTAGTAGAAAGGTAGTTTCAAAAATGTTCAAAAATGCTACCTAAAGAGGTCATTAACAATCTGAAATTAAAACAAGATTAGACCGAAAATATGTCAATATGTTTGTCGTTGGCAATATTATGGTATGGGGTAACTTTTCGGACCAAAGAATAGATCCAATGTATGTAGTAAAACGTACTCTAACTATAACTGGATACAGGCAAATTGAAAATGACGTATTCTTACTTGGAGGAAAATATGCCCCTGGTCTGGAAGTTGCAGCATGACAATGACCTAAAATACACCTCCAAAGTGGTAACTGTGTGGCAAAATAGAGAATGGCCAGTGTTCAAAAATAAGCTAAATGCAAAGAAGAGAAGATACGGTCTAACGGCCTAACAATCATGGCAAATTTATGGCACATATACGAATATACATAAATAATTACAGCCAACTTGAAATAATAGTAGAAACAAATCAGCCCGAATTTGTTATACTATCAGAAACTCACTTAACAGAAGACGTGAACGAGGAAGAAACGCAGCTAAGAGGTTATAATCAATTTTCAGCAGTGTCAAACTCTACAAGGACAGGCGGAGTAACAATTTATTTCGAGAAGAAATGGAATGTGAAAAAAATAGCCGAAAAAATTTTTGAATCAAAAATATGGATAACTGCTTACATGGCAAAAATTAATAACAACAAATTTGTAGTTACAGCTGTATACAGATCCCCAAGTAGTGCTGAAAATGAGTTTATAGTAGCCTTTGAAGAAGTACTAAAAGAAATAAATGAAGAAGTATTAGAATGAAATAATAATAGCTGGTGATTTCAATATTGACTGGAGTAAAGATGGATTTTATAAAAACAAAATTAAGTGCCTACTAGACGATAACGGCCTTAAACAGATTATCAAAGACTTTACAAGAATAACACAGAGCTCAAAAACATTAATTGATTATATTGCAACAAATAATAAGAATATAACAGCAAACATTAATCGTTCAAACAAAATTGCAGATCATGAATCAATCGAAATTATAATTAACAGTACCAATAAATGTAATAAAAATATAAATAAAGAAATAGAAACATTTAAATACAACAGCAATCAATATAACACAGAAATTAGAGACATTCAAGAAATAAATATGAAGAAAGATTTTAACAACAACGTACACATTTTCGATGAATATTTGGAGAATGCAGTTAAAAAACTGACGTATAAAAAGATAAAGTCAACAATAAAAACAAATGGGTTAATAATGAAATAAGGCGTCTAAAAAGAGAAAATATTGATAAATACCAAATAGCAATAATCCAAAATACAAACGAAGCCTGGGCAAATTACAAAACGATTAGAAACACTTATAAAACAAAAATTGAAAACGAAAGGAATAAATACATTAATAACAGAATAAATAATGCCAAAGACCAAAAAGAAATGTGGAGGGAAATAAAAACCCTTATACTAAAAAAAAGCCCAACTGTGATTCAATCTGTGATATTTAATCAAATAGAATGTAAAGACAATTTTGAAATGGCCAATAACTTTAACAATTATTTTGTAAATAGTATTTAGAATATAAGAGATGAAATAAATAAAGTGTAATAAAGGGTCCGCCATCTAACGTTTTTTTTCAACTAGTGCTTATTTCGTGAATGGTAACACTTAGCTCATGTCTGATTTGACAGATAATTAGTTTTATCCTTCCGCTGAACGAATATGGTTGTGTATACGCTTGAACAACGCTGGGAAATATTACGACATTACTTTGAAAATCATGGTAATGTTGCAGAATGTGTGCGAAAATTGCGTACGGATTTTGGGAGAAGAGAAGCACCGTCAGCTCCGTATGTTCGTTATCTTGTGAAAAAAGTGAAAGAAACTGGCATCCTCATCGATAAACCAAAGCGTTAAAAGCCAAAAACAGTGCGTACACCCGAGAATATTGCTGCTGTGGCAGAAAGTGTGCGTGAAGCAGTGTTGCCATAATTTGAAATTGTAAAGATGCTAAATTGAAAAAAAAAGATGCTAAAACGCACTAGAGTCAAAAAAAAGATGCTAAATTTTTTTTTGGCAAATTTCATTACCTTTATATTTAAAAATTAAATACTTATTAATAAATTCTTTGGTTTTTAGATCGAAAAATTAATATAAAACATAAGTTTCGATTTATATTTTTTAAATTTTAATTATAATTATTTTGGATTTCATTTGGATTAACATCAAATTGAGTTTTTTTTTATTTTAAATTAAATATTTTTAATTTTAGAGGGATTTTTTTTAATTTCAAATACAACAGAATTTACATTATCAAAAGATACGATTATATTACAATAATTGGTTTATGGAATCTAATATTTCTGTGCTGTCTTCATCTTCAAGTTCTTCTTGGCTCTGATATTTTCTGACGATCTACTTTTATCAACAACATTGCTTGGTATATTGTAAGTGTAGCAGCCCCCATTTTTCAATTTCAAACCTTCTTTTATACGTATTACAGAACATAACAACTCGGATTTTATTCTGTTCAAAGTTTGCTTTTAACTAAAGCCTTTAAACTAAACAAACGTTCAACTTCGGCTTTTGAACTCTTTAAATGGATTTTGGACAACAGAATTTTTGTTAACATCAATCCATAAAGAGGTTGTATTCAGTGTTGTATCCCAATATTGTTCTGTGATATAACTCCATTGGATTTGAATTTTTTCTGTTTCAGATGATCTAAATTTAAACTTTTTGTATTGAAAATTTTGACATTTTTTTAATACAATAATATTTCTTGGCAAACGAGCAGAGTGGTAAAAAAAATAGTTCACAAAATTCTCGTATTGCACTTTGAGAAATTAAAACATATCAATACCATTAAAATTAAAATTGTATATTCAAAAATATCGAAAAAATCAAACAAAAGATCTTAAATGCAACTTTTTTTTATTAATAAAAGATGCTAAGTTAGCATCTAGCATCTTTTCATAAATTTTGGATGCTAAACGACAAAAAAAGATGCTAAATCTAGCAACTTAAATGCTAAAATGGCAACACTGGCGTGAAGCGCCATCAACATCAATTCACCGTCGTTCTCAAGAATTGAACATTTCGGAGGCATCATTGAGACGAATTTTGCATAAAGACCTTGGTATGATGCCACACAAAGTCCAATTGGTTCAGGAGTTGAAGCCAACTGACCATACAATGCGTTTTCGCTTCGCTAAGTGGGCCTGCGATCGACTTACAGAAGATGCCGATTTTGCCAAAAAAATCATCTTTTCCGATGAAGCTCGTTTTGGTCTTGGCGGGTACGTAAACAAGCAAAATTGTCGCATTTGGGGCACAGAAAACCCGCACGCATACAATGAAAAGCCGATACACCCAAAACGAGTCACTGTTTGGTGCGGATTTTGGTCCAGAGGCATAATTGGGCCATTTTTCTTCGAAAATGAGCAAGAAGTGGCAGTTACAGTCAATGGCGATCGTTATCGGGCCATGTTGAACGATTTTTTGTTCACAAAAATTGAAGAGGAGGATATTGGCAACATTTGGATTCAACACGACGACGCTACGTGCCACGCAGCCGAAGTTACACTCGATGTTTTGCGCCCTGTTTTTGAAGATCCCATTATCAGCCGCAGAGCTGATGTCGTTTGGCCACCTCGGAGCTGCGATTTGACACCGTTGGACTATTATTTGTGGGGTGCCCTCAAAGATAAGTGTTACGCCAACAAGCCAGAGACAATTGACGCTTTAAAGGACAATATTCGTGAAGCCATTGGTGAAATACAGCTGCACACAATCGATAATGTGTTTAAAAATTGGACCGACCGTGTAGGCTACTGCATGGCCAGCCGAGACAGCCATTTGAATTAAATTATTTTCCATTATTAACCGGAAGGATTGTACTTTCAAATAAAAAAAAAGAAATTTGTGATAATATTCAGTAGTTTTTTTTTTATAGCATTTTCAAAAAAAAAAGTTATTTGGCGGACCCTTTATATGAACCAAATTCCTGTGATAAACTCTAATTTCAATTTTCATGCAATAACTTAAATGAATTAAAAATTATATGTAAAAATTTAAAAAATAAACCAGACTACAATAGAATATCCAGTAAAATGATACTTAATGGATGGTGTATAATAGGAAAAACAATGCTAGATATAATAAATTAATCACTACGGATAGGAGTCTTTCCCGATACTTGGAAGGAATCTATGATAACACCTATTCAAAAGATTGCAAAAACACCAAAATGTGAAGATTTCGCCCGATAAACACACTAAAGACATGCGAAAAAATATTCGATAAGGTAGTTGAGGATCAATTGGAGCAGTATATGGAAACAAATAACTTATTATCCAAATAGCAATCGGGATTTAGGAAGAATTTTTCATGCGAAACATCAGTCAATTACATAATAAACATATGGAAAGAAATAGAAAGAAATAGAAAAATCGTTGCAATATTTTTAGACTTTAAACGAACATTCGAAAAAATTAAAAAATTATATGAATACGGCATACAGGACATAGAACTGAAATGGTTTGAAACATACCTAAACAAACAGAAAACAAATCACGAAAGTAAATAATATTAAATCTAGTATAATAAATAATGATTATGGAATACCACAGGGAACAATCTTAGGAGCGTTATTATTTATCATATACATAAATGATATGGTAAACATAGTGGATAATTGTGAAATAATGTTGTATGCAGATGATACACTAATATTTACTGAAGCACACTTGGAGAGCCAATGCTATGACAATCTAAAACAAGACATGGAAAATGTTAATGAGTGACTAAAAATGAACAAACTAAAACTAAATGAAAATAAAACGAAACTAATGAAAATAAAATGGTTCCTGTCGTACAATTTTTTTAAAAACACCGTTATTTTTCTATTTTGTTATTCATAATTGTCTCAAACTTCAGTGATTGTGGTTGTTTTATACATAACAATTCAGGGAATTCCCGATCAGCAATTACTATTACTAATTGCGTTGTGAAAGATTTTTGTATGTAAAAAATATTAAAAAAAAGGAAGTACCTTATAGATATGTAAGATTAACCTATATAATAAATTTAAGGTAATAAGTCGTTTTACTATAAATTTTATTTTTATAATGATTTTAACTAAAAAAAAGAAACCAACAAATACCCATAAAATGACCAAAATTTACCAGGACTGTTGGGAACATTTTAAAAAAAGTGAAAAGAATAAAGATTAGGCAATATGTAAGATATGTCTTAAATCACTTTCATGCAAAGGTTCGGCGATTATTGGTCTGCGTAGGCATCTTGAAAGTGTACATGAGTATAAAAGAGAAGAAAATAATGATGGTCAAAGCACCTCAAAAAATGCAAAAAGATACAGGTACGGAGATAATTCAGTAATTGAATCTTTCTTAAAACGAACGACTATGAGTGAATTAATTTCAAAGTTAGCAGCTGTTGATGGAATATCTTTTCACAGAATTAGTAAAAGTGAATTCATTAGAACATCTATGAGTGGCAAAGGATTTAATTTACCACGAAACCCTACCAAAGTGATGCAATTAATGCTGAACTTTTATGAAGGCATAAAACAACAGCTGATTAAAAAAATAATTAAACACAAAGATAATGGTAAACAATTCAGTATAGCCATTGATAAATGGACCAGCATTGAAAAACAAAAGATATATGAATGTAAACCTTTACTATAATAACAAAGATTCAGGCAATTTAGGGATGGTTCCTGTCGTTGGTAGTTGCCCTGCTGAAAAAACATTGGAATTAGTAAAAGAAAAATTAAAATCGTTTAATATCATAATTAATGACGATATAGTAGCTGCAATGAGTGATGGTGCTGCTGTAATGCAGAAATTTGGAAGATTATCTTCTCAATTTCACAAACTTTGTTACAATCACGGGTTGCATTTGGCTGTTCTGAAAGTATTTTATACCAAGAAGAGGCATCCTGATAACTTTGCTTGTATCGAGGAATTGGAATCTGATAACGCGTCTGAAATACAAGATTTAGAAAATGAAAATTATAACTCTGATGATGATTCTGATATTTAACACTATATTAAACACTAATTTAAGTCGAGACCTCCTTAACGCAGTAAGGGAGGAAATATCTAAAAGGAGGGATTATACTTTAGTATCTGTTATTAGGCTCCTATACAATCCGGATTGTATGTCACATAAAGAAAATGATAGTTTTTTTGACATGGCACAACACAACAGATATATAAATCGATATCATCTAGAATTTTTATACCCTATACCACTATGTCGTTTGGGTATAATGACTTTGTGCTGCTGTTTGTAACTACCAAAAATATTTGAGCTAGACCCATCTTTTATTATCACTTTCTCAGTCGTTTTAGCGATGTCCGTCCGTCCGTCTGTGTGTCCATGTAAATCTTGTAATCAAACTACCGGTCGCAAATATGAATATATTTTGATGAAATTTGGTATGTATGCTTCTATCAGCCATAGGATGAACGCTGTTGAAATTGGTGAAAATCGGTCTATGTTCAGACCTAGACCCCATACAAATGACCCCTATGAAATCGACATAAATTGCCATATGATCCAAACTATCACATAGATCTTAGTCAAATTGGGTTTGTATGTGTTTATTGTATCAACTAATCAGTAGTGCAAAAATAATCCCCAATTCTTAGTCATAGGCCCCATATAGAGCTGCTTCCCGATCTTCACTTAAATCTATCAAAAAACAAAAATATGAACTTTTTCATATCTGCAGCCAAAAAAATTAATAACAATGCCACTCAAATTTGGTTTATGCTTATTTTCTATATCCAATTCATTGGACCGAAGAGATAGGGGTCTCTAAGCCATGGTATAGGGTGTCGTATAGTCAGTCTAGACCGACTATAATTTTCTTACTTGTTTAAACTAAAAACAGTGATAACGATAATACTGAAGAAACTGGTGAAACTGAAAATATTGAAGAATGTCCAAATCGAGAAGAAGAAGCAAGTCTACAGCAACAGCTAAATTTTGCAATTACAAAAATTTTAAAAGAATATGAAAGTCCGAATGCTGACAAATTTCAATCATTAACAAAGGAATTTAAAATATTTGAAACAAATGGGAAGAGAACCTCAAATTTGCAGAATCTTTTGGATCACTTCTGACCATTAAACCAACTTCCACGCAAAATGAGCGAAATTTTTCTATTGCAACAGATTATGTTACCAAAAAAGAACAAGGATGGGAGATTCAACTTTGGATGCTCTGTGTTTCTTAAAACATTGTTTTAAATCACAAAAATGATTAAATTTATTATATTTTTTATAAACCTTTTTATATATTTTTGTAAAACTTGAAGAATTTATTTTTACGTTACTATTTTTTATTTTGTTGTATAATAAAAATATGAATTTCAGTTTATATTATAGAGTGCATTAGATTTTTATTTTAATAAGTTATTTTCTCAAGAAATTTCGAGAAAAAAATGTGTGTTTTCTTTTCTCGAGAAATTAAAAAGGGTGAGAAATGTGAAACACTAAGCACACTGTACCGTTTAATCAGACTAATTTATGGAATTTCAGCCTTCATCAGTGATTTTATTGAACATTGTGATTATGTTATAATTGAATAGATTGTTTCTATATGAATTTGTTCTACTTAGGACGGCTGTGAGGTTCTAACCTGCGTCTATCTAACATACACGCATACTTGCATGCCTTCGAAATATTCATAAAACATTTTTCAAAATCCCCATATATCAAGGAACACGTTATGTAAACTGTTTTAAACTTATTAAGGTTAATAAAATAACAAATTTCCTTGACGATATAATAAAATTAATGATTAAAAATTTGAAGATTCAAAATATAATTAATTATATGTATTGAAATTTATCTGCTCGCAACCCCATAGTGCAATGCATGCAAACATTTAACAACAATAGCATTGTTGTTGTTGCTATTGTTTCAGTTGCTACAAGAAATTTTTGAAAATATACTACAACAAGAAAACATTGCATTTTCATTGCCAATGTAAAATGCTGAATTAACAATATCAACAAAAAAAAAAAAACAAAAAATACGACTAAATGCAACAGCAACACCATCATATCACATAACACCGGCTATAATGATAAACGTTATGCTTCGTTAGATTATTATTTTCAACTTCAACTAATTTTTTTCTTCATAGTATACTTCGTTCATTATTATTATTATTATATTTCTATACAATCATATTTAACCAAAGAAACGTTGTTAACAGTGTTTGCGTGTCAAACATTTTAACATTATTAAGACTATCCATCCATAATTTGGTCACTATGGTTGATGATTTTTTATTTGGAACACTTTTATATAGAATAAGGCATTATATACCTTCACCATATAGCAGTGTGTAAATGTTTTATTATAAAAATTTTTAAAATTAGTGTTGTAGAATATGCGAATCTTTTAAACAAACTAAAGGTTCCTTTAGTATATGCGATATAAATTAATCAATGATATATACACTTGTGGACATACAATTAAGTCATTTATACAGTAATACTTAACTTTTTGAAAATAAAAACGTTAATTAATTGCTAAAACTTAAACAATTATTCATCGCAAATAGTTTTTTTTTGTACAAGGCAAATGTCAGTCTTATATTTGGTATGGAAAGAAATTGTTAAAATTTGTTTAAATTGTTTTATTTTTAGTTTGTTAGATTTATCGTCATTTATTTTCGTCATTATGTTTTATTTTTAATTCAAGATATTTTGGACCTTTAGTATTTTGTTGGGTACCCTCTTTGGAGGAGTACTTCGGCACATCTGTTTGGCATTGTTTTTTTTTTAGCTAAAGCGTAATACTGCTGAGAAGTAATATTGTTCCATTCTGGCTGAAAAATATCCCAGAGTGCATTTTTGTTTGGAGTTTTTCTGGCCGCAACTCCGTTATTCTGCTGAAATAACCATGCTAGTGGAAAATCATCAGCATAAACATTGTCTAGATTGTTCTGCAGGATATTTTTGTACATTTCCCTAGTCATTTTCTCTTCGATTTTAACTATTTTACTGATTTTTACTGACGACGCTCCATGCTTTACGGTTTTTTTTGTTGATGGGTTTGCCATCGTTTCCGAAAACGTTGAACATTATTTCATCACTCCACACTATTAATTTCCAAAAATTTCGATCCTTACGAAGGTGGGTTTTTGCAAACCGCAAGCGCTGCTGAATATTTTTCTTGGACACATTTGGTTTTTTTTCTCGCTATGTGGCAATGATGATTATTTTCAGTCAGAAGCCTTCTTACGGTCGTTGCCGATATTTTAGTGCCAATATCAGACTCCACGCACGATCTGAGTTAATGTGAGGAAAGCATATTTGGAAAAATTTGAGTGAATCAACAAATAACGTACCGTTATTTTTTCACTCAGAGAAATATATTGCATGAGGGACTTAATTGTATGTCTACAAGTGTATATGTTATGTTAGCACTAGTGTAATTATTGTCATTGGGAGAGTTAAAATAAGGGGAAGAGTTAAAATAAGTTTGGGCGTTTGAAAAAATTAAAATTGGTTTATTAAGACTTACTAGCAGATTCCAGCGCTCGAAATTCGAGTGCAGTTTCTAGGCAGCTTTATTTTTCAACTTAGCTAATTCACAAACCAACTCTTTTATGGTTTATTTTTATTGTGAATGAAGATAACAAACTCATTAACGAACACATTAACAAATTTAATAAAACACACATAGCATATTTATGTATGTGTTAGTAGCAACTTTAAATGCAATTTACTCAAAATAAAAGAAAAAGTTTAAAAATCTGTAAACCTGCAAAATGGCTAAAAAGAAATACCTTTCAATAATATATGCTTGGTCAAAATCGGGATAAATTGGTAGAACAAAACATCGGTCACAAGAAATGGCCTAGCCTATTATTATAGATTTCCGTTTTGTGGCACATATCTTTCGAATAGTTTTGATCTTTGGAAAACACATCGATTCGTTAAATATTTTTAAATCATTTCATATACGTCTCTTGTGAAGTTTGGGGTCTCGAAAGATACCAGGGAATATTTCCTATGTATTTTACGAATATTTCAATTCCTCAGAAATTTTATAACTGTTCAATATTCGGTGCAACCTCGCATTAAGCAACATTTAACTTATTTGCATTGTTGATTTGTTAACCACACTTTTCATTATAAAAACTTTTGGTTTTTAATTGGTTTTTTATTTTTATTTTCAATTTTTATAAAAACCAATGCATTTTTCTTCAAAAATATATATTTTAACTCAAATACTAAACTTAAAAAGTGAGAATGAAAAAGATTTAATACATGTTTTTGTACCTTATACTACTATGTAGTCAGGGTATAATGTGCTGATATTTGTAACTACATAAAATATTTGACTTGACCAATCTTTTATTAAATCGATCTACTTAGAATCAATATATATAACTGAACTCGAACCTGTTTATTGTACATGTTGTGTTTTTTCTTACTACACGAGCCACAGCACGACTTAAAATATAACTGAACTCGAACCTGTTTATTGTACATGTTCTGTGTTTTTTTTCATTACACGTACCAGAACATGAACTTCAAATAAAGCAACACTCAAAAATGTGTGCTTTATGTGTGATTGAAACAAAAAGTATGTGATACAAAAATGTTCGTGTAAATAACGAAATATTAAAACGAACACAGTCATGGTTGTGTTGGGCACCGTAGAAAATTTAGAAACGCACATAATTGATATGAAAATAAAGATATGTGTTGGCTGCTTTTGAACAGAACATTGTGTGTTTCGTGTGTGTATTTTCTGAACCTTGGTAAATATAAAGCGATATTAGTAGAATATGAAAGCATACATAACTCAAATCGTTCTTAAGTAAGTTATCGCTTGTGACCACAGATATTAAAACTTTAGAATGCAAAATAATGGAAAAAAATCATTTATAAAGTGAACAGTATGTCTTCCCTGTTGAACACCAGAAGGGACCTCAATGAATTTTGGTGTAACAATTCTGAACTTTACTTGCTGTGTTCTGTTAGGAACTCAGCCACTTTAGGAAGAAAGAAAGGTGCATATGATGTTCGTAAGGCCGAAGAAATAGCAAGTATATTGAAAAGAACTCCAAACATATCCGGTAGAAAAGTACACTGGTAAGATCAGTGCTCGGACTATTTGGTGCAAAAAGTTAAAGGCAATACAGATTGGAAAATACACAAAGAAAAAAGTTTCAGATAGAAAAGCTGTAAAAGCTGTTTTGAGGCCAAAAGCAGAGGAAGGAAATTGAAATCATGTTTCATAAAAATACACTCCTACTGTTTAATGGACGACGATATGTATGTAGTGGCAGTTTTATGTTGCTAATGCTCTAAGAAAATGTCGAAGATAAGTTAAGGACCCAAAAGCAGGCGAAATTTCCAAAAAAAAAGTTCGTGGTATGGCAAGCAATATGCATAATTAAAATATTATTTTATTAACCAAAATTATAGATTGAAAATTTGGATTAATTTCGAATAGAGATTTAATTAAAATAATTTAATTAAAAGTGCTTTTGAATTTGAAACGTAGAAACAGTAAAACATTTGAATTAGAAATTAATCGCACATGGTTAACACATGTGTTGCAAAGAAAGCTATCTATCTACAGATATCAAGTAAATAAATAATAGTCGATTTATATCGTATAAACGATACCCTATACCATGAGTTTTTAGAAAGGGTCTTAGATCCAACTTTGCTAAGTTCATAATTGGATATAGAAAATTAGACTAAACCGAATTTGATCGGCATTGTTCTTAATTTGTGCCCTGTAGATAAGAAAAAATTGATATTGGATTATATTTTTCTATGGGGATCAGGTTAAAAATTTGACTGATCATTACCATATTTAATAAAGTCAATTGTATTACTCAAAAACATAAACAAACCAAATTTGAGAAAGATATAAATCTACAATATTTTTGGTTTTTTGGGTAGATTTAGGTGAATATCGGGAATTTTTTATGAGAACTATAACTACAAATTGTTGTAAAGGGTTTGCGTTTGTACTACATAATAAATACACTTAAACCAAATTTGACTGATATCTATTTAGTATATAAGCTTTTGTCGTCCAGAGGACGATAGCTATTGAAATTGGTGAAGATTATTCCGCGTTCAGACCAAGCCCAGATTATCAAATGAAGGGTTAATATCCAGTTCTATAATATTAATAGGCTAGGCGATTTCTTGTTACCGATGTTTCGTTCTACCGTTTTATGCCGATTTTGACATTTCTTTTAAGCTGTTCACCAGTTTTACAGATTTTTATTTTTTCCTTTATTTTTAGTAAATTGCATTTAAAGTTGCTACTAACAGATACATAAAATTATAAATATGCTATGTGTGTGTTTATTGAATTTGTTAATGTGTTTGTTAATGAATTTGTTATCTTCATTCACAATAATAATAAACCAAAAAAGTGTTGGTTTGTGAATTGGCTAATTTGAGAAATAAAGTTGCTAGAAATTGCACTCGAATTTCGAGCGTTGGAATCTGCTAGTTATCACAAATGGGTTAAAAATAAAACTAATTTTTCTTGAGAGAATGATGATATTTTTAGACATGTTGCAATTTTGTATGGAATAAAATATCCGGCATATCTCTGAACACTGGCCCTAGCTCTTCTCATGAAATTTTCGATGACTTTTTGACAAAGATCTGGATCTATTTTACGGATGACGTGTTGGATCTCGGCCTTGAGCCCAGGAATTGTTTGTAGTTTGAGATCGTTGCTCCAAAAATTAATTGTTTCATGCGCAATGTGGCAGATGGCGCCCTCCTGCGGAAATCACATAAAGTTCAGATCCATACTATCCAGTGGAGCCCACAAGAGCTCCTTTAGCATGTTCCTGTAAAGAATGACATTCACAGTCGAGCACTCTTACTGGCTCACCATTTGTATGATAATCTGCATATAACGTCAATTTAAGTCCATCTCATAGGGGTTATTGGGTTTGATCTGATCTGACTAATTTTCCCCAATTTCACCCCTTATGTAGCAAATTTTATCAAAATATATTTCTATTTGCGTCATGTAGTTTGATTACAAGTCGTACATGAACACACAGACCAACACAGAGACAGATAGGTAGACGGACGGACGGACGTAGCTAAATCGACTCAAAAAGTGATTCTGAGTAAAAGTGTGAGTCTAGGTCAAATATTTTTGCTAGTTACAAACTTCAGCATAAACTCATTACACCCTCACCACATAGTGGTGTCGGGAATAAAAATCCTCACCAATGACCAACTTAGCAGACAGCTTGTTTGGTAGAAAACATTAATTAAAATTACAGTTAAGTCAGTCATTAATTTTATTTGACTCAATTAAAACAAGTAAGAAAATTATAGTCGGTCTAGACTGGCTATCCGATACCCTATACCATGGTTTAGAGACCCTATCTCTTCGGTCCAACTAATTGAATAAAGAAAATAAGCATAAACCAAATTTGAGTGCCATTGTTATAAATTTTTTTGGCTGCAGATATGAAAAAGTTCATATCGGGTGCTATATTTATATGGGGACTAGGTCGAAAAATGGACCGATCCTGACCATATTTGGCAAAGTCACTTATATTTTGAAAAAATATATACAAACCAAATTTGAGAAAAATCTGTGAGATATTTTTGTTTTTTGATAGTTTTTAGTGAAGATAGGGAAGCAGCTCTATATGGAGCTTACGACTAAGAATTTTCCTATAGGGATTATTTTTGGACTACTGATTAATGGATATAGGCCCAACTAACTGGACATAGAAAATAAGCATAAACCAAATTTGAATGGGATTTTTATTTATTTTTTTTTGGCTGCAGATATGAAAAAGTTCATATCGGATGCTATATCTATATGGGGACTAGGCCCAAAAATGGACCGATCCTGACTATGTTTGGTAAAGTCTCTTGTATTTTGCAAAAATATATACAAACAAAATTTGAGAAGAATCAGTGCAATATTTTTGTTTTTTGATAGATTTAAGTGAAGATCGGGAAACAGCTCTATATGGGGCCTATGACTAAGAGTTGTCCCATAGGGATCATTTTTGGACTACTCAGTAATGGATGTAATAAACGCATACAAACCTAATTTGAGTAAGATCTATATAACAATTTGGATCTTATGGCAATTTATGTCGATTTCATAGGGGTAATTTGTATGGGGGCTAGGTCTGAACATGGACCGATTCGCACCAATTTCAATATCGTTCATCCTATGGCCGATAAAAGCTTATACCAAATTTCAGCAAAATATATTCATATTTGCGACCTGCAGTTTGATTACAAGGTTTACATGGACACACAGACGGACGGACGGAGATCGTTAAATCGAATAAGTTAGTGATTCTGTTTCGTTCGGTATAATAAAAGATGGGTCTAAGTCAAATATTTTTGGTAGTTACAAACAGCAGCACAAAGTCATTATACCCAAACCACATGGTGTTATAGGGTATAAAAGTATATTGTGAACAGTGTTTCGAGTAAACTCGTAAAATAAATTAAAAGCATAGTTGTGTCAATTAAAAAAATTCTTCAATAACAAATTTAACTCAGGCTAAATTTTTAATTTAACATTTTTTTTGGCAATAATTTTTCTCTGCGGTTCTTGCAACTGTCTCGATTTCTTTAAGTTATATTAACCGACGACGCACTATATTTCGTAAATTAGCAATTATAACCTCAAACGAATACCAAGTTTTTCTTAACAAATGAACAACACAACTTACTAATTATGACCCAAGATAGAATTAAATCAAATATTTTTGCTTTTATTTTAGAGCTGTTTTCTTAATTTTTATGGTATCTTAGATACACAAGACCTACATAAGATTTTATGTTTTTTCTCCCAACATCTATTAGTTTCAAGTAGAAATTTCACTTTTACTCTTATTACTTGTGGCTTTGCCTTCATTAGTTATCTGTTTTTCGCTTACCAAAAAGTAGTTCGTACTTACCTTTCTCTATAAAAAAATTTCATGCTTTTTGTTGTTGTCTATTTTTTTTTTGGCAAACATCGAACAGGTGTCAATGAGATTAAATTAAGTTAAAAAGAGTTGATGATGATTATAATGATTTTCATTACTTAAAATTAATAGAAATTGTGTATGCATTGTTGGTAACTCGTATTTACAGCATTCACTCTGTGGCTCATTGTATGTATTAATATCATTCATTGTTTATAATTTGTAATATTTGTGGATGATTTGCAAAAGTCTTTGATTAACATTATTAGGTAAGATTTAAAAAAAAGTGTTAATGAAAGGCCATTTCGAATTAATCGGCTTTAGTCCTACATTCAATCGCACAATAGTCAGCTTTAGGCAAAATTTTAATCAAAAGCTGTGTTGCCGTAAGTTACTAAATCAATCTTTTCATAACTTGCTCAAAGGTATTACGTACTCGAAAATTCTGTAAATGAGAGCCTTAATGAGAGAGTAAATACGTTTGTCTTTTTATCCAGTCTCTTTCTTTGCTTTAATTTTTTAAATGAATTTTTAACAGCCGTTTTACGTTTGTACAAAAAATTGAAAATTAATATTCATGACTTTGTTTCCCAGATTTTCTTGTTTGTAGGTTTGTTTTCATACAAAAATTTTTTAGCTTCATGTATTATAGAGTGTACGTAGGGCTCTTTTGGTCAATTTTATTGAATGTAAAATAAAAATTCTTTATTTCATTATTTCCCGACGTTTCGTTGAGTTTTTGTCAACATCTTCAGGGGCATTTTATTTTGAATATGAATTTTTAACTTATAACATTAATAAAAAATTATTGGTGTATTTTGACATCACAAATTGATTGATTTTAAAACACAGTAGGTATATATAAATAAACAAATAAGTAAACTATTGAAAAACTAAAAACTAAAACATTTATATCACAGAATCTAACTCTAGTATCACAGTGCAAACGAATATATGGCTTCAATTTTAAAAATAAAGAAAGCTCAAAACAATCAAAAGATACTTCAATGATTTATTAATAACAACAAATATTTTTAGCTTTTAGTGAATAATACTTGCATAAATCCCACCTTTCATTATAACGACCGACCACTTTCTGAGTTCGATTTAGCGATGTCCGTCTAACTGTGTGTCTATGTTAACTTTGTAATGAAACTACAGATCGCAAACGAATATATTTCGATGAAATATACCACGATCGAGATTGAGATTGGCGAAAATGTTTTCACCTAGCTGCTATACAAATGAACTGTACGAGATCAACTTATATTGCCCTAAGATCCAAATTATTATACATATTTATCTCGATCAAATTTGGAGTATGTGTATTTATTACGCTCATTAATCATTAGTCCAAAACCAAGCCTTGTAGGACTATTCCGATCTATTCCGATCGCAAACAAAAATGTGGCGGAGACTTTTCTAAAATATTGCTCTGTAGTGTACTGTATAACTGTACTTCCAGTACAAAAGTTGTTTTAAATTTATTTATGTATGTTAAATGTATTATTTATTTTGTCAATTTTTGATGTGTAAACATCTATACGTGCAGGGGGGTAAATTTCTATTTCACAATACAATCAATGTGAGCTCACATGTTACGCTATGAGCCGTAAGACAAATCGGTGTGACTTATGATTGCATTGGTGAAAAAATTATGATATAAAATTTTTTCTGCTAATTCAGCAACCCTTTGCTGTTAAACGACAAAAATTTCACAATATAAACGTATAACATATACATAATTCAACAACCACACAAGTATAACCAGAGTCCCTGCAGTTGTTTGCTATAAGTGATACATAGATGACGCTCTCTGTTTGATTTTAAAAAAGTGACATAAAAAAATCTTTAATTACTAGATGTTTACACATCTCCTTTGTGATCGGACTCACATGATTTTTTTTTGAAAATATTTCTTCAATCAAATTGACTTTTTCATTGGAGCTACGTGTTTGATATTTAAACAAAATAAATTATTTATAAATAATATATAAACAAATTGGTGATCCTGCTAAATAGAACCTTAAAAAAAAAGAAAAATAAATAATTAAAAAAAAAAAAATACAAATTTTCTATACCCTATAAGAGGAGAAGCAATAATACGGAACAATGTATCATTACTAAAGCGAAAGAAGAACGTGATAAATAAGAAAATACAATTAAATTTAAAAGTGATGTATACATGTCATACCATTATTTGAACTAAAAACTGGTGTTCTACAAAATTGATTTCAATCAAATTTCGAGACAGCTACTACTATCGACTGAGGTATAAATATCTACAATCATCAAGATCATCAAGAATTTAATGAATACTGAAAATAGTGTTATATTCCTGTGCTACATTAATGCGGTATTCAAGGCGGATTGTTATTCCAAACTATATAATTTTACACAATTAATTTTAATTAAATATCAATAATAATTATTTAATTTATATTAGCATTATTATATCACACAGTCCCATAATTATTCTTCTTAATTTTGATCCTTACTTATTTAAAATTTAAAATTAATTTTAAACATTAAAACATTAAAATTGTTTATTTTTGTCAAATTTTTTATGAAAATATTTCTTCATTCAAATTGGGGTTTTCATTGGAGCTACGTGTTTGATATTTAACTAAAATAAATTATCTATAATATTAATAGGCTAGGCCATTACTTTTGACCGATGTTTTGTTCTACCGTTTAATCCCGATTTTGGCCAAACGTATATTATTTGAAAGGTATTTGTTTTCAGTCGTTCAGCAGATTTACAGATTTTAAATTTTTTTTCCTTTATTTTGAGTAAATTGCATTTAAAGTTGCTACTAACACATACATAAAATTATACAATGCTATGTATGTGTTTATTAAAGCGCCCCGGTGGGTGAGTAGGTAGCGTGCTCGCCTATCATGCGGGGATCGTGGGTTCGATTCCCACCAGAGGCTTTGGTCTGTCGCTGCAAAAAAAAAAAAAAAAACTGGCCAAACTATCCACTCGGTTTCGCGGAACTGGGATTAAAAAAAAAAAAATGTGTTTGTAATAAAAATGAGTTTGTTTTTTGTGTTGATTTGTGAATTGGCTATAATTGATGTGGCAACCCACCCAAAAGTGACAGCCCACGATAATATTCAGTTGATCTGGCAACGTATATATGGTTTATTTTATTTTAGTTTTCTGATGCAATAAGTTGTGTTTTGTTACGTTGAATAATAAAAAAAATAAGTCGAGAATATAAATAGTTAATTTAAATATATTTTCTTAATCTGGTAGAATCCTAGGCTGTTACAATTGATTACCCTACTTTCCTAGAATTTGCACTCGAATTTCGAGGGCTGGAATCTGCTAGTTTATAAATAATATCTCAACATGCTCATATATGTTTTTGAGACAAAAAGTGATTTTTCCAAATATCGTCGTGATCGATAATTGATGCATTTTTAATTACATTATTAAAATTTAGCTAAAAACAAAAATCTTTTAAAAAAAGTTCCATTTTTACTAAGTGCCCATTTTAAAATAGTATCCACCATGAACTTTTTCTTTCATATCTTCAGGCCACAAATTAACAACAATGCCACACAATTTTAGTTTATGTTAATTTTCGATAAATTCAAAATATTTTGTCATTAAAATGTGTAATGTAACAAATCAATATAAATACATTTAAAAATCGGACTACATATTGTATTTCAGTTTAATCAAAAGTATTTTTTATTTTTTTTTAAATAAGAAAAATCAACAAACTGCAAAAAAGTGGTAAAAATATTTAACAAATCGTTTTTATTGACTGATAGAATTTGAACTACAAATAAAAAACAAACGATTATTGTTCGTTTTTTATTATTATTATTCTTTATATAACAAAAACGAAATATTGACAATGTTTATAAACATCTTTACTAGCAACATGTTGTACACATACGTTATCATTCAAATTCATATACGTACGTGGTTTGAATTAAAATAAAATTGTATTTAAACAAACATTTTAATAAATAAGTAAGAGTTTTATTTTCGGCTATGCCGAATCTTTTCACATTGATATCTAAAGTTATTTATAATATAATTTAAGAAAATATTTGACGAAGTAAACAGTGTGAAAAACTTAATACTAAACAAGTAAGAAAATTATAGTCGGCCTAGGCATACTATACGATACTCTATACCATGCATTTAGAGACCTTATTTCTTCGGTCCAACTAAATGGATACAGAAAATAAGCATAAACCAAATTTAAGTGGCATTGTTCTTAATTTGTTGCCTTTGAATATGAAAAAGTTCATATCGGATGCTATATCTATATGGGGACTAGGTCGGAAAATGGATCAGTCCAGATCATATTTGGTAAGGTCACTTATTTTTTGCCAAAATATATAAAAAACAAATTTGAGAAAAATGTGTGCAATATTTTTGTTTTTTGATAGATTTAAGTGAAGATCGGGAAGCAGCTCTATATGAGGCCTATGACTAAGAATTATGCTATAGGGTTCATTTCTGGACTACTGATTAATGGATGTAATAAACACACACAAACCCAATTTGACCTAGATTTATATGATAATTTGGATCTTATGGCAATTTAAGTCGATTTCATAGGGATCATTTGTATACGGACTATGTCTGAACATACACCGATTTTCACCAAATTCAATAGCGTTCACGCTATGGGCGATAGAAGCTTATATACCAATTTTATCAAAATTTATTTGACTGCGACCTGTAGTTTGATTACAAGGTTTACATGGATACACAGACATACGGACGGACGGATATCGCTAAATCGACTCAGAAAGTGATTCTGACTCGATTGTTATAATAAGAGAATGGTCTTGGTCAAATATATATTTGGTAATTAAAAACATCAGCAAAAAGTATAATTATTACAACATACACACTGAATTTTGAGCATTTTTAGAGGTGTCTCCATATTTGATATCATATCTTCACACAATGATGCCTAATATATCTCATTTTAAATACCAACCTACTCGAAATAATGACAAACAATATTATTTTAAGTTTACCCAGGTAAATGGTAAGTTTTGTTAATGAGCGTGATTTCAACAGACAGACAGACGGACGGACAGCCGGATAAGAACAAAAGAAAATACAGTAATTAGTAACTATTGAAAAAGTAGAAATAAATATTTCTTCGGAAACTAACTGCATTTTTTTATTTATAGGGGAAAATGGTCGGTTGCCGGCACCCTTTTGTTTTTGGCTCATAACTTTTGTCTAATTGCACAATACGGCTATAACCAAATTTTTAGCATAGTACCACGAGGTGGGCAATGATGTTGAGTTATTTTACAAAAAAAACTTCACGCACTAAATTCATTTTCTAAATCAATACAAAACTTTTTTTTAACAAGTTATTTTATTTGATATCATAATAAATTATTTAATTTCATATACAATGGTTATATTATTAAGAAAAAGACAACAATATTGTAGCATTCTTTAATTATTATTGTAGGATAAAAATTTTAAGTTTAAAGTACGTCTAGATTTGCAAAATGAATATGTAACCTGCACAGTTTTTATTGCACGTTCTGCACAAATATTACTCCTTTGCTGATTTTTGTTTAATGAATCATCTTGTATCGAATGCATAAGAAAGCATTTCTTGGCGTTTTTATACCCCATACCACTATGTGGTTTGGGTATAATGACTTTGTGCTGCTGTTTGTAACAACCAAAAATATTTGACCTACACCCATCTTTAATTATACCGATCGAATCAGAATCACTATTTGATTCGATTTAACGATGTCCGTCCGTCTGTGTGTCCATGTAAAGTTTGTAATCAAACTGCAGGTCGCAAATATGAATATATTTTGATGAAATTTTGCGTTTGATCTTTTATCGGCCATGGGATGCACGCTACTGAAATTTGTGAGAATCGGTCCATGTTCAGACCTAGCCCCCATACAAATGACCCCTATGAAATCAACATATATTGCCATAAGATCCAAATTATCACACAAATCTTCGTCAAGTTGGGTTTATATGTATATATTACATCCATTAATCAGTAGTCCAAAAATGATCCCTATTGGACAACTCTTAGTCATAGGCCCCATATAGAGCTGCATCCCGATCTTCACTTAAATCTATCAAAAAACAAAAATATTGCACAGATTTTTCTCAAATTTGGTTTGAATATATTTTTCAAAGTATAAGTGACTTTACCAAATATGGTCAGGATCGGTCCATTTTTCGACCTAGTCCCCATTTAAATATAGTATCCGATATGAACTTTTTCATATCTGAAGCGAAAAAAATTAATAAAAATGCCACTCAAATTTGGTTTATGCATATATGCTATATCCAATTAGTTGGACTGAAGAGATAGGGTCTCTTAACTATGGTATAGGGTATCGTATAGTCGGGCTAGACGGACTATAATTTTCTTACTTGTTGAATCTTGCTAATGAGTGGTTTAAAAGTTGAAAGTTATCTTCGTGAAATCAGTGATCTGAGAACCATTGACCGCAAATAAGCTCACAAATTGGATATAACTCAGACTGACATTTTGGTACTAGTATACATGCTAAAAGTGATGGCCCTCGAATTCCATCATGCATTGCTAATCAGCGGTATAGCTTTAAATTTTATAAATGGAAACTTTTAGTTTTTTGAAAATATCTGAATGCAGTTCCCAATTCAAACAAATGCTGCATATATGTATCACGCCACTTTATGTTTTTGGTTAAATTTTTTCTTTATTTTGGGTATAGCTTTGCTTGAATTCGTTGTAATTGTTGAATAGTTCTGTTATAAAATTGTAACATAATTCGGGGAATGAAGTTTTTCCTCCTAGCAACACCATCCGTTGTGTGCCTTAATATTAATTCTAAAATATCGCACCTGTACCTCTAAAGTGAGTCAACTCAAAATTTACAAATTTTCAGTAGAGGCAAAAAATGTTTTTTTTAATACTTACTATAAAATATAAAAACAGTTGTTTCATTGTAAAGAATTGCAAATAATAAGTATACAACAGTAATTGTTTTTGCGATTTTTTCATTGATCATCAAAACTAACAAATTTTTTTTGGGTGCAACTCAAAATATGTCTCTTTAGTGGATTCTAAAGAAGCTACTCTTATAACACAAAGAGGTTTACAACTGTTTTTTTTTTACGAAAGACTAGAAAAACCGAAGTAAGATTTTTACAGTGGATAGATATGACCACTGTGTATCGTTTTCTTGCAAAAAGTGAAAATTGAAAAATTTTGAGTTGACTCACTTTAGAGGTACAGGTGCGATATGATGTTGACAACCAATATACTGCGGCGTATTCAGTTTAATTGAATATATATAGGTACAAATTTAAAACTTCATCGTTGATGGTGCGTGAACTTATTTTACGTCAGCGAAAAAAAAAGCGTATTCCATCATAGTTTTCAATGGCATATTCGACTATAGTATGATATTTTCAAAAAATTTTTAAATGTTATAGCCCAATTGCACAATATGTGGACACATGCATACCAATGGAAATCTACATACCTTAGCTAATAACTGGTAAAGGAATTGAGTTTATTCTGTCCATTGGAAAATGTTTACTAACAGTTTAGTAAAATGTTTTTTTTTGCCATTTACAAAAATGTGGTCGGTTGTCGGCACTCTAAGAAAATCCACTGAAAATGGAAGAATATGAATGAAAACCACCAGTATTCTAATAAAAAAACGAAATTTATTTATTTTATTGACAATCAATGCCACTTTTCACATTAATCGCCATCAGGATCGAGTAAGCTGCAGCAGTCGATTTTATTGGCAGCTTTACCACCAAAAATCGTTTGATTGCTTTAAACATGGCATCACATCAATCTTCTTTGAAGAATATGATTGTTTTTGTTTATCGAAAAATTTCTTAAAAACAACGTTGAAATTAATTACATTTACATCCCTGGTGATATTTCACCATTTGTCACAAAAAAGGGGTGCCGACAACCGACCATGTTTGGGGCCAACAACCGATTTTAGCAGCCATTTTGAAAAGTGAAAAAAAAAACTTTTGGTTGCAAAAACACGTTCGTGGCGTTATTATTGAATCACGAGATAGACTGAATTTGCTTCATAAATATTCAATGCACTTACCCTTTCGATCGATTTACTTTACTTTAAAATACTAAGCAAATCACCAATGTAATACTTCAAAGTTGAATTTCACTCGTTAAAAAATATTTTAATTGTAAAATCAAAGCACGTGCGTCTGTTTTCTTCGGTATTCGGCGCAGTAAGAACGTATTAATAAAACGCAAATTTGAAATTTTTCAGAATGGCCATACGATTTTTCTGTGAAAGGCTAAGGCGGGGTGCCGAAAACCGACCAGTTCAGGCAACCGAACACTTTCCCCTACTGCTTGAACAACAAATTGTTAATGAAAAAAGTATATGAGTCTATCCTCTTCAAATTTGGATCTAAGTCCTTTTCTCGAAACTCATGGTATAGGACCCGTATAGTCGTCTAGACTGACAATAATTTTCTTACTTGTTGGATTTAAAATTTGGATTTTCTTTAAGTTTGAGTTTAATGAAAATGCAGATTTAGCGAGGACACAGGCTTTTTGGTAATGTTCACCAAAAGCTGAATCCCGGCTTCAGAAAAGTGTCCCAAACACGCAAAATTTGAAAAACAGAAAACACAGTTCTTATTAAATCATAAACTACACAAAATAGGGTTATGTATGGAATAACGCCTTGCTGGGACATACCATTTTGTCGAAATTTTCTAATGACCATTTTGCATAAATGCAACGTTGAATTTTCTCTTTCAATGCACGGTTGGTTTTCGCTTGTTGACATAGACCTTTGGCTTCAAATAACCATAAAAAAGAAAACCACTGGTGTTTAATCGCATATCCGATTCCGACCAACGAAACGAGACCAGAAAATGTCTCATACAGTAATTGAACTGTTTCACGGGCTGTTGAAATCACATGTTGTCCACATCAACATCATCCAACTTAAGCAAAAAGTACTAACTATGTTAT
Source organism: Cordilura impudica (assembly GCA_963682025.1). Taxonomy (NCBI): domain Eukaryota; kingdom Metazoa; phylum Arthropoda; class Insecta; order Diptera; family Scathophagidae; genus Cordilura; species Cordilura impudica. Next base: position 53,787,002 of record OY821520.1, on the reverse strand, counting down.
CATGTCACGATATCGAGAATTCGATGCCAAATTGATGTTTTGAACTTTCACAACACTCGTACGCACAGTTTCGGTATTCACATTTTCATGGCTTGTTTTTGTACGACCAATATTCCGACTATATTTTGTACGAAATTTTCGAGCTGTAGTTGAAAAATAAAAAATGAAAAATGAAAAATGAAAAATGCAAAATTAAAATAAAAAATGTAAAATAAAAAATGAAAAATAAAAAATGAAAAACAAAAAATGAAAAACAAAAAATGAAAATTGAAAAACGAAAAATTAAAAATGAAAAGTGAAAAATAAAAAATGCAAAATTAAAATAGAAAATGTAAAATAAAAAATGAAAAATAAAAAATGAAAAACAAAAAATGAAAATTGAAAAACGAAAAATTAAAAATGAAAAATGAAAAATAAAAAATGCAAAATTAAAATAGAAAATGTAAAATAAAAAATGAAAAATAAAAAATGAAAAACAAAAAATGAAAATTGAAAAACGAAAAATTAAAAATGAAAAATGAAAAATGCAAAATTAATATAAAAAATGTAAAATAAAAAATAAAAAATAAAAAATGAAAAACAAAAAATGAAAAACAAAAAATGAGAATTGAAAAACGAAAAATTAAAAATAAAAAATGCAAAATTAAAATAGAAAATGTAAAATAAAAAATGAAAAATAAAAAATGAAAAACAAAAAATGAAAATTGAAAAACGAAAAATTAAAAATGAAAAATGAAAAATAAAAAATGAAAAATTAAAGATAAAAAATTAAAAATAGAAAAAAATAAGAAATGGAAAATGAGATATGAAAAACGAAAAATGAAAAAGAAAAAATTAACCGGTTGAAATAATAAATATTTTTATATTAGCAGAGCCCCTGCAGTTGTTTGCTATAAGTGATACATAGATGACGCTTTTTGTGTGATTTTAAAAAAGTGCCATTAAAAAATTTTTAATTACTAGATGTTTACACAACTCCCCTGTGATCGGACTCACATGATTTATTTTCAACAATGGAAATGCTTTCAAACTGTCCGTTTCTTTTGGTTGGCAACATTTTACTACGTAAATGGCGACAAATTCAAAACTTGCTTGAATTTTGGGAAACCCCGAGAAATAGTTGAACATACTTTTCAGTCGTAGCAGATAATTTTCAAACAAATTTATTTACGATAAGTCAAATGTAACTTCCTTGCCCTGGATTCTTTACATAATTTTTATCTGACACAACAGTTTCACGGAAACTCTTTAATAACAGACATCTATCTTCGGAAGGGTAATTTAAGCTATAATATATCACCTGTGGGAATACTTAGTAAAGTTCCTCTTAACATGAGAGTTGTACCAAAACCTGCAAATTCCAGATGGGGTTCAAATGAATGGTATTTCGAATAGCGCATTTAATTTTACGTCCAATTATTGCCAATTTCAAGAGTAATTGAGGTTTGAACTTATAAAATACTTAATTTTTACTTTTAAGGTCATAAGCACCCCTTATACCAACAATTCTTACGGCAGATAATTTTACTCTCCAAACGTGATTTATCTTATTTTCTGATAACAAAGCACTAGAGAAAAAATAAATAAAGAAATGTATGTTTCTTAACCGCACATTTTGCATAAAATCGATTTCAGCGACTCCGTACCCATCCGCCAAAAATCTGAAAAAATTTGCAAAAAATTTGCTGGGCTAAAGAATTCATACTCCGTTTTAAGTGTAGCAAAAATCTAAAAAATAGATACAGCATGCTAGTATACATATCCTCTTCTTAGTAACCTATTAACTGGGGGCAATAACTGAGAATTGTGCTACAGGGTATATTTTTGGATCACTTATAAATGGGTGTAATACACCCACAAACCAAATTTAACCGAAATCTATATGATCATTTGGATCTTATGGCAATTTAAGTCGATGTCATAGGGGTGATTTGTATAGGGACCATGTTTATACTTGCACCGATTTTCACCAATTTCAACAGCGTCCATCTCATGACCGATAAGAGCTTATTTATAAAAAACCGTTTTTGGTAGTTACAAACAACAGCACAAACTTATGATACCCTCATCATATAGTGTTATAGGGTATAAGAAACCCTTTACCACTATACCGCTTAATTTTCCCAGACGATGTCTAAGGAGGGAAGGCAGATGATAGCAACAGAGCAAACTTATAATCTGGCATCGAAATTAATGAGTTGCTCATGTTTCGTAATAAAATATTTGTTAATCCACGTAAATACTAAAATTATGTCATATTTTTCAACAGTATATATTAATTCTGCCGCTACTTAATATATGCACGATGCTTAGGCCAAGTCAAATAAAAAAAAAAAACAAAATACATTGTACAAAAACAATACAATAAATATTTTAGCTGCTACTTATTTAACCATTAATGCATGTGAGAATTAAACTAAAACCCAAGAGTTAAGTCGTCACTCCATAATTAGCAGGCAAAAGTAGTGAGTGAGTGATGCTGAAGCTCTCCGTAAAGAGGTGTTGAATAACATCAACAAAAACAACAGCAGCAACAACTAACAAGATACTGCTATATTTGGAATCTTTGCCAGATTGTTTTAAAGCTAGTGTTGATTATAGCGTGTGGCAATTAATTCACACAATATGTTGCAGTTAATCACCCCATTCCAACAACAAAATAAAAACAATTCATATAGATATATTTCGTATATATTTGTGTAAATTTCATAACAACTCTTTTGGCCTTTTTGAATTGTATTCGTATTCTGTTGACTGTCAGTATGAATGAATTGATTTACGGAAGGGAGTAATGGCTTACGCAGCTAAACATTTAACATGATCAAATATTGTTTTATATTTTGTTGATGGATGGTGTGAACAACTCCATAGAAAAGAAGTTGCATAATTTTCTTTACGGTTTACTTTATTTATTTAATATTTTTTATTTTCATTATATTTATTTAATTTAATTTTTTTCAAAAAGTTCAATATCATTTTGATTGTCTATAAACGATTTAAATTCAAATTGTTTACTTTTACTTTTCATATTAAAAAAAGTAAAATAAAAAATATTACAATTTGCAAAATAATGAAATTATTATAGAAAAAATTTCTACTCACACAATCATAACTAATTTGAATCTTCGTTAAAAAATAGTGGGCGGAAATTTTTAAAGTTGTACATCGTGACATATTGAGTAAATAAATTCTTCATTATCGTAATTATTCTCAGCAGTTTGGTATTGAAAATGAGAAAAATGTTTCGATTGCTTTAAATCTTATCATTTAAAATGTTAAGAGATATTTAAATTGTGCATACAATACGGGTGCGTTGCCAGAAAAACGAGACCTGATGTGGCATTAGGTTGAACAAATTAATTTCGTTGGAAAGTGGCAACCTTATGAAATATGTTTTTAGAGTAAACGATATCAATGAATTTGTAAACATGGAAAAAATTAGTCACCGAGCTAGATTCTACTCTGGGGGAGTCTGATTCCTCGTTTACGACTATAAAATATTGGGTGGCAGCATAAAAACGAGACCGTATGAGCTGCCAAGAAGACCAATTAAGGTGGCGACGTTAGAAACGGTTAAGAAAATTGACAAAATTATGTTGGATGAGCGTCGGTTAAAGGTGGGTGAGCTAGCTAAAATTTGCTATACATCGTATATTGACCGAAAATTTGGATTTGAGAAAGCTGTCCACAAGATGGGAGCCGCTTTTGCGCACAAGAGAACAAAAACAGCTTCGTGAAGATGTTTCAATGGAATGTTTGGCGATGTTTCACCACAATAAAGCCGAGTTTTTGCGTCGATTCGTAACTATGGATCAGATATGGGTTCACCACTACACACCTGAGACAAAGGTACGGCCAGAACAGTGGATTGAAATATGATAATTGTGTTCAAAGAAAACGAAGACAAGGCGGGCAAGGTTATTTTTATAATGTGCGTGGTTTAATTTTTACTCCCTTTCCTTATATCTGGTAGCGTCTACTGGTTTGTCCGTTTGCCTCCGGAAAAAAATTTGGATCGATTTTGAACTCTTTTCCCGTGATCCAATCGAGCTGAAAATTTGCGGGCAGACTCGTGGCGATGATAAAAATGATCTAACAAATTTTCTGAAAAATAAATTTAATTGTAGTATAATTTTGGATTTTTCGAAATTTAATTACAATTAGTTACATTATGGTAAACTTAATTTGCAAAGAATAATAATAAAAACTTGATTTTTATTGTTTATTTTTTTATTTATTATCCTCAAAAAGGAAAAACAATCAACGGCGAGTATATTGAAATATTTAAGTGATGAAATTAAGGAAAAAAGGCCGCATAGAGAGTGTTGTTTCACCAATACAATGTACCAGTTCACACATCCACAATTGCGATGGCCATGAATTGAAGTTCGAATTGTTTCATCACACACCTTATTTGACAGATTTAGCTCTCCCAGATAGTTTTGAATTTTTAAACTTGAAAAAATGGGTCGAAGGTAAAAAATTTGCCAAAAATGAAGAGGTGAAGTTTGCAGCTGATGGCTATTTTGAGGAACTAGTCAGTTCTTACTATAAACAAGGTATCGAGGCTATTGAATATCGTTGGGAAAAGTACATCGAGTTAAAAGGAGATTATGTTGAGTCCGATCACAGGGGAGATGTGTAAACATATAGTAATTAAAGATTTTTAATGTCACTTTTTTAAAATCAAACATAAAGCATCTTCTACATATGAATCACTTATAGCAACCAACAAGGGCTCTGCTTATATAAAATATTTATTATTATTTATTATTTCAACTAGTTAATTTTTAATATTTAATTTTTAATATTTAATTTTTTGTATTTCATTTTTCATTTTTTATTTTTTATTTTTTATTTTTTATTTTTTATTTTTTATTTTTTCTTATTTCTTTTTAATATTTTATTTTTTATTTTTCATTTTTCAATTTTTATGTTTCATTTTTCATTTTTCAAAACGTTTTTATAACGCTATTCGCCTTCATTTTATCTGCAAACCCTTCATAATCTTTTCACCAATACACTCGTACCTCACACCGTTTTTGTCTTACTCTCTTTTTGTGATTGAATTGTGAAATAGATTTTTACCCTCCCTGAGGGTATAGATGTTTACACATTAATAAAGAAAATTTTTCCTAAATTTGTTGTTTTTTCTTTGTCAGGTAAGGTTGATCTGGGTGCTTAGATAGACTATGCCGATAATGCAAAAAACAGGGCACTGACAAAGTACTGATTGCCAATGGTGAAAAAAAAAACAAAAAAGTGATTTAGAGCACTTAGCAATTTATGAAACTATAAAAAGCTCTTATGGAGCACTAGCTTGTGAGTCTTTGCCAATTTTAGCAAATCTAGGTAGCTAGGTCGGTTAGACTTAAAGTTTCCAAAGTTTCACACAAGTGGATGCAGTTTGTCGTACCGTTTGTAACGCATGATCTAGAATCATTCAATTAATTATATACCTGAGTAAACTTTGGATAATATTGTGTGTCATTATTTCGGGCAGGTTAGTGTTTTAAATGGGGTAAGTAAGGCATCAATATGCCAAGATATGATTTAAAAACTTTAATAATTTTTTAGTATTAAGTTTATCAAATTATTTACTTTTTCAAATATTTTGTTTACAATTGTTATAAATAGTTCAATAAGTCCAGATGTGAATGTAAACGTTAAAACCAATTGGAGGGTAGTAAGGATTCGGCATAACCGAATTTGACACTCTTACTTCTTTGTTTTAACTATGCTTTGTCAACGTTTCAAAATGCAATTGGCCACATCCCGATTCAGTGTTATCATTTTGGGGCTGGTAAAATACTCTGCAATAATGAATACGTGCTGCATAGAAGAGTTTTTAAAGTTAAGAAAAATTTGTCTTTAATATTCATCTCCTTATTGGGTTTTCTCCACACTGTTTGTTTGCCATCTGATTCAAATCTGTTAAATTTGGATTCATCAGTGAAAATAACATTATTCCGAAAATCCTTTGACTTAGATTGGTACTCGCGGATACATTCCAGTCATTTGCGTCCACTGCGTTGATCGATGAATGGCTTGTTGCCAGCAATTCGGCCATGAAGATCATATTTACGAAGAATCCATTTTACTCTTTTGCTGGTAAATTGTAACCTATTGTTAATTTCTGGGGCCGATGTTAATGGGTTTCTTTTACTTGACATACTATCCATCTTTCATCTGTAGCAGTCAGCATTTTATTGGCGTGAGTTTTGCCTTTATTTGAAATTCGATTGTTTTTTATGACTTTTTATGATGTACTGAGTATTGCTTCAGGCTCTGTTCAGTATTCCTGCGATTTTTGCATAACTTTTTCCTTTTTTATGATAATAAATTGGCTATTCGAGCTCTTCGGGAGATGTTTACGTCATTTTTAAAAATTTTTAAATCTTAATAAATCACAGAAGACGACTCAACCGGTAATATGTGTGCCTTGCCATTACAAAATTCATGAGTTTCCCCGAAATCTAATTTGAATTATCAGCTGCACTATTTTAAGACAGAAGCATTTTCGTGAATTTAGGTTTGCTGCATAAATATATATTTTCCACTTTTTTAATACAGTTTTAATACCCCCTCCACACCATTGTGCGGATGGTATATATCAGTTCGTCAATCCAAATAAATAAATTTCGGAGACCCCATAAACTATGTATATTATATATTATTGATCGTTATAAAGGAAAAGTCTATCTGGCGATATCTGTCTGTCTGTTGAAAACATTCTCCTGTAGGCTGAGTTTGTTGCATTACTTATTCTTAAAATGTTCGTCGTAATTTGCAGTTTGATATTTAATTAGGAGCCTCTAGACCAAATAGGTGAGTAATGACGTAAAAAACGTTAAGGACTCTCCAATTAAATTTCATACGTAATTTAACATGTGCATAAAGATATGTATAAATATCAGCGACGCATACTTGTTTTTATTTGCTTGTTGATTTTGTTGTTTTCTTTTGTACACGTGCACAACAACAAGCAAAAAATGTGTATGCATCGCTGATAAACAAAAAATAAAAATGCAATGGCATGTATTTACAGTTATACTCATTGTATCTAATAATAGCTTTCAATTAATAATGCATGAAAATACGTAAAATGTTTGTTAGTTATTTTATTACTTTTAATTGTCATTGTGAAAAATCTAGCCATTATTATTTGAAATCTAGTCCTTTTTATACCCTATACCACTATGTGGTTTGGGTATAATGACTTTGTGCTGCTGTTTGTAACAACCAAAAATATTTGACCTAGACCCATCTTTAATTATACCGATCGAATCAGAATCACTATCTGATTCGACTTAACGATGTCCGTCCGTCCGTCCGTCTGTGTGTCCATGTAAACCTTGTAATCAAACTGCAGGTCGCAAATATGAATATATTTTGATGAAATTTTGTATATAAGCTTTCATCGGCCATAGGATGAACGCTATTGAAATTGGTGAAATTCGGTCCATGTTCAGACCTAGCCCCCATACAAATGACCCCTATGAAACCGACATGAAGTGCCATAACATCCAAATTATAATATATATCTCAGTCAAATTGGGTTTGTATGTGTTTATTATATCCATTAATCAGTAGTCCAAAAATCATTCCTATAGGACAATTCATATTTGCAGCAAAAAAATTTATAACAATGCCACTCAAATTTGGTTTATTCTTATTTTCGATATCAAATTAGTTGGACCGAAGATATAGAGTCTCTAAACCATGGTATAGGGTATCATATGGTCGGTCTAGACCGACTATAATTTTCTTACTTGTTGTATCTTAGTTTTGCCAAAATTTGTTATAATATTATGTTAAGAAGACGGGTGGAGGGTATAAAAAATTTGGCACAGCCGAATTTAAGACTCTTATATGTTTTAACCATATTTGGCGTAGAATTCTTTTTTGTTTGGGAATTATTAAACAAATTGTAAGCCCACAGTCGTTGTACGATAATAAGTGACACTCACTGTAATTTATCTAAAAAATTTTTGTACTAAATATTTTTAAGCAAATTATTTCACTTTTGAATTATTTTTACAAAATTAAAGTTAAGTAATAAATTCTGCGAATATCCAGCCTGCTGATAAGTTTCCACTATGATTATGATTCCAAACTTTTAAAAATGCTTACCACACTATGGTACTTAAATCATCACAGAAATATGTTGAAGCCTTTTTTTTCATTTAAATAATTTGGTGGTATATTTTTGTTTTTGTCATAAAAGTTTCTGAACCACAAACAAGTGTCGCACGTTTTTATGTTTAATAGTTCGGGCGTGTTTGGAGTTCAAATGTTTGACAGAAGCTATTTTTAAAATATTAACCAAATCTGTTTTTTTTTTTGTGAAGTTTTGATTTGAAAAAGGCATTGTTTTCAGATTTTGGCTACAAATTTTATTTCTTTCGTTTACTTTCTCTGTTATTTGTCGCAAGCGGTTTTTTGGTCTACCTGACTGTCCTTTTATATGACCACTGCATTCATAACATCATATTGTCTATACAGACAGTTTGAAGCAAGTCATGCCAAATACGTAATGCTTTATTCAATATTTTTAATAAACTTCATATAGTTTACTTTATTTTAGTTGAAATTGTTTTTTTTTTGTTAAGGTTTAACCAAACTGTTTGAATAGATTTGTTTATCGGTTATTGTATTCGGTGGAATTAACTTTTGTGTGATATGAATTTATATTTTAAATTTTGAAAGTTCTTAGTTTATCAAATATAGCCACCTAAAAGTGAATTGAAGAACGATATCCAAATCTTTTTGGAGACATAACTATTTTGTTGTGACAAGCAATATTGATATATTCTATTACCACAATAGATTTTTATTTAAGAGAACAGAAATATTGATAGAACAGATTATCAGTTATGTTAACCAAATAATTCAATATAGCTGTGACCGTAACAAATTAGAGTTCTCTGTTCCAATTTTTCGACTCTGATCAAATTAAGACTCTTTAAGTCCTTAATAACAATTTTTGATCTTACAAAACCTGAGATGAAAACATTTTAGAACCGAATATTCCTTTTAACCTCTTCAGCTTAAAGTTCTACATCGTGACATATTGAGTAAATAAATTCTTCATTATCGTAATTATTCTCAGCAGTTTGGTATTGAAAATGAGAAAAATGTTTCGATTGCTTTAAATCTTATCATTTAAAATGTTAAGAGATATTTAAATTGTGCATACAATACGGGTGCGTTGCCAGAAAAACGAGACCTGATGTGGCATTAGGTTGAACAAATTAATTTCGTTGGAAAGTGGCAACCTTATGAAATATGTTTTTAGAGTAAACGATATCAATGAATTTGTAAACATGGAAAAAATTAGTCACCGAGCTAGATTCTACTCTGGGGGAGTCTGATTCCTCGTTTACGACTATAAAATATTGGGTGGCAGCATAAAAACGAGACCGTATGAGCTGCCAAGAAGACCAATTAAGGTGGCGACGTTAGAAACGGTTAAGAAAATTGACAAAATTATGTTGGATGAGCGTCGGTTAAAGGTGGGTGAGCTAGCTAAAATTTGCTATACATCGTATATTGACCGAAAATTTGGATTTGAGAAAGCTGTCCACAAGATGGGAGCCGCTTTTGCGCACAAGAGAACAAAAACAGCTTCGTGAAGATGTTTCAATGGAATGTTTGGCGATGTTTCACCACAATAAAGCCGAGTTTTTGCGTCGATTCGTAACTATGGATCAGATATGGGTTCACCACTACACACCTGAGACAAAGGTACGGCCAGAACAGTGGATTGAAATATGATAATTGTGTTCAAAGAAAACGAAGACAAGGCGGGCAAGGTTATTTTTATAATGTGCGTGGTTTAATTTTTACTCCCTTTCCTTATATCTGGTAGCGTCTACTGGTTTGTCCGTTTGCCTCCGGAAAAAAATTTGGATCGATTTTGAACTCTTTTCCCGTGATCCAATCGAGCTGAAAATTTGCGGGCAGACTCGTGGCGATGATAAAAATGATCTAACAAATTTTCTGAAAAATAAATTTAATTGTAGTATAATTTTGGATTTTTCGAAATTTAATTACAATTAGTTACATTATGGTAAACTTAATTTGCAAAGAATAATAATAAAAACTTGATTTTTATTGTTTATTTTTTTATTTATTATCCTCAAAAAGGAAAAACAATCAACGGCGAGTATATTGAAATATTTAAGTGATGAAATTAAGGAAAAAAGGCCGCATAGAGAGTGTTGTTTCACCAATACAATGTACCAGTTCACACATCCACAATTGCGATGGCCATGAATTGAAGTTCGAATTGTTTCATCACACACCTTATTTGACAGATTTAGCTCTCCCAGATAGTTTTGAATTTTTAAACTTGAAAAAATGGGTCGAAGGTAAAAAATTTGCCAAAAATGAAGAGGTGAAGTTTGCAGCTGATGGCTATTTTGAGGAACTAGTCAGTTCTTACTATAAACAAGGTATCGAGGCTATTGAATATCGTTGGGAAAAGTACATCGAGTTAAAAGGAGATTATGTTGAGTCCGATCACAGGGGAGATGTGTAAACATATAGTAATTAAAGATTTTTAATGTCACTTTTTTAAAATCAAACATAAAGCATCTTCTACATATGAATCACTTATAGCAACCAACAAGGGCTCCGCTTATATAAAATATTTATTATTATTTATTATTTCAACTAGTTAATTTTTAATATTTAATTTTTAATATTTAATTTTTTGTATTTCATTTTTCATTTTTTATTTTTTATTTTTTATTTTTTATTTTTTCTTATTTCTTTTTAATATTTTATTTTTTATTTTTCATTTTTCAATTTTTATATTTCATTTTTCATTTTTCATTTTTTATTTTTCATTTTTCAAAACGTTTTTATAACGCTATTCGCCTTCATTTTATCTGCAAACCCTTCATAATCTTTTCACCAATACACTCGTACCTCACACCGTTTTTGTCTTACTCTCTTTTTGTGATTGAATTGTGAAATAGATTTTTACCCTCCCTGAGGGTATAGATGTTTACACATTAATAAAGAAAATTTTTCCTAAATTTGTTGTTTTTTCTTTGTCAGGTAAGGTTGATCTGGGTGCTTAGATAGACTATGCCGATAATGCAAAAAACAGGGCACTGACAAAGTACTGATTGCCAATGGTGAAAAAAAAACAAAAAAGTGATTTAGAGCACTTAGCAATTTATGAAACTATAAAAAGCTCTTATGGAGCACTAGCTTGTGAGTCTTTGCCAATTTTAGCAAATCTAGGTAGCTAGGTCGGTTAGACTTAAAGTTTCCAAAGTTTCACACAAGTGGATGCAGTTTGTCGTACCGTTTGTAACGCATGATCTAGAATCATTCAATTAATTATATACCTGAGTAAACTTTGGATAATATTGTGTGTCATTATTTCGGGCAGGTTAGTGTTTTAAATGGGGTAAGTAAGGCATCAATATGCCAAGATATGATTTAAAAACTTTAATAATTTTTTAGTATTAAGTTTATCAAATTATTTACTTTTTCAAATATTTTGTTTACAATTGTTATAAATAGTTCAATAAGTCCAGATGTGAATGTAAACGTTAAAACCAATTGCAGGGTAGTAAGGATTCGGCATAACCGAATTTGACACTCTTACTTCTTTGTTTTAACTATGCTTTGTCAACGTTTCAAAATGCAATTGGCCACATCCCGATTCAGTGTTATCATTTTGGGGCTGGTAAAATACTCTGCAATAATTAATACGTGCTGCATAGAAGAGTTTTTAAAGTTAAGAAAAATTTGTCTTTAATATTCATCTCCTTATTGGGTTTTCTCCACACTGTTTGTTTGCCATCTGATTCAAATCTGTTAAATTTGGATTCATCAGTGAAAATAACATTATTCCGAAAATCCTTTGACTTAGATTGGTACTCGCGGATACATTCCAGTCATTTGCGTCCACTGCGTTGATCGATGAATGGCTTGTTGCCAGCAATTCGGCCATGAAGATCATATTTACGAAGAATCCATTTTACTCTTTTGCTGGTAAATTGTAACCTATTCTTAATTTCTGGGGCCGATGTTAATGGGTTTCTTTTACTTGACATACTATCCATCTTTCATCTGTAGCAGTCAGCATTTTATTGGCGTGAGTTTTGCCTTTATTTGAAATTCGATTGTTTTTTATGACTTTTTATGATGTACTGAGTATTGCTTCAGGCTCTGTTCAGTATTCCTGCGATTTTTGCATAACTTTTTCCTTTTTTATGATAATAAATTGGCTATTCGAGCTCTTCGGGAGATGTTTACGTCATTTTTAAAAATTTTTAAATCTTAATAAATCACAGAAGACGACTCAACCGGTAATATGTGTGCCTTGCCATTACAAAATTCATGAGTTTCCCCGAAATCTAATTTGAATTATCAGCTGCACTATTTTAAGACAGAAGCATTTTCGTGAATTTAGGTTTGCTGCATAAATATATATTTTCCACTTTTTTAATACAGTTTTAATACCCCCTCCACACCATTGTGCGGATGGTATATATCAGTTCGTCAATCCAAATAAATAAATTTCGGAGACCCCATAAACTATGTATATTATATATTATTGATCGTTATAAAGGAAAAGTCTATCTGGCGATATCTGTCTGTCTGTTGAAAACATTCTCCTGTAGGCTGAGTTTGTTGCATTACTTATTCTTAAAATGTTCGTCGTAATTTGCAGTTTGATATTTAATTAGGAGCCTCTAGACCAAATAGGTGAGGAATGACGTAAAAAACGTTAAGGACTCTCCAATTAAATTTCATACGTAATTTAACATGTGCATAAAGATATGTATAAATATCAGCGACGCATACTTGTTTTTATTTGCTTGTTGATTTTGTTGTTTTCTTTTGTACACGTGCACAACAACAAGCAAAAAATGTGTATGCATCGCTGATAAACAAAAAATAAAAATGCAATGGCATGTATTTACAGTTATACTCATTGTATCTAATAATAGCTTTCAATTAATAATGCATGAAAATACGTAAAATGTTTGTTAGTTATTTTATTACTTTTAATTGTCATTGTGAAAAATCTAGCCATTATTATTTGAAATCTAGTCCTTTTTATACCCTATACCACTATGTGGTTTGGGTATAATGACTTTGTGCTGCTGTTTGTAACAACCAAAAATATTTGACCTAGACCCATCTTTAATTATACCGATCGAATCAGAATCACTATCTGATTCGACTTAACGATGTCCGTCCGTCCGTCCGTCTGTGTGTCCATGTAAACCTTGTAATCAAACTGCAGGTCGCAAATATGAATATATTTTGATGAAATTTTGTATATAAGCTTTCATCGGCCATAGGATGAACGCTATTGAAATTGGTGAAATTCGGTCCATGTTCAGACCTAGCCCCCATACAAATGACCCCTATGAAACCGACATGAAGTGCCATAACATCCAAATGATAATATATATCTCAGTCAAATTGGGTTTGTATGTGTTTATTATATCCATTAATCAGTAGTCCAAAAATCATTCCTATAGGACAATTCTTAGTCATAGGTCCCATATAAGCTGCTTCCCGATCTTCACTTAAATCTATCAAAAAACAAAAATATTGCACAGATTTTTCTTAAATTTGGTTTGTATATATTTTTTCAACATATAAGTGACTTTACCAAATATGGTCAAGAGCGGTCCATTTATCGACCTAGTCCCCATATAAATATAGCACCCAATATGAACTTTTTCATATTTGCAGCAAAAAAATTTATAACAATGCCACTCAAATTTGGTTTATTCTTATTTTCGATATCAAATTAGTTGGACCGAAGATATAGAGTCTCTAAACCATGGTATAGGGTATCATATGGTCGGTCTAGACCGACTATAATTTTCTTACTTGTTGTATCTTAGTTTTGCCAAAATTTGTTATAATATTATGTTAAGAAGACGGGTGGAGGGTATAAAAAATTTGGCACAGCCGAATTTAAGACTCTTATATGTTTTAACCATATTTGGCGTAGAATTCTTTTTTGTTTGGGAATTATTAAACAAATTGTAAGCCCACAGTCGTTGTACGATAATAAGTGACACTCACTGTAATTTATCTAAAAAATTTTTGTACTAAATATTTTTAAGCAAATTATTTCACTTTTGAATTATTTTTACAAAATTAAAGTTAAGTAATAAATTCTGCGAATATCCAGCCTGCTGATAAGTTTCCACTATGATTATGATTCCAAACTTTTAAAAATGCTTACCACACTATGGTACTTAAATCATCACAGAAATATGTTGAAGCCTTTTTTTTCATTTAAATAATTTGGTGGTATATTTTTGTTTTTGTCATAAAAGTTTCTGAACCACAAACAAGTGTCGCACGTTTTTATGTTTAATAGTTCGGGCGTGTTTGGAGTTCAAATGTTTGACAGAAGCTATTTTTAAAATATTAACCAAATCTGTTTTTTTTTTTGTGAAGTTTTGATTTGAAAAAGGCATTGTTTTCAGATTTTGGCTACAAATTTTATTTCTTTCGTTTACTTTCTCTGTTATTTGTCGCAAGCGGTTTTTTGGTCTACCTGACTGTCCTTTTATATGACCACTGCATTCATAACATCATATTGTCTATACAGACAGTTTGAAGCAAGTCATGCCAAATACGTAATGCCTTTATTCAATATTTTTAATAAACTTCATATAGTTTACTTTATTTTAGTTGAAATTGTTTTTTTTTTGTTAAGGTTTAACCAAACTGTTTGAATAGATTTGTTTATCGGTTATTGTATTCGGTGGAATTAACTTTTGTGTGATATGTATTTATATTTTAAATTTTGAAAGTTCTTAGTTTGGACGTTATATCAAATATAGCCACCTAAAAGTGAATTGAAGAACGATATATATAAGAGTGAAAATATAGCAAATCTTTTTGGAGACATAACTATTTTGTTGTGACAAGCAATATTGATATATTCTATTACCACAATAGATTTTTATTTAAGAGAACAGAAATATTGATAGAATAGATTATCAGTTATGTTGACCAAATAACTCAATATAGCTGTGACCGCAACAAATTAGAGTTCTCTGTTCCAATTTTTCGACTCTGATCAAGACTCTTTAAGTCCTTATTAACTATTTTTGATCTTACAAAACCTGAGATGAAAACATTTTAGAACCGAATATTCCTTTTAACCTCTTCAGCTTAATCGGTTGGTCTTACATTAGCAATGTTCGAACACCATCATGCTTCATTGATTACTTTAGTTATGAGGGGCAGAAGCAAAAGTTTTCAAAAGAAGTAATATTTGTGTTTATTTGTTTTTTTTTTGCTGCTTCAGATTTGGGATGCTTTTGTTTTGTTTTTTTTTATTACTGTTTTTGCCATTTCTTGTTCATTGCAAATTAGTTTAATTTTGGGGTAAACAACATGCATCTTAACTATTTGTGTCTTATAGGTTTGGCCTTATGTAGCAAGGTGTGTTATTTGGAATCTTTTTTCGGCTTCGTTAAATTTTGTGGGTTGTTTTGGTTGTGCTTAGTTTTATGTTACTTTTTTTTTTTTGCTTACAATCTTTATTGCACACAAATATGCGGCCAGGGATGGTTATGCCAAATACAGGCATATGAGTTTTTTTTTGTCTCTCATTGCAACAATCTTTACTATGGTCACGTTTATGGATTCATATTGTAGTTGTTCAAGATTTCTTCCATACCAGCTTAGAGTCGACATAAAAGTGCATTCCCCTCTGTTTTTTTTTCCGACACAAATTAGTTTAGCACATGCAATCTCTACTACTTGGCGGCATGAGCGAGAGACTCAGTTGAATTGATTAGTTTTACGAGTTTACTGCCTTAATAAATTTTGTTAATAACCTTAAGTGCCGTTGACAAGGTTGACAATTCTGGAGGTGGAAAATGGTCAATACCAATAAAATTTTAAAAATTATACTATGAAAATTAATAATGATACTTTTTATAAATATTTTTTGATATATTATATTCGATGCCAAGATTTTCAGAAAGTTTTTTCTTAAGAAAATTGAAAACGAAAAAACTTTTTTCTGATCAACATCTCTAATATACCAAAAAGTGCTATGTGTAGAATGTAAAACTACTGAAATATTCCAATTCTCAATAAATATTTTCTATCAGTGCGCTATCGTGAGAAAATCGCGGTTGAAAACTCAAAAAAGTGCTACATATATAACCTCCATACCACTTTGCAGAGGGTATAACTATATGCTTATCATTCTGTTTGTAATGCATCACAGAAATTATATGCGATTACAGAAATTATATTTAATCTTGTCCGTCTGTCAGTCTGTCTGTTGGAATCACGTTCATTAAAAACATTTTCATTCCTTTTCATTCTGTATCACCTTAATAATTGAGTTTGAAATTAATGAGACAGTAAACAGTAAACAGCTTTTTCGGGTTCAGCCACCAACCCTTATCAGTAACCAAAAGCAGTAGAAAAAAGGTAAATTCATATACCTACCTTTGCTGTGAAATCAATTCAATAAAAATCCAAACAAAGTGTTTATAGTATATAACCCTTTCCAATTGAACAAACTAAAATATAAAAATGCTTTGAAACAAATATGGTCACGCAGCTCGGTATTGAATTTGCAGTTTCTAAGCCCAATAGCCGAGGAATGACGTTCTCCAATAAAATTTCATATAAAAAACTAAAAATATCCCATGGTCCAACCATTTCATAACAAAAGCCGCAACATATTTTTCAAAAAAATCTAAACAAAAAACTATTTAAATAATATTTTCTTCATACAATTTATTGAAATTTATATTTTACATACAATGTTAAGGTACTTAATTAAAAACTATCTTTAGTAAACGAAATGAACTTGAAATTGAATGTGTTTCGAGTTTTGCAGAGCGGGAAAATATCTTGAACAATTTTAATTGCGTGATCCCTGCAAATGTTGCTTCTCTTTCACCCAATGATTTATTAAACATGCCTGGCCACGTGTCAAATTGGACAGTGATTGTTTTAAGGGATTGTTTGAAGATATGAATAATGTTGGATTATTTATTTCATATACCCTTATAGTGTAACATTTGAAGTATCTTTGAAAAAATTTTCAATTAAAAGTTTTAAGAAATAAGTCCGTGAATCTCCGGAGGCACTTTTTTAAAATCAAACAGAAAGCGTCATATATGTATCACTTAAAGCACTTTTTAATTTTTAATTTTTTATTTTCATTTTTGTTTTTTATTTTTCATTTTTTATTTATTATTTTTGATTTTTGATTTTTCAGTTTTTATGTTTCATTTTTTATTTTTCATTTTTCATTTTTCAATTTTAATTTTTAATTTTTTATTTTTCATTTTTCATTTTTTATTTTTCATCTTTAATTTTTAATTTTTCTTCTTCATTTTTAATTTTGAATTTTGAATTTTGAATTTTGAATTTTGAATTTTGAATTTTGAATTTTGAATTTTGAATTTTGAATTTTGAATTTTGAATTTTGAATTTTGAATTTTGAATTTTGAATTTTGAATTTTGAATTTTGAATTTTGAATTTTGAATTTTGAATTTTGAATTTTGAATTTTGAATTTTGAATTTTGAATTTTGAATTTTGAATTTTGAATTTTGAATTTTGAATTTCGCATTTTGAATTTTGAATTTTGAATTTTGAATTTTGAATTTTGAATTTTGAATTTTGAATTTTGAATTTTGAATTTTTAATTTTTAACTTTTAATTTTTAATTTTTAATTTTTAATTTTTAATTTTTAACTTTTAATTTTTAATTTTTAATTTTTAATTTTTAATTTTTAATTTTTAATTTTTAATTTTTA
Organism: Cordilura impudica; assembly: GCA_963682025.1. NCBI lineage: Eukaryota > Metazoa > Arthropoda > Insecta > Diptera > Scathophagidae > Cordilura > Cordilura impudica. The sequence continues at coordinate 53,769,205 of OY821520.1, read as the reverse complement.
ATTTTTAATTTTTAATTTTTAATTTTTAATTTTCAATTTTTAATTTTTAATTTTTAATTTTTAATTTTTAATTTTTAATTTTTAATTTTTAATTTTTAATTTTTAATTTTTAATTTTTAATTTTTAATTTTTAATTTTTAATTTTTAATTTTTAATTTTTAATTTTTAATTTTTAATTTTTAATTTTTAATTTTTAATTTTTAATTTTTAATTTTTAATTTTTAATTTTTAATTTTTAAATTTTAATTTTTAATTTTTAATTTTTAATTTTTAATTTTAAATTTTAAATTTTTAATTTTTAATTTTTAATTTGTAATTTTTAATTTTTAATTTTTAATTTTTAATTTTTAATTTTTAATTTTTAATTTTTAATTTTTAATTTTTAATTTTTATTTTTAATTTTTAATTTTTAATTTTTAATTTTTAATTTTTAATTTTTAATTTTTAATTTTTAATTTTTAATTTTTAATTTTTAATTTTTAATTTTTAATTTTTAATTTTTAATTTTTAATTTTTAATTTTTAATTTTTAATTTTTAATTTTTAATTTTTAATTTTTCTCTTCATTTTTCATTTTTAAAATTTGCATATTTTTATTTTTAATTTTTCATTTTTTATTTTCGGTTTTTTGTTTTTCATTTATTATTTTTCATTTTTCATTTTTCAAAACGTTTTTATAACGCTATTCGCTCCCTCATTTTATCTCCAAACACTTCCTAGTGAAATCGTGCCTTCATTTTATCTCCAAACAATTCATAATCTTTTCACAAATACAATCGTACCTTACACCATTTTTGCCTTACTCTGTTTTTGTGATTGTATTGTGAAATAGACTTTTACCCCCCTGATGTTTACACATTAAAAATATGCAGATATTTATAAAGTGCGAACTTGTTTTAAAATTTCGTGCTTTTGCTCATAATCTTTTTTAAATCTAGAACCGGTTAAATGTGTTTATTATTTCATTTATTTATTAAAAATAATATTAAATGCAGTGATAATTGTTTAATATATATGGAATAAATTGTAAATGTAATGGAAATAATTGCAATTGTAATGTAATTGTATGGAATAAATTGTAATTGTTATGAATAATTTAAATGATTGAGAAAAAAAATGTTTATAAAAAGACATGTTTAATAAAATAGCAACATTTTATATGGAAAACCGAAATTAGGTCCCTGTTTTAGAACAAAACGTTTTTATAACGATATTCGCTCCCTATTCCTATTGAAATCGTGCCTTCATTTTGTTTCCAAACACTTCCCAATGAGTTGTGCCATCACTTTATCTCCAAACACTTCCTTTTTACTGTCATTGGTTATTATACCCTATACCACTATGTTGTTTGGATATAATGACTTTGTGCTGCTGTTTGTAATACCAAAAATATTTGACCTAGACCCATCTTTTATTATACCGATCGAATTAGAATCACTATCTGATTCGATTTAACGATGTCCGTCCGTGTGTCCGTCCGTCTGTGTGTCCATGTAAACCTTGTAATCAAACTGCAGGTCGCAAATTTGAGTATATTTTGAAGAAATTTGGTATATAAGCTTTAATCGGCCATTGGATGAACGCTATTGAAATTGGTGAAAATCAGTCCATGTTCAGACCTAGCCCCCATAAAAATGATCCCTATGAAATCGACATAAATTGCCATAAGATCCAAATTATCATATAGATCTTACTCAAATTGGGTTTTTATGCCTTTAATACATCCATTAAGGAGTAGTCCAAAAATTATTCCTATGGGACAACCCTTACTCATAGGCACCATGTAGAGCTGCTTCCCGATCTGCACTTAAATCTATCAAAAAACAAAAATATTGCACTGATTCTTCTCAAATTTTGTTTGTATATATTTTTGCAAAATACAAGAGACTTTACCAAACATGATCAGGATCGGTCCATTTTTGGACCAAGTCCCTATATAGATATAGCATCCGATATGAACTTTTTCATATCTGCAGCCAAAAAAATTAATAAAAATCCCACTCAAATTTGGTTTTTGCTTATTTTCTATGTCCAGTTAGTTGGGCCTAAGAGATAGGGTCTCTAAACGCATGGTATAGGGTATCGTATAGTCGGTCTAGACCGACTATAATTTTCTTACTTGTTTTTTATTTTTATTTATGTTTGATTAGCATTAATATTAATATTATCCTGCGCGTATGGGTGTTTACACATAAAAAAAATTAAGTTTTGGCAGCATTTTGAAGTGAAAAACATGATTTTTGCTATAAAATTTCGGTGAATTTGTTGTTAAAAAATGGCAAAAAAAAAAAAATGCCGAAAAAACTCATCGTAAAATAGTGTATAAAATTTTAACAGAATCGGTTAAGTAGATTTTGAGTTATGATGTTTACGGACTTCAAACATGTTGTTTGCGAGAAAATCGATTTAAAGTTTTTTAAAAACTGATTTATATACGATATACCATATGAGGCCGGTCGTTTGAAACGCTGTATCTTCGTTAGTTTTGCTCCAATTTAATTGAAAAAAAAAAGGTTTAAAAACCCCCCTTGTTGAAAGTTTGGTCTGAAAACCAATAGTCAAATCATGAGCCTGAAATAAATACCCATATTTTGTTTAATTGATTATGATATTACGGAATAAGTATAATGGCTAGAAATGCAAGTATTGAAATTTATATTTGGAAATTTTTTGTTCTCTATATAGTAGCTAAAAGCTTTTCCTAATTCATATAAGAACTACATGTTGTCACGTTACTCTATGTTGATAACGTTTAATCGATACTTATGTTGTTGATATTCTTGGTTTAATTGGGCACAATTGTTTAGAGTTTGGGGATGAAAGTCGAATTTTGGTAAATAAAGACACACGGACATAATAAAAATTGTTCACAAAAACCTAGAGCTGCAAAATGGTTAGAAGATTTGAAATTGGCATATCTCAATTAATCAAAATCAGTTAATAGATTCTCATCACTTCAATCATGTACGATATACCAGTTGCTATGTTTGTTAGTCATGTGAAATGAAAGTAGTTTTACACTGCTGATAGGCCTGTTAAATCGCATGACCAAAAACTGCCGCCTTAAGTGTGTGTGAGATAAACGCAGGTTCAAAGCTCATGGTCGCCCTTTGACATAAAACTTGATAGAGAAACATTCTAAACAATTATTGCAAAGTTAAATGTAATTACCTATGCCAGAAACTTATTTATTGTTCAATGACTTTTTCTCCTAAAAAGTCAAAATAATAAAAATCTATTTTGAAACGCCAAGTCCGTCTGGAAATGGTTGAACTGATAAAAATGAAAAATGCAATATTTAAATCGCTTCTTTTTATACTCTATACCGATCTGTGGTCAGGGTATAATGAGTTTGTACTGATGTTTGTAACTACGAATAATGTTTGACATAGACTCACCTTTCTGAGTTCTTTTATCGATTCTTTAGATCATTCTTTATATGTAAAATGTGTAATAAAGTATTTATACGGCTTAAATTATTTTCCGTCAGCCAGGCGATCACTATTTGATTTGGTAAAAATCGGCCCTTGCTCTGACATAGCCCTCATAAAATTTTTTAAATAGTTATGTTTGTAAATTACTCTAATTACCCAATTACATCCATAAATCAATTCCATTTTGTTAACTACAATCCAAATGAACAATTTTTAATCGCAATCACCATACAAAGTTGCTTCCCGATATTCACTTAAATGTAAAAAAATACATACAAAAATACTTATTCAATTTGCGTATGTTCTTGAGAAATATAAGTGACAAAAATGTATCGTCATAATCGATAATTTTTTTTATCTAGTTCGTATATAACGGGTGATTTTTTTGAGGTTAGGATTTTCATGCATTAGTATTTGACAGATCACGTGGGATTTCAGACATGGTGTCAAAGAGAAAGATGCTCAGTATGCTTTGACATTTCATCATGAATAGACTTACGATCTGCCACAACGTCTAATTTTCAGTGAATGGGCCCTAGAAAAGTTGGCAGAAAATCCGCTTTTTTATCGACAAATTTTGTTCAGCGATGAGGCTCATTTCTGGTTGAATGGCTTCGTAAATAAGCAAAATTGCCGTATTTGGAGTGAAGAGCAACCAGAAGCCGTTCAAGAACTGCCCATGCATCCCGAAAAATGCACTGTTTGGTGTGGTTTGTACGCTGGTGGAATCATTGGACCGTATTTTTTCAAAGATGCTGTTGGACGCAACGTTACGGTGAATGGCGATCGCTATCGTTCGATGCTAACAAACTTTTTGTTGCCAAAAATGGAAGAACTGAACTTGGTTGACATGTGGTTTCAACAAGATGGCGCTACATGCCACACAGCTCGCGATTCTATGGCCATTTTGAGGGAAAACTTCGGAGAACAATTCATCTCAAGAAATGGACCGGTAAGTTGGCCACCAAGATCATGCGATTTGACGCCTTTAGACTATTTTTTGTGGGGCTACGTCAAGTCTAAAGTCTACAGAAATAAGCCAGCAACTATTCCAGCTTTGGAAGACAACATTTCCGAAGAAATTCGGGCTATTCCGGCCGAAATGCTCGAAAAAGTTGCCCAAAATTGGACTTTCCGAATGGACCACCTAAGACGCAGCCGCGGTCAACATTTAAATGAAATTATCTTCAAAAAGTAAATGTCATGGACCAATCTAACGTTTCAAATAAAGAACCGATGAGATTTTGCAAATTTTATGCGTTTTTTTTTTAAAAAAAGTTATCAAGCTCTTAAAAAATCACCCGTTACAAATATCATCCGCTATTAACTTTTTCAAAACTAGAGGTTAAAAATTCAAAAGAATCGCACTTTGGTTTATACTTATTTTCTAAATTCATTTAAGTCCGCAGTACAGTTAGCTCTAATACCCTTTCTCGAAACTTATTATATAGAAAAACATATATTCGGTCTACAACGACTAGAACTTTCTTACTTGCTTACTTAGATGTGCCTATTTCAATATTTCAGATTTATTTTTGATGTGTAAACATCTATGCGCTCATAAAGGGGTGGGGGGGGGGGGGGTAAAATCCATTTTCACAATACAATCACAAAAACAGCGTAAGGGAAAATCGGTGCGTGGTATATGTAAGTGTATTGGTGTATTTAGTAAGCAGAACCGCCGAGTTCGCTGTCTGTTTAGCAAAATCACAAATCTTTTTCGTTAATTTTAAATATTCAAGCTTGGTGTGCTGTGGGTTTAACATGTTCACTAACTTACAGAGTTGTTTTTTTTTTTTTTAATATTCAAGTATATATTTGGTATTGACAGAACTTTTTAGAACGCAGAACCGCTAGGTGTGCTGTGAGTTTAAAAAGCTAAATACTAGGAAAACTTTGAAAAAGTCGAAAATAAAATTAGATGTTTTTATACCATTCACACCTCAGTGGCAGAGGGTATATATAGTTTTGTCATTCCTCTACCCATATACCTCTAAACCATATATTTTCTTGATCATTATAACAAGGGAAGTTGATTTAGCGATGACCGTCTGTCCGTCTGTTTGTGGAAATCACGATCCCGCCGTCAATATCTAAGCTAAGCCGTTAGTTTTTATATAAAATCGTTTACTAACATCCCAAAGCAGTTGCTGTTTAAAATCGTCAAAAGCGGTCAAAGGGGTCACGAGTTGTGAATGAAACTTTGAAAAAACTCTTGAAAAAATACAATTTTTCAGTGTGTTTGTTGTTTTTCTTAAGATATGTTGTATATATACCAAAAGGTGCTACATCCAAAATTCACAATATTAGAGTTATTAGTATATTAATGTTTCACAAACCATTCTGTGTTCTGCCAAAATTTTAGGCAAGTATTAACTACATATAATTTGAAAGTATCACTGCATTTCAAAATAATTTGAATTTTAGCTAGCCGTTTCAATAGTATTTTGCAATTTTCTCAAAATGAGCAAAATATATATAGAACCTTCTGGCATAGCGGCGCCGATATGTTCTAATTCTTCGTATTGTTGAAGTCATTACAGTTGTGTGTATTTAATACTGAACGTGTCACATTGGCCTAAGCAATTAAAAGTTAATAAAAATTAAAAATAAAAAATAAAAATAAAACTACAAATGGAAAATGAAAAATGAAAAATGAAAAATGAAAAATTAAAAATGAAAATTGAAAAATGAAAAACTGAAAATGAAAAATTAAAATTGAAAAATAAAAAATGAAAAATGGAAAAGGAAAAATTTAAAATTGAAAATTAAAATGAAAAATGACAAATGGAAAATGAAAAATTAAAAATGAAAAATGATAAATGGAAAATGACAAATGGAGAATGGAAAATTAAAAATGGAAAATGAAAATTGAAAACTGAAAAATGAAAAATGGAAAATGAAAATTGAAAAATGGAATATGTAAATGGAAATTGAAAAATAAAAAAATGAAAACTGGAAAATGAAAAATAAGAAATGAAAAGCTGAATATGGAAAATGGAAAATGAAAATTAAGAAATGAAAAACGGAAAAAGGGAAACGAAAATCGAAAAATAAAGAATGGAAAATGAAAAATTAAAATCTAAAAATTGAAAATGAAAAAATAAAAATGGAAAATGAAAAAATAAAAATGGAAAATGAAAAACGAAAAATGAAAAACGAAAAATGAAAAATGGTGAATGAAAAATGGAAAATGAAAAACTAAAAATGAGAAACAAAAAAAAAAAAATGAAAATGGAAAATGAAAAATGAAAAATGAAAAATGAAAATTAAAAAATTAAAAATAATTTTTTTTTTTTTTTATTCAATAAAATTTAAAATTTCCTTTTTTAATATTAATAATTTGTAGCCATTCATCATTCGAATTTTTTTTGAATTATCGTAAGACTTCTAAGGTCTCAAAACAGGCATATAGGGATCAAACTTTGGGTGTTATTATGATGTCGGCTGCGTTAAATAATGAATTTCATTGGCATTCTATGAAGTACTTGGGGTTTTCTACTCTACAAAAAAAAACAAATTTTTCAAATAGTAATTAATTCCTTTTAGGCATCATTGTTTTTTATAACAGAAATTGGCCAACAAGAAAACCAATTAACTGTAATTTATTTGGTATTCGGACTTAATATTTCAGTATCGGCAACAGTTTCAAAATGGTAGCCGTATCAAATATTGGGTGGAGGGTATCAAAAATTCGGCACAGCCGAATTTAACACTGTTACTGGTTTTAATTACTACACCTTTTCCAATTGTATTTCAGAAAACATCAATTGAATTTCAGAAAGTATCAATTGTGTTTCAGAAAACATTAACTGATTTTCAGAAAATATCAATTGTGTTTCAGAAAACATCAATTGATTTTCAGAAAATATCAATTGTGTTTCAAAAAGTATCAATTGTATTTCAGAAAACATCAATTGACTTTCAGAAAGTATCATTTGTATTTCAGAAAATATGAATTGAATTTCAGAAAATATCAATTTGTAGCGTAACACGACTTTCGTAGTGTGCTGTATAATACCCACACTGCATAGCGTACAATGTTTGCAAATGCGGAAATAACAAATATCAATATTGTTGACCACTGCATTTGCAAAACATTGTATGACTGCGTATATTGTTATTGTATGTTGTTGTTACGCTGGCACACTTATGTTTATGCTAACCCAAGTGCAGGTAACACATTGTTGTTAATATAGGTTGAAAATATGTATATAAAGAAGAACATTTTATAACAATTAACCATTAATAATTTAGCATTAAAAGACTCAGCTCCTAGATAGAGCTGAAGCATAAATAAAATAAATACTATTAAACTAAAAAACTATCTTGTCTGCTATATGGCGATCCTGCCAGTGCTCCTTAGATGAGCATTGTAAAAAAAAAATATATATATTACGAAAAATATATATATATAATACAAGGATTATGCTCTCAAATTGAGCAATCCTGAAAATAATAAAAAAAAAAAAAAAAAATCGCATAATAATATTGTCTTGGTGGATCAGCCACAACGATCCATCAGTTGCGTTGAAGTAAGATACTGTCTGGCCTAAAGACAGTGGAGATTGCAAAATCAATGGCGGAAGGGCCAAAACATATCTTCATAGAAGAGTACAGAAGAAAGACGGGCCAGCAGAAAACGAAGGAAAAACACATCAAAAGACCCCTGGTATATATCAATATACACATCAATATGCCCCTAATAAAACAACGAACAGGTAGTTCATCCTAGTTTTACCAAAAACAAAAAAAAAAAAGAAAAAGTGGAGCATCCCGTTATGCACCCGTAGGCCAGAAAGCGTTAACCGCTCTTGGCAAATAAATAAATAAAAAAAAAAAAAATTTGAAATAGAAAATAAAAACAGTAATTTGTAAGAAAAAATCCACAAAGGAATGCAGTTCAATTAATCTAATTTTTTTTTGAAAAGGTTATATTTAATCTTGATGCTATTATATATATAAAAACAAAAACACTATGGTAATTATGCTGATGAAAAAAAAAAAAAAAAACAGATATTAAATTAGAATGAAATATTTTATATTTTATAAATTAAATATATACATAAATAAAACTGATGCATGTAAAATAATATAAGCTATTGATAAAAATAATGAATTACTAGGGAAGATATATAATTAGCAAGATATAAGATTCGGTTAAATTATTGAGGCAGTCAGAAAAATATTTAATAGAAATAAATAATAGAAAAAAAATACAAAATAAATAGCGAAGGAAAATGGGAGGTCGTCAATCAAAAATAGAGAATCCCAATGCAAATGTAATTAATGAAGTAGAAATAAAAGAAGACTCAATCGACCTAAAATTAATTGAGTGTTGTTTACTAATAATAACCGTACTGATTAGCTTAAATTTTGCATTACATATTTATGCCTTAAACACCAAGAAATTAAAAAAGAAATATTTGAGCAGAGCCAATGACTTAAACAAAATTTAAATAATTTTCCCATGGATTGGCAAGAAATAATTCAGAAGGTGAGACTAATCAAAGAGGAGTTCGACAAATCTTATAAATGTTTAAATATAGACAGAAGCACAAAAGAGGAAACAATAATAAAACATATTAGAATCTTATGCGAAAAGTTAGAACAAATCAGGGTTTTGCTAAATGCAAATTATAACAGACTCACGACACCACATAGGACAGCTGCTGAAAGTTTTTTCTTAGATGTCAAGACTAGAATCCTGATTATATCATCTAAGAAGGGTGTTAAGGTAAAATTACCAGATACACTACACGAAGAGGTAAAATTCTTAGTAGAAACTGAAAATTCAGAGAATATTGGAACCTCTTTGGAAAGTACAGAAGTAAAAATGACACAAACAGTCGTTGACTTTCTGAACACAGCTTCAAAGCTGATCATAGAATTTGATGGAAAACCAGAAAATTTACGTTCCTTTATAGACTCGTTACAGTTAATAGAATCCATCAAAGGTGACCACGAATCTATCGCAGTCTCTTTAATAAAAACAAAGTTAAAGGGAAGTGCAAGAAATTTAATAGGTAATGAACAAACCATTACTGAGATAATACATAAACTAAAAAACTCAGTAAAGGGCGAGTCGGTTGAGGTATTGACAGCAAAAATAATGAATACCCGACAAAACAATAAAACTGCCAATAACTATTGCAGTGAAATAGAGAATTTAACGAAGTCATTAGAAAATGCCTATTTATCAGATGGTTTGCCATGCGAATTGGCATGTAAATATTCAACACAGGTAGCAGTAAAGGCACTAACCAAAAATTGCACCATCGATAAAGTTAAACTTATCATGGAAGCAGGCCAATTCAGTAACATGAATGAGGCCGTTGGCAAATTCATAAACAGTTGCACTGAAGCAACAGGGCAACAAAATGCCGTATTGTATTTCGGGCAGAAGTTTAACCGAAATAATAACTACAGACAATATCGTGGAAGGTACAATTACCCACGAAATAATAGTAATAACAGTAACAACGGCAGACCCCAACAAAAACCTATTCACAACAGGGTTCAACAAAATCAGAACCACAGACGTAACAGAAATTACGTCAGAGCAGCAGAGTCACATGAAAATGATTCGGAAAACTGCTAAAATCCTCTGAGATATATCATAATAACAATACCAACTACATATACAACCTTAACCTCAGCTTAAGTTTTTATGTTAATATAAAAATTAACGACACGAACAACACGGTAACACTGTTGGTAGATACAGGAGCAGACATTTCGGTTATAAAAACTAAACATTTTTATCAAACACAAATTAACAGAAACAGAACAACCACATTGAGTGGAATAGGACAGGGTAAAATTCGTTCAATAGGTAATGTATTTATTGACCTAAAATTTAGAGGTTTTTTGATACCACATGATTTTCAAGTAGTGCAAAATAATTTTCCAATACCTTGCGACGGTATCCTTGGAATGGATTTTTTTAAAAAGTATAAATGTATACTAGATTTCAATGGGAACCATGATTACCTCGTACTACGACCACCCAATCTGTCGCATGTAATAGAAATTCCACTTACGAACGGCTTCAATGGAATAACACTCCCACCAAGGTCAGAAGTGATTCGTCAAATCAGGTTTCCGGAGCTTGAAGACGATGTACTAATACCAAATCAAGAAATCGTACCAGGTGTCTTTGTACCAAATACACTGGTAAAATCAAGTAACGCATTGGTTCGTTTTTTAAATACCACACATAAAATAGTAACAATTAGGCAAAATAACATAAAAACCGAGAAAATGTCTGACTATGAAATAGTAAAACAAAAACCACATGAAAATAGCCAAAGAAAATCTGAAGTTTTGGACCTTTTGAAGGGAAACTTTCCTGAACAGTTCAGAACAATTTTAACTAAGCTTTGTTTAGAATACAATGATATTTTTGGCTTAGGGACTGAAACAATTACTACCAACAATTTCTATGAACAAAAACTGAGAGTAAAAGATAATCAACCAACGTATATTAAAAATTATCGCATACCAGAATCTCATAAGGAGGAAATAAACAAACAGGTTGAAAAACTAATAGATGACAAGATAATCGAACCATCATTTTCGGAATACAATAGCCCAATTCTGTTGGTACCAAAGAAATCACTTCCCGGAACAGATGAAAAAAGATGCCGCTTGGTGATAGATTATAGGCAGATAAATAAAAAACTAATATCAGATAAATTCCCGTTGCCTAGAATAGACGATATTCTAGACCAACTAGGTAGAGCAAAATATTTTTCTTGTTTGGACTTGATGTCCGGGTTTCATCAAATTGGTTTGGAAAAGAACTCTAGAGACTTGACATCATTTTCAACAAACAATGGTTCATACAGATTTACTAGACTACCATATGGCTTAAAAATAGCACCGAATTCATTCCAAAGAATGATGACATTAGCCTTCAGTGGTCTGAAGCCGAATCAAGCATTCCTATATATGGATGACTTGGTTGTATTGGGATGTTCTGAAAAACATATGCTTTCAAATTTGAAGGATGTATTCGATCTTTGCCGTAAACACAATCTTAAACTACACCCCCAAAAATGTTCATTCTTTGTGAGAGAGGTAACCTACCTTGGCCACAAATGTACTGATAGAGGAATATTACCGGATGATAGTAAATATTCGGTGATAGAAAATTACCCGACGCCTACGGACGCCGATAGCGCACGAAGGTTTGTCGCGTTTTGCAACTATTACCGACGATTTATTAGAAACTTCTCTGAATATTCCAGACACCTTACAAGGCTATCCAAAAAGGGAGTACCATTTCAGTGGACAAAAGATTGTGAATGCGCGTTTAAATACTTAAAGAAGGCATTAATGAGCCCAACATTGCTTCAGTACCCAGACTTTACGAAGGAATTTTGCATAACAACAGATGCGAGTAAGCATGCTTGCGGTGCAGTTTTAACACAGGAACATGAAGGTAGACACCTACCTGTGCCCTATGCATCTAAAACTTTCACTAAAGGCGAAAGCAACAAATCGACCATTGAACAGGAATTAACTGCCGTACACTGGGCTGACACATATTTCAGACCATATATATATGGAAAACATTTTTTGGTCCGAACAGACCATAGACCACTTTCATACCTGTTCTCCATGAAAAATCCAAGTTCTAAGCTAACGAGAATGAGACTCGATCTGGAGGAATATGATTTCACAGTAGAATATCTCAGGGGAAAAGATAATTATGTTGCCGACGCACTGTCGCGCATTACAATAAATGACTTAAAGGATATTAACGACAAGATTTCATCCGTTTTAAGGGTCACGACAAGATCGATGACTAAGGAAGAGAAAATTAGTAAACCAGTAGTAAATCAGCAAAATATCAATAATAATAATAAGCCCAAGGTATATATACCATTGAATAATATAGACGTCAAAAGATATTATAAATTAAAGATTTTACCCAACAGATGTTACATCAAAAAGGGCAAATCCATATATGCTAGCATAAGAATAGATGATTTGTTTACTAAAGGGAATTTTGACTTAGGACAATTTTTCCCTAGGCTAGAACGAATAGCCTGTAAACTAAATATTAATAAGATTCAAATTTCACCACATGAGAAGATTTTCGAATTTGTCTCGATAAGTGAATTTGAGAATATGGGCAATAAAACACTGAATGAAATCAGAATAGCGCTATTAAACGAAGTAACTAAAATTGATAACACGAATGCAAAGGCAATACGTGAGATAATGCTGAAATACCATGATGATCCTATAGAAGGAGGACATTGTGGGATATATAGAACCACTGAGAAGATCAGGAGATACTATTACTGGAAAAATATGACAAAAGACATTGCCAAATATGTGAAAACATGCCATAAATGTCAATTGGCTAAAACGGAGAAACATATAAAAAGTCCAATGACAATAACGGAGACACCAAATAGGGCTTTTGATACGGTGTACGTAGATACAATTGGACCATTTCCAAAGTCAATTTATGGAAATGAATATGCAGTCACAATGATATGTGACTTAACTAAATACTTGGTAACAATACCAATAAAAGATAAATCAGCTAAGACGATCGCAAAAGCGATATTTGAAAATTTTGTGCTTATATACGGTCCAATGAAGACGTTCATTTCGGATATGGGCACAGAATACAAGAACTCTATACTGACAGAGCTTTGCAACCTATTGAAGGTAGATAAACGCACATCGACAGCATATCATCACCAGACACTAGGTACGATAGAAAGAAGTCACCGGACTTTTAACGAATACGTACGAAACTACATATCAGTAGATAAAGACGACTGGGATGAATGGCTCAAATATTTCACGTACTGTTTTAACACTACACCATCTACAGTACATGATTATTGCCCTTATGAACTTATTTTTGGAAAAATTCCAAACAATTTTAGACAATTTAGTGAAGTAGATAGAGTTGCACCACTTTATAATATAGAAAATTATGCTAAGGAAATTAAATTTAGATTAGAAGTAGCAATAGATAGAGTTAAAAAACTATTAGTCATAAATAAAATAAAACAAAAAATTAATTATGATAAAACAAAATTAGATTACAATTTTAAAATAGGAGATTTAGTCTTGGTAAGAAATGATGCAGGACATAAGTCAGAGATGGCATATAAAGGGCCATATAAAATTAAGAAAATAGATTTCAGAAATAATGTAACCATAGTTGATAAGAAAACAAATAAAGAACAAATAGTTCATAAGAATAGACTTAAGTTATACAATATTAAATAAACAATATGCATTCTTTTCTTTAAATCTATATTTGTAAATAAAATAAAATAAATTTATTGTAAAATGTGAAACTTGTACTTGATACAACCACAAAAAAAAAAAAAAAAAAACCCAACAGTACAAATAATAAAAGAATGTCCATAGAACAAAATGTTATATTAACATTCTTATAAAAAAGGAAGGTGTAGCGTAACACGACTTTCGTAGTGTGCTGTATAATACCCACACTGCATAGCGTACAATGTTTGCAAATGCGGAAATAACAAATATCTATTGTTGACCACTGCATTTGCAAAACATTGTATGACTGCGTATATTGTTATTGTATGTTGTTGTTACGCTGGCACACTTATGTTTATGCTGACCCAAGTGCAGGTAACACATTGTTGTTAATATAGGTTGAAAATATGTATATAAAGAAGAACATTTTATAATCAATTAACCATTAATAATTTAGCATTAAAAGACTCAGCTCCTAGATAGAGCTGAAGCATAAATAAAATAAATACTATTAAACTAAAAAACTATCTTGTCTGCTATAAATTGATTTTCAGAAAGTATCATTTGTATTTCAGAATATTTTAAATGTATTTCAGAAAACAGCAAATGTATTTCAGAAATTATCAAATGTATTTCAGAAAACATCAAATGCTTTCAGAAAATATCAATTGTATTTCAGAAATTATCAAATGTATTTCAGAAACCATCAAATGTATTTCAGAAAATTTTAAATGTATTTCAGAAAACACCAAATTATTTCAGTAATTATCTGTATTTCAGAAAACATCAAATGTATTTGAGAAAACATAAAATGTATTTCTGAAATTATCAAATGTAATATATCAAATGTTTTCTGAAATACATTTAATGTATTATTAAATTTACTTCAGAAAATATGAATTGAATTTCAGAAAATATCAATTGAGTCTCAGAAAAATAGTCAGAACGCTATATAAAAACATATTTTTTTTAGTATTACACTGGGTTTGTAATATTTCTTGAAACCTACATATCGTCACCTTAAATGCAAAAGGCCGTAACTAATATTTTTATTTTTTTTACAGGATAAGCAAAAAACATCATAAAGCAAAAACTACTTTAAACTTAATACCCAAATTTTAGAATCAAGCTGAAAAATAGAGATGGATTTTTATTGATGAAAAAAAAAAATTATGGTAAAATAGTAGTTTTTAAGTAAAAGTCCGTAACAATACAAAAAGTCAATTTTGAACTTATTGTTAGTTACGGCCTTTTGCATTTTAGATGACGATATTAACGTGTTTTTTTTCAAAATGATGACTTCAAAATCGGTCAAAATTCTATCCTGGTGTTTATATTGTAGCTGATTAACAAATGAAGTCCTCATCTTCTTTCGATTAAAAGGCCGCCCTTGATAGTTTATTTTCCAGTGCATAACAAATAAGTACAAATATTGCTAAACATTTTCTGCGACTCCAAATCACTAATAGAAACAATAATAACTTTTCGGTAAACTACTTTTTAATTCTGAATTTCAATAGATATTTTCTGAAATTCAATTGATATTTTCTGAAATACATTCGATAATTTCTGAAATACATTTGATGTTTTATGAAATATATTTGACACTTTCTGAAATACATTTGATGTTTTCTGAAATACATTTGATACTTTCTAAAACTCAATTGATGTTTTCTGAAATATAGTTAAGTATTTCTGAAAATCAATTGATGTTTTCTGAAATACAATTGATACTTTCTGAAATTCAATTGAAGCTTTCTGATATACAATTAGTACTTTCTGAAAATCAACTGATACTTTCTGAAATACAATTGGAAAAGTTGTAGATGTTTACACATCTCCCCTGCGATCGAATTCACATTGATTTTTTTTGTTACTGATCCTCTTATCATTAATAGTATGATCATTATGTGCCATAATGATATACTATAGATCATATATTTTTAAGCGTTTAAGTTCAAAGTGTTAACATAATTTGTTGGAAGAATTAAAAACCGTCATAAAATATAACTGCCTCCATTAGTTAAACCGTTTTTGAGATTTTTTTTAAAGAAATTTTCTTACGAAACCCGCCATTATTATGTTTTTTGTGAGAAAAATACTAATGAACAGAATCGTATAAATAATAATCATCATAAATGGTAATTAAATAATTATGTTCAACATTAATTCCTTAAGAAGCAATACTTATTTAATATAGAAAATTTTAGTGATCCCTTTTTATGGGCTAAATTTCAGTGATCAAAGTAAAATGTTTTCGATATTTGTTCTATTGAGTATTTCAGTTCAATGAGCTTCTAAATATAATGCTTACCATTTAAAAATGTTTAAATTCCATTACAGTTTATTAGCTTCAAACACCATTAACAAACACCTTTACTTGTGTCAGTTTATGTTAATTTAATGGATTTTAAACCAAACCCACATTAATACTAATACTCATACAATTACGATACTCAACACATTCTTATGCGGAAAATTATGTATCTTAAACATTTTGTTTACAATTTCAGGCATGTGAGAATTTTCGATTATGTTGCTAAAGAAAACAATTCATTGCACTCGACCAGTTTTTTTTTTTCTTTATTTATAAATTGTTGTTTAATTATTTTAACTGTGTTGTTGTAGTTATAAACGATGTGGACATTTAGAAGAAAAGAAGAAAAAAACAGTAGTATACAGATTTACATGGAAAAGAGCTTCGTATAGACAATTTCTTTTGGCGCGCTTACGAGAAAAACAACATAAAATTGTGTATTAATTAATCAACGTGTCTTTTGTTTGTTGTTAAGCTTTTTCTTGCTGAGTCCACCCTCATGTTAGGAAATATCTGGCTAAGTTGATCGTAAAGTTTGATGACTTCTTCAAATTTGAAAAAGAAGAAAATATCTTAGTAAATTTTAGATAAAAATAGTTACGCTTGGGCCTCACGCTTAACTATTTTTTAACTAAAAATTACAACAAAAAGGTCGAAATAACACTCAAATTTATTACTATCTTAGAAAATGTTCATAAAAATGGGTCAGATAAATAAGATGCTGAAATTAAACATGTAAGAAATATACAGTGCGTGACAATACATTGGAGACTTTAGCAAAATTCTGAATTCGCCAGTTTTGTTTTTTTATAATTTCGCGTTAAGTCCCACAGTTATGTATTTTTTGTGGAATCACTTTTTGGCGTCTTCTCTATGGCAAGATAACAAATTTTTTTTACAAAAAAAATAGTTTAAAAAAATATATAAACAGTATTTTTTTAGTGATGCAAAAACTATGGAAACTTTTCCCACAGTTAATAAAAACAATAAAAATAGAAGATGTTGAAAAAAGAAAATGTATAAAATTTTAACCGTTATTTAAATATTTATAGTTATTGACGTTTTCTTTCAACTGTTTTTAAATACAATTGTATTTTTCAATGTTTTAATCTTATAACTGAATATTATAAAATAATGGCCAGAATAAAGGTTTGTGAAAAGTTTAAATTCAGAATAATGATTTTACTGTTGGTCTTAAGCAAAGGAAAATTTGTGAGAAATATTCTATGAACAAATCTACAGTTTTAAAAATTATCAAGAAATATTTTGAGAGAAGTACGATGACGACTCAACATTTAGGCGGCAGGCCCTTTAAATCGAGACAAAGACAGGATAATTTAATAGCAAGAGAGTTTAAAAAGTGTCCATTAGGGTGGCAGCCATTTTTTTTGGAATTTAAAGACGCGCGGGTCGGATTATTGTGACATTGGATCTAAAACTTTAGTGCGCAAAATTTGAGTCAAATCGGACAATGCTTTCTGGGCGCCCATTGAGTTCAAATTTCAAAAGTGCATTTATATGGGAAAATTATCAAAAAAAAAAACCATTTTTCACAAACATTTTGATATTAATAATAGCGCTTCAATTAAACTAATTAATAAACCATCATCTAGAGTAAATTATCTTTCTAATAAAACAACAAAATCTATTATCGGTTGAAAAAGAGCCAAGTTATATCAAGTTCCCCAGGCACACATTTTTAAAGACATTGAAATAATTTACAACAACAAAATTTTTGCCTTCTCCTGATCCCAAAATGATCTTATGTAAAGGATTTTGCATCTCGTCTATTGTTATGCCGTTTTAAATTAATGCCAAAACGGTACGTATTTTTAAGCACTATTTCAAAATCCCAAATTTTACTTTTTCAAAAATTTTGTTCAAGGAATTTACCGAAATCAACGATTGGACTTCAAGGTCTTATTAGAAAAATATATGTGATTAAAAACGCCAAATATTGTGGGTATTCTGTTCTTAATTTGGCGAGGGCAGCGTTTTTATTTCAGCGGATTTGAAGAAAAATGTGATTTTTTTCAACTTTTAGGCTACATCTTTTTGGTGTTTTCATATCTCAGATATCTTTTATCAAAATATTATACTACTTGATATAAGTTCTCAATCTTGGAAGTTAAGGTTATATCGAAAGACTACAAAATGTTCCTCTTTAAGGTCAAAATTCAAATTTAAGGAGATTCACATTTTTTTGAAACAAAATATCGAAATAATATATATTTGCTGAAGGATTTCGATAAAACTTGCTGATAAATTTGAAGCTGCAAACCAGAGGTGATTTTTTCTTTAAATATAACACAATATTTTTAGTTTTACACTCAAAAAAGGTGTTAGTAAAAAGTTTTTAAATACTTTTCTATCACATTTAGCAGTTTATATACTAATTTTTAACATTTTTTTCAACAATTATAAAAATGTGTCACCAAACTTAATAGAGAACAATTGGCAAAAATGTCTATTGGCGACCCTGGAGATGAGCAAGAAGAAATCCCAAAAAAGCTTCCCCTAAGAAAAGAAACTTTTAAGGATTTCATTTCCAAAGAATTTTCTGTAATTTTAGAAGATCTATTCTCATTTAACACAAAAAACGTCTTTAAGAGATTTAAAATATCCACTGGTTTCTTTAAAGAAGACCCGCGTATATGGGAATTAATTGAAGAATTTAAAAGAGGAAAAGAAATTGTTAAAAGTTTAAGTGTTGTCAACGATTGTGCTGAAAGAGCGATTAAACTTATCCAGGAATACCATTGTAAAATCACGAAGGATGAGGATCAAAAGCAACACTTACTAAAAGTAATTTTTGAATTTATTTTGTTTTGTTATTAATTGTACTAATATTTAGTTTTTTTTGTAATTTTTCAGGTGGTACAAAGCTACAGAAAACAATATTCCAAACATGCCGTTTTACAGTCTTTAACTAGAGATTTTGAGCTATAAAATAATTTTCTAAAATTTATTAAAAATTTTAAATTGTTTTTAAAACTTGTCATAAACTAATGAATTCTCTAATTTTTTAATACTGTGATTTAATATGTAATTTATTATAAATAAAAGTAAAAACCAGCCTTTAAATTAATATAAAAGTTCTTGAAAATAATAAATTTTGTGGGTCATTTTGATCTAGCGGAAGCAATAGTGTTAACTTAATTTTTTGGATTTTTTTAATATTCTTCATGTCCAGATTATGTACATAAAATATTAGGGAAAAATAAAACTCTTAAGTTCGACGATGGTAGTATGGGGTTGCTTTTTGGCCAAGGATTGGGTCCAATTCATGTAGTAGAAGATACTTTAACTGGAATTGGATACAGGGAAATTCTAAATGACACAATGTATTCATACACAGAGAAAAATATGTCTGACTGACTTTAGTCTAACGCAGTTAGTATTTTGGAAGGGGCAGCCCAATAACCAGATCTCAATCCTATAGAAAATCTATTGGCAATTGTTGATCGAAAAATACGGACACGAAATTACATAAACAAGACAGATCTCATAGAGGCAGTTAATTTAGAGGGGCAAAAATTTCAATGGATATTATCAACAATTTAATTAACTCCGTGCCTCGGAGTATCCAATAAAGAATAATGGATACACAACAAAATACTGAAACCAAAAACAAAGGGAAAGTTTTAAATTAATGTTTAGCAAAAGTTTCCAACGTTTTGTCAACGGCATAAAAGTGAATACTTTGAAGTTTTGTTATTTATTTTTTTTTTTGATGTGTAAACATCTATGCGCTCAGTGGGTAAAAATCTATTTAACAATACAATCACAAAACAGAGTAAGACAAAAACGGTGTGAGGTACGAGTGTATTGGTGAAAACATTAGGAAGTGTTTGGAGATAAAATGAAAGCACTATTTTATTAGGAAGTGCTTGGAGATAAAATGAGGGAGCGAATAGCGTTATAAAAACGTTTTGAAAAAAGAAAAATAAAAAATGAAAAATGAAAAAGGAAAAATAAGAAATTTTAAATGTGAAATGAAAAATAAAAATGAAAAAAGAAAATGAAAAATGAAAAATGAGAATGAAAAATTAAAAATAAAAAATGAAAAGTGAAAAACCAAAAATGAAAAATGAAAAATTAACCAGTTGAAATAATTAATAATAATAAATATTAATATTAAATATTAATTAATAATAATAATAATAATAATAATATTGCTATAAGTGATATATAGATGATATAAATAAATCATAAAAATTTTTAAATTAATAGAAAAGTTTTAATAAATTTTTGTTACTGACCATTCCAACTTTTGTTAATAGTTTCCATTATATTGTCACTCACTGTTTATTCCAACAATATACATAATCCAATTTTAATTAAAATTCGGTGAAAATGCATTATTTATTTTTAGACTATTGGATTTTATATAAAATATAAACACTACCAAATTTGACCATGATATATATACTAGCAGATTCCAGCCCTCGAAATTCGAGCGCAAATTATAGGAAATTTTATTTTTTCATTAAATAAAGACCCTAAAACTATGCTTACGGCCAATTCATAAATCAACACAAAAAACAAACTCATTTTTATTACAAACACATTAACAAATTTAATAAACACACACATAGCATTGTATAATTTTATGTATGTGTTAGTAGCAACTTTAAATGCAATTTACTCAAAATAAAGGAAAAAATTTAAAAATCTGTAAATTTGCAAAACAGCTTAAAAGAAATACCTTTCAAATAATATACGTTTGGTCAAAATCGGGATAAAACGGTAGAACAAAACATCAGTCACAAGAACTCGCCGAGTCTATTAATATTATAGATATGAATATGAGTTAAGTCCAAGTTAGATGGATTAACAACAATTTCAAAAGTCAGCAATTTCAACAATTTCAAAAGTCATTGACACTCGATCGGTATTTTATTTTTGGTAGTTTTTAATGTCACCACAAATTCATTATACACACGTGTATGTGGTTTATAATGATCACAGAGAATTTTAGGGTACAAAACTAAAATAAGTTAAGTGAAAACTCGACAGATGCAGATGCTGATTGACAGTTTTAAATATGACTAAG
Organism: Cordilura impudica; assembly: GCA_963682025.1. Taxonomy (NCBI): domain Eukaryota; kingdom Metazoa; phylum Arthropoda; class Insecta; order Diptera; family Scathophagidae; genus Cordilura; species Cordilura impudica. The sequence goes on along the minus strand of OY821520.1, from coordinate 53,748,136 downwards.
TTTATCATCAGCAGTTTTATCGCAAAAAAAAAAAATCAAAAAGCATTTAAGAAAACATTCTAAAAGAATGGCGTTTTCATTGCTTCCAAAGGAAGAACTTTAACTCTAAACAACGAAAGGCAAAAAAGTCATTGTAAACAAAACAAAAGCAAATAAACAGAACCATGAACTTAAAGGAAGATACTAGCAACATCAACGCTAGCTACATGGTTGCAATAAAATAGATTGTGATTTTAAATTAAGAGGTGTTTTTCATTATTTTCGTGTTTTATATGTTCAGTGTTATATGTTAAATGTAATATATCTTGTATTTAAATGTAATATTGAAAATTGTAAGTTTTAATGTTTTTGGTAAAATATTTGTGTAAATAATATGATGTTTTTTATAATTAAATAGACAAAATCCCCAGAAGAAATCGACAAAAAATCGAAGAAACGTCGGGAAAAATTATAATGAAATTAAAGTTTTAATTACAACAAGAAATTTTAGGTCTTACTAGCTAAATAAAAATAAATGAAACAACATAAAATTGACCAAACAACCATCTTAATAATAAAAAAAAAAAAAAAAACAATTATAATATTAAATCTTCAAAATATATATCAAATATATATGAAGATTACCCATAAAAATATTGGAAATTACAAATTGAAATAAAAACTTGATATTAGAAAAACGATAACTAATATTAATATTGTAAGAAATGATAATTATGAATTTAAATAAAAGTATATTATGGAAAGAGTAAAGAAAAAAATATGTTTAAATAATACCTTTCAGAAGAAGTGATTTATTAGGAAATTCCAAGCACAACTTAAATAAACTGCCAATATCCATAGAAGACAACTACCATTCTATGACAAGCCCATGTTAAATTTATTGGAGATTATCTAACTTTTTCCTATATCCCAATCCTAAGAATAGAATCTAATTCACATCTTTGGAAGCACCACTTTTTGAGACCGAAAAAAAATATTAACATACATAATATGAAAATAAGTAGAAAACCATTGAACCTAGAGTCCTGATTTTTTATTTAATTGAAATTAAATAACAGCGTACAAAAGAAGATAACTTTTGTAGTTCTTTTATGGCAACCCTTCTATTAGGGATTTTATACTGGTTTCTGTCACTTTTTTGGAACAAGTAGACAATTTCCGTTTAAAATCGTCCACATTTTGGGACACCTTTTCAATATCTCAATATCTCTCCACTGGTCTAAGCTCCGGATAGTTTGAATGATTTACTTCCCTAAGTACCGTTGTGTCAGGATGCCAAATCAGGCCAAATCTTGATTAATCAAAGGAAGGAGGTTTTTTTCTTAGGAGCCCGCAACTCCATATTGCGTGCCATACCAGGGACTTGGAATTTTTTTTTTTGGAATTTTCGACTGCTTTTGGAATTTAAACTTATCTTAAACATTTTCCCAAGCTTTACTAACATACCAATTTTGACCCGGAAGCTACCAAAAATCTGCCACTTCATACGTTTTGTTGCCCATTATGCAGCAGGGGTATTTGTATACGAAACATGCTTTTAAATTCCGTGATCTATTACTGCCATCTAACTTTTTGCAGCATTCCTGTGTGGAACTTTTTGGGATTGTAGATTTTCAAACTAGTGTTGGCTTGAACTTTTCGCATCAAATAATCCGACCACTGTGCTAATCGGGCTGCTTTTCTACCAGATGTGTTGGGAGCGCATTTCAATATATTTTTATTTTTGCCCTATATCTCGCGAACCAGGTCAATTTGACCAATGGTCAAATTTTCCTGATATTTTCTAATAATATTGGAAACAGTTTGACGGCAGACCTTTGATTCTTTAGCCAACTTTTTACGGGACCAAGTTCGATTTTGTTGAAAATATTAAATAATTTTGACATGAACTTCTATTTCATCACTCATTTTAATCAAACTAAAAAATTAACAGAGTTGTCATTAAACATAATAACTGACGTATTTGCTACAGATATCTTGATATAAAAACAAGTAGGAGAATTATAGTCGGCCTAGGCGTTTAGAGGCCATATCTCTTAGTTCCAACTAATTAGGTATAGAAAATAAGCATAAACCAAATTTGAGTGGCATTGTTATTCATTTTTTTGGCTTCGAATATGAAAAAGTTCATATCGGATGCTACATATATATGGGGACTAGTTCGAAAAATGCAGCGATCCTGAACATCTTTGGTAAAGTCACTTTTTTTTTTGCAAAAACATATACAAACCAAATTTGAGAAAAATCTGTGCAATATTTTTTTTATAGGTTTAAGTGAAAATCGGGAATCGGCTTCATATGGGGGCTATGACTAAGAATTGTCATTTAAAGTTTATTTTTGGACTACTGATAAATGGATGTAATAAACATACGCAAACCCAATTTGAAAGAGATCTATATGATAATTATGATAGAATGACAATTTAAGTGGATATTGAAGGGGTCATTTGTATTGGGACTAGGTCTGCACATGAACTGATTCTCACCAATTTCAATAACGTGCTGTCTTATAGCCGACGGAAGCTTATATACTAAATTTCATCGAAATATATTCATATTTGAGACCTGTAGTGTGATTGCAAGGTTTACATGGACACGCAGACGGACGAACGGACAACGACTCAGAAAGTGATTCTGAGTCGATCGGTATTATAAAAGACGAGTCTAGTTCAAATATTTTTGGTCATTATACCCTAACCAGATAGTAGTATAGGGTATAAAAATTTAAATAACGCTTGTGAAAACAGTTATGAGGAAAACGTGTGTTAAGATTTTTTCGATCTTATGTGAAGATACTTAATAGTCGTCCATTTGGACACTGACAAAACTAATTACGGGAGCGGATCAATAAGTTCGAAAATGTCGAAAAAGCATACCATTTGAATCTGTGATTTCGATTTTAAGTGATCAGTAATATTTTAGAAGTTGTGACAACTTGAAATAACGTTTAGCTTCTCCACCGTTTTATAACTTTGAACCAAGCAGTCTAAAGAACGTGTATCACTGCACGAACCGGCACCGAAGAGGGTGGACTTATTGGCTAATAAGATCATGGCAATAGTTTTTTTGGGATGTACGTGGCATAATCCACACTGATTACCTTTAAAAGGAAAAAAACAATAAACAGTGAATATTATAACTACCAGCTTATTGGACCGATTGAAAATGTTTTTTTTTTAACAAAACACGGGTGCTCATGAATAGCTTTCTAGTCAGCCATATTCTCCGGGCTTAGTGTTCAATGACTATTTCCTATTTCCAAGCAAGAATAAATGGCCGAAATCGGCGCACAGTGGCTGAAAATCGTTTTCCATTGGCCAAAATTCTGTAACTTTTGAGCCGATGAAAATATTTTAGTTTTTTTTCTAATGGATAGATATTTAGTTGAACTTGAGTCTGTTTTAATTTCATTAAAATTGATTATTTTTAAGGAATTCTAGGTCAAAGTTTAACTTTTAATTTTTTTTTTTAACTTTTAACTTTTAACTTTAGGGTTTTTTTATATATTAAAAAATGTCATATTTTGATTTTATTAATAATTAAAAGCATTTTTTGTAACAATGGGATTTTTTTTAATGCTTACACTCAAAAAAATTTGTACACTCAAAAAAGAAAAAAAGTAAAATCAACTGGAAATTTTGCTACTACTGCTGAAAAATTAAAAATTTGTTGCTGTCAAATTTGCAAATTTGTTTGCACTCAAATAATATTTACACTTAAAAAATGCTAGTTATATTATCTAAAAGTCTTGCTATTACTACAGAAAAATTTATCATTTTTTGCTGTCAAATTTGTTAATTTTAACAAAATGAATCTCCTGAACATTAGCGCAATGATTCTGATTATTAAAACATTTCATACATATGTGGATAAAAACCATTTAGAAATAAAAATTGCAAAAGATTTTAGTAGCATTTGTTTCAATGGGAGGTTCTGCTTATTATTATTTTTTTTTTACTAATAATAAATAACAATGAAAGGCAATTATAATTATTATTCATTTGATTGCAAATATTTCATATTTTGACTTCTTCATCTAAATCCCGATGATCCACTTTCCATTGATTTTAAATACTGGAGATGAACGGATCTGACGTTGCTAATATATTAAATGGATCTTCATTTGTGGCATTTCGTGAAATTTTTCTAGTATTGTGCTCTCTATAAAATCTGTAATCCTTATTCCTTTTTTCCTGAGCCTCCTCTGATAGATCTCCAAGTGGCACCAAATAATAATTAATGACATCTTCTCCATAATAAAGAATTTTTGGAAGTGTTGCAGAGATATTTCTTGGTTGTATATATTTTTTTGCAACTTAGTTGTATATATTTTTGCATAATCTTCAAATTTTCAAGAGTCAATTTCTTCATTCACACAAGTACTTCTAGTATTATTTTAAATCTGAAAATAGGGTATAAATCCACTTCTGTTATTTCAGATGCTGGTTGTAGATCTGAAAAGAATCTTCTTGCGGTATTGCCATCATTTGTATTGCCTGACCCTTGTTTTGGCTGATCTATAATCAATCCAAATTTGCGATATTCATCTTGAACATGTTTCTTTTTTGAACTCCTTAACTCTTTGTTGGTGGCGTTGTTTCTTACTGATCCTGAAGACCCGAAATCCAAATCAACTGATTTTTAAAGCACATATTTAACACACCATTGTATACAGGGCTATTTAAATTACCGTAATTTGAATTTTTTTTTGAGTAATTTCATTAAAATGAAAAAATGTTCTACCCACGGGTTGTCACGGTTGCAAAAGTGTATATAGGTTTAAAGAGAACACTTTAACCTTTCTCCGGGTGGTACACGTTTCTTGTGGTGGGGTGCAATAACCTCACATGAAATAAAGACACAGTGAGTTTATTTCCACTTCAAACGGAAATAAAGGCACGTGATGTTATTTCCAAACGCAAATGAAATAAATTCACAGTGAGTTTATTGCCATTTTAGTAATTTTATACAAAAAAAAAGTGAGTTTATTTCCATTTATAACAAAACCAACAAAAAAACAAATCAATACTACATACAATTCATTTAATACAATTACAATTCTTGATACATGTATTATACAAAAATAAACATTTTGTCATTGACAATAGAGCGACAAAAAGGGCACAATATTTTTATACCCTTAATTTTTGAGGATTCCTCTATCTTTTGGAAACATTGACCACAAATTTTGCAATGTTTACATGGTAAACATAAAACTTGGCGTTCTCTATCGCAGCATAATATGCACAAGTGTTCTGTGTTCTGACATTTATCAACATTTTCCTCATCATTACTTTCATCATCCCCGTCGTCATCACCATCATCACTTTCGTTAATTTCGTTAATGGAATTTTCTTAAAAAATACAATTTTCCTTATATGAAAGTTGATTGAGAATATCCCTCAACGTGATTTTTTTCCGACTCAATTGATTAAGGCGTTCGTGGATGAAATTCATTCGTTTTTTATACCATTTATTTTTATTTTTGAATAATGACGTGCAGCCATTCATGGCTTTGATGAAGTCCGCTGATTTGGCTGCATCTACTTCAGTGAGAACATCAATAAATTTGTAAAAACTTCCTTTTTTTGATATCTTCATTCGAAGTTGGCTGTGAAACGCCTCTGCTGAGCTGCTCGTTGTAATTGGCTCCTTAAAAACCGAAAACCTTTCGGGACTCTCCTGTAATAATAAGTTATTTTGATTATTATTTATAATACCATTATAATATAATTGAAAGTAAGAACATAAATATTTATTTATTTTACCTTTTTCATCCATTGACGATTGAAATAATTTAAAAATTGATGTAACTGTGGACAACTTTTTCGTGATTCTAATGTATGAGCATCTTCTTGTAGTATTTTGAATGCATCTTTAATATCATTTGGTTTCAAAAGTGGTAAAATCAAGAATTTTTGGAATAATCGCTTTAATTCCCTATCTCTATTTGATTTTTTAATGAAATTTGGAATTTGTAAAGCTTTACGTCTTAATGCGTTGGCGTAGTGGAACCAACAACTTTTCATACTAACATCTGGATAGACGTGTTTAATAGCATTACGTAAACTTACTTCAAAATCTGTAATCACCGTTGTAGGATTCAAATTCAATATGTTTGTATGGATATATTGAAATAAATGAGAATATGAATTTTGAGATTTATGTGATAATAGAACATAAATGAATGGATAAGCCTGAAAATAAAAATGAAATCCTTAGTTGTCATTGGAAAAATAAAAGCTAAGATTTTTTTCCCTTTTACGAAATATTTCCTTCTCTATGTACATTCTTGAAGGTATAAACATTCCGTAAAAGGGAAAATCGTTAGTTATCATTGGAAAAATAAAACTAAAAATTTTTCCTTTTCTGAAATATTTCCTTCTCTATTTAGCCAATTTATACTTACATGATCTGAGAGTTGAATATGGAAAATTAATAATTGTTTAAATTGCTTGGAAATTGGTATCACATTGAAAGTGCCATCAATGATATAATTTCTTGGCTGTGAAGAAAGTGTCTTGTCTCGTATAGCAGAGCAAATAGTTGGTGAAGCGAATATGGAATACGAAAAGTCTTCATCAATAACTGTGTCAATATAAAATTGTTTATTTTCTTCATATTTCGACATTCCCAATTCTTTCATCACATTGTCATTTTGGAATAATTTAATTATATCCGGGAAGCAAGTTGGTGTTTTAGGATATTTTTCTTGTTTTATATTCATAAGCTGTCTTCTAATGCTGCCAAATTCCAATGATTTTGCCGCCAACTTGTTTTTTTTTGCATTCTTCGTCATATATTTCTCTAACGCCTGCCCTTTTTAATGACGTCCTCTTACATTCATCCTTAATGGTATTTAGCAACTGCAATAACAACACTTTGTTTGCACGTGCTGATATAGCATTGATAGTATGCATTATCATCTCTTTTATATCTTAGTTGATAAATTTGTTCTTCACTTTCTATTAATAGTAATTTGGAAGATTTCCGAAATCCGGGAATTAGTTTATATTCACAAATTTTTTCCATATTCATTTTAATTTAAACACAAATTTCACAGCACGTGGACCATCAATCAATTTTTGCACATATGTACGTAATACCATGTGGTTTTCAATATAATAATTATGAGTTTAGGCATTGCAAGGTCAAAAAAAAAATGTGGGATTATTTCTCATTCCCAATAATATGGTGTGATGTTATTACCAATCTAAAATTTTTAAAATGTGATTTAATTTCATTTTTAAATGGAAATAACATCATGTGAGTTTATTTCTAAATACGATGGAAATAAACTCACTGTGAAGTTATTGCCAGTGAGGTTATTGCACCCCACCGTTTCTTGTTCCATTTTGTTCCCTAGAAGTTCTATTCCACTAAAGTTGCAATTTGACAAAAATATGGTAGTTTAATAAATACTAGCAGATTCCATCGCTCGAAATTCGAGTGCAATTTCTAGGCGCTTTATTTTTGAACTTAGCCAATTCACAAACCAACAGTTTTATATTTTATTATTATTGTGAATGAAGATAACAAACTCATTAATAAACACATTAACAAATTTAATAAAACACACATAGGATATGTGTAATTTTATGTATGTGTTAGTAGCAACTTTAAACGCAATTTACTCAAAAAAATGGAAAAAATTTAAAAATCTGTAAATCTGCAAAATGGCTAAAAAGAAATACCTTTCAAATAATATACGTTTGGTGAAAATCGGGATAAAACGGTAGAACAAAACATCAGTCACAAGAAATCGCCTAGCCTATTAATATTATAGATTTCATAATGGCCCTAATATTAAACGGTAGGGCTATAACCACTTACAACAACTAAAGACTACAATCCTACCAACCTTGTAAAAAGGACCACAGCTTATTATCGATGATAACTTGCGAGTAATAACCATTTATTTTTGATAAAAAAGAACAAAAAATCACCTTTTTCTGAGATTAAAAAAACAGTTGAGTTTGACAGCATGGCACGCCCACAATCAGCAATAGTTTAACCTTATTTTTTTGGCTACCTTAGTATGGATATATTAGCTACAAAAAGGCGTTAAAAATCGGTCACAAAAAAAATTTGACAATTGGCCAATGAAATCAAAATTTCAGCCACAGTGCGGCGGAATTATATTTAGCACCAACGATGAAATTATTGTTAAAATAATAGGCATTTAGGATTGAGGATCTAGGATAGCACATTTCAGGATCTGGAGAAATCATATTATTTGGAAAGTACAAATAATTGGAGAAACGTCAGACTAGAAGGAGATTATATTGAGGAATTATGTTTTTTTTTGCAAAAATAATCACGGATTTCGTATCAATTGTTCCTGGTGACTTTCGCTATTAATAATTATATAATGACATTCCAGCGACAGGCTATCAAATTTTATAGACAAAGACATTTAAATAAATTTGACTTCAAGTTTTTCCAAATGTACAGGCTATTTGGTAGATAATATATGAAACTTTTGGTTCAACAAATTCAAATTTAAAAGAAAAAAAAAAAGAAAACTTAAACAATTATATAATCGTTGTTTATGATTTGATGATGTATTTTTAATTACATGACATAAGTTATCGAAGTTATTACATGATAAATAACGGAATCTTAATGAATTTTTATGGGAATTAACAACAACACTTGTTAGCCACAGGATAAACATGATTATGTGAGATGAATTACCCATGACAGACGGCAAACATGAAATTTAGGAAAACAAAAAATGTTAAATATTTCATCATGACGTATACATTTTTATTAATTTTTCATTGACATAATGTCTCACATTCACTTATTATAAGTCAGCTCCTCTAGTTGTATCATTTTGTTACTATTTTAAGCCAACAACAGCCACACACACAAAGAAAACAAAATGTTGATATTATTTTTTTAATATGTTTTTTTGTAAACGATAGTGTTTATGGAAAAAAATGTGAATAAATCAAATGTGATTATCACCTTACAATAACCAAAGTACTATTTATACAAGTCTTTGTCTTTTTTTTTGAATTGCTGTTTAAAACTCATTGCGTTTTTCTGATCAGTCTTTTTTTTTTTCATATTTTTGCCTTATTTAGTTTTAAGGCAAATACAAACTGATTTGTTTATTATTGTTATATCTTAGTCAGGTACTTAGTTGTATAGATAATGCAACCAACTGTTTTTTGCACATAAACAGGAATTCAAATGATAGAAAAAAGTTCCGAATTTTTTTTTTTAAACTGCTCAATAATCCGGAATTGGTTGCCCAGGAAGAAAAGCTTTACGCTTATAAGATCTCTCATAACATTTTTAGTGACAAAAAATTGTGTTGAGCAGTTTTTTAGAATGTAGCATCAGGGATCATTTAGCACCAGAATTCTAGCCAAATTTTACGGAAATAGAGTGTTCTTGAAAAACTGGGATCGGTCAAAGTTTATAATCTCCAGATTTGAAAACATTTTCTTCGCTAATAATTTTCTTACCGATTTTATACTCTATACTCAGCGATGCCAACTTTTTCAAACAAAAAAAGGTGCTAAATTAGAATAGCACGAAAAGCGCTAAAAGGCGCTAGTATTTGAAGTTAATTGTAAGGATAAAATACATGAAACATTTTTATTACAGCTGTTCATTTTAATTTTTTCCCTATGTTAAGGCCATAGTATTGTTTTTATATAAAATTTCAATGTTTTATATGTTTGAAATGAATTAATTTATTAAAAATTCATATATATATATATATATATATATATATATATACTTATATATATATATTAGGGTGGCCCTTAATAAAAAAAGTGTTCAAACTGTCGGTCTCACCCCTTAGAAAAATATGCGAATATCAAAAAAACTGAGAAATACAAAGTTTAGGGCCAATCAAAAAACGTTTAGTCGTGGCGCAAAGCGATTGAAAATTTCAAGTGTGTTTATATGGGGAAAATATGAATTTTTTTCAGACTTTACGAAAATTTCGTTCTATAGTTTAATTTTTCTGACAAGCTGTTATATAATTCGGGATCAGTATTAAATTATCCTTTCAACAGGTTATAAAACTTCAAAATCGAATGAAATTTCGCCAAGAAATAGCAAATGCCCCAGACCACTTTTGTGCCAAAAAAAAACTAGTTCATGAAATTTGATAGCATTTTTTTCAACTTTGAGAAATTGATTAAAGCCATTATTCTTTTTTGGTCTCTATACTTATAGGTACTCAGATATGAAGTATTGTTTTATTATCACGTTGTTAACATATTGCGCATTAAAACCGAAAATTGGAAATTTTTTCGATAAAATTTTTAAAACTCCTTTTTCAAGTTTGAAAAAATTTTCTTTAACAAAATTTTAAAAAATGAATCTATAATTTTATGGTTTTATGAATCACATGTTGCAGATTAACTGTGTGAATTTTGAAGTAAATCCCTGCCAGAATTTTTTTGACAAGGATTTTATTTTTGCGGATTTCGAGAAAAATTGGATTTTTGTGAAATATTCTCTAAATGTACTCTTTCTAAATACTTTGTATCAAAAATTCATCACTTTTCTACTTTTAAATATTATATTTTATCTGAATAGCCTAGGGTTTCGGAAAAAAATAATATGATTCCATTAACCCTTTTGGAATTGGGGTCACATATGACACCACACTAATAAAAGACAATTTATGCAAAAAATTCAAATATTTTGTAAGTGCTGTCTAATTTTTAGATGCGACACTTAAAATATAATAACCAAATATGTAGAAGTTTCGTTCCAAAATTTTGGGATAAATCCGAGAACGTTAACCCATTATTTGCCAAGGCCAGCTTTGGATTTTAAGATATTTTAAAATAAAAATGACCTAAAACGAGTTTTTCTATTAAACTCGTTGATACCACTATTTAGAATTTAAGAAAAATAATTCGGTAAATTTTTATTTATTTAACCATTCAGTGCTCCTGAGATCAAAATTTTCCATTGTGATATATCTCTGGTGCAATTATCTGCTTATTGCTCGCGAATATAAATTAAAACAACTTAAGTCATATGTCTAAAAAATAGGACGTTTTTTGAAATTCACTTTGATTTAATTTTGTAATATATTCCATTAAGAGTAGTATTAATTTAATATACCCATTTATATATATTATTATATTTGAAATTTACTTTTATTTAATAAACTATTTAAAACTGGGTAATAAAATGGTAGAAGTTTCAAAACATGTAGGTGACATTGAAGATAATATAAAGCGACCGATTATAAAAAATCAAAAAATGTCAACCATTATAAGTAATGGCATCTTCACCGATTGACCTGAATTTTTTTTTGCGTTTTTTATCAATATCCAGCAAATTGGTGGGTGAGACAGCAAGAAATTCCACTATTACTTTATTATATAAAGTAATTTTATAACAAAATTGGTTGACAGCAAGAAATTCAACTATTACTTTATTACATAAAGTAATTTTATAACAATATTGGTTAAAAGTTGTTTTAATTTATATTCGCAATCAATAAGCAGATAATTGCACCAGAGATATATCACAATGGATTATTTTGATCCCAGGAGCACTGAATGGTTAAATAAATAAAAATTTACCGAATTATTTTTCTTAAATTGTAAATAGTGGCATCAACGAGTTTAATAGAAAAACTCGTTTTAGGTCATTTTTATTTTAAAATATCTTAAAATCCAAAGCTGGCCTTGACAAATAACGGGTTAAAGTTCTCTGATTTATCCCAAATTTTTGGAACGAAACTTCTACATATTTAGTTATTATATTTTAAGTGTCGCATCTAAAAATTAGACAGCACTTACAAAATATTTGAATTTTTTGCATAAATTGTCTTTTATTAGTTTGGGGTCATATGTGACCCCAATTCCAAAAGGGTTAATGAAGTCATATTATTTTTTTCTGAAACCCTAGGCTATTAAGATAAAACATAATATTTAAAAGTAGAAAAGTGATGATTTTTGATACAAAGTATTTAGAAAGAGTACATTTACAGAATATTTCACAAAAATCCAATTTTTCTCGAAATCCGCGAAAATAAAATCCTTGTCAAAAAAATTCTGGCAGAGGTATTTACTTAAAAATTCACACAGTTAATCTGCAACATGTATTTAATAATTAATAAAACCTTAAGGTGATAGGATCATTTTTTTAAATTTTGTTTAAGAAAATTTTTTCAAACTTGAAAAAGGAGTTTTAAAAATTTTATCAAAAAAATTTTCAATTTTCGGTTTCAATGCGCAATAGGTTAACAACGTGGTAATAAAACAATACTTCATATCTGAATACTTGTAAGTATAGAGACCAAAAAAGAATGATGGCTTTAATCAATTGCTCAAAGTTGAAAAAAATGTCATCAAATTTCATGAACTAGTTTTTTTTTGGAACAAAAGTGGTCTGGGGCATTTGCTATTTCTTGGCGAAATTTCATTCGATTTTGAAGTTTTATAACCTGTTGAAAGGATATTTTAATACTGATCCCGAATTATATAACAGCTTGTCGGAAAAATTAAACTATAGAACGAAATTTTCGTAAAATCTGAAAAAAATGTCATATTTTCCCCATATAAACACACTTGAAATTTTCAATCGCTTTGCGCCACGACTAAACGTTTTTTGATTGGCCCAAAACTTTGGATTTCTCAGTTTCTTTTGCTATTCGCATGTTTCTAGGGGGTGAGACCGACATTTTGAACACTTTTTTTCCCTCCATATAACGAAGGGCCACCCTAATATATATATTAAAAATTGACTGCAGAAACGAAGTATGTTTTGTAACTAATCTGGGTGCGCTGAATTCGAATCTGGCATAAAAATTGGGCTATCACGTCTTGTTCAATTTTTATCGCTTGCTGGCAATACTGTAAAACAGTCAATACTGACACTACAATTTCACAATTATTAATTTGACAGAAGCCCACAATCATTCTAAAACTTCATAATAGCAGCGTTTAAGCATGTCAGGGAGGTCGTGTGTTACTGATTCAAGCTATTTTTGCTTTGTGTGTGGTGAATATTTGGTAGGAAAAAAAGGATGTGCAATATCAGAATAATTAAAATATGCATATTTACATTATCTTGGTTTTGTTGTCAGAAACTTGAACAAACCGTGGACACCGACAATGTCTTGCAATCGTTGCAGAACTGTTTTATTCAAGCGATTAAATGGCAAGATGATCTATTTCGATTTCTCAAGTCCTGTAATTTGGAGAGAGTCAAGTAACCACCAAACCGATTGTTATTTCTGTTTAACAAAAGTTGCTGGATTCAATACGAAAAATCGAAAAAATATTACTTACGCGAATGTCCCATCGGTTTTCATGCCAGTTCATATTGTTCCATATTGTGTTGTCATATAATTTTTAGATTCAAATAATATATGTGTTCAAATTTTGATACATGGTATAATTACAAAATTATAAAAATAAATACATTCGAAAAAAAAAACAAATTTTTACACAAAGATTTATAATTAAAACAAATAAAAACAAATTTGCAAATATAAAAAAGAAACCCAATGAAACTAACACATGATGCTACAAAAACGTAAAAACAAATAACAATTTGTACAAAATTAATTTCTGTACCTCAAGATACAAAAATTAATTTTTCATAAAGAGTGAGGGTGTAGTGAATATCCCATCACTGATATAAAAACCAGCTGATACAAATGTAAACATAAATCAGCTGTAGCTTTAGGACTTAATTTTAGAACATAATTTGTTATTAGATTTAAGTAGCTTTTAGTACCGTTAATTTTATTTATAAGTAGGATAAGAAAATTAATAAAATTCAAATGTAAAGTGACACTCAGCCGAGTAATTGGCTCTGGTTTTTTTTCCACTAGCACTATTAGAAAGTGCTCTTGCCTTTGGCATTTTTAAAAGTGCCGGCAAACAAAAAGAGCCAGTGGCGTTGAAAACGCCGGCCTAAAATTAAATATAAAATTCATTCTTTTTTTTATTACAAAATATTTGTAATTATCATCAATCATAAAACATTACTTCACTATGAAACATCTTTCACCAGTAGTGGTAGTTTGTATGAGGCTGATGATGAACGCCATTTAGCCATTCATCAAGTTGAGCTGAATGATCTTATTCGGGATTTACATTTAACGAAGCAAGACACAGAATTACTAGCTTCACGCATGGAACAGTGCAAACATCTTACAGTTAGGGTAAAAGTAACAATCTATAGACATGGAAGCTTGGAATTGGATGCATATTTAAAAAAAACACTCGATTCTCTACTGTACTGATGTTGATGGTTTATTTCAAAAAATGAACCAGCCATATGACAAAACTGAATGGAGATTATTTACTGATGGCTCTAAGTACAGTTTAAAGGCTCTTCTTTTGAATAATGGTAATGAAAAACCATCCATACCAATTGCTCATGCCATTAAGGAAAACTAAGAATCAATGACTGAAATTTTGACATTACTCAAATACAACGATCATTTATGGAAGATCTGTGGTGACCTTAAGGTGTTTGATTTAAATTGCTTTGTATATAAAGTATAGACCATCGTAAATAACTGTATATTAATCTGTTTCAGGTCATTGATTTGTTGACTGGTATGCAAGGAGGTTTCACAAAATATTGTTGTTACCTTTGTGTAGGGGATAGTCGCGCTACATGTCATCATTACGTCAGAACAGAGTGGCCAAAAAGAAGTGAGTATTCACCAGGAAAACAAAACGTTTCAAATAAACCATTAATTGATCCAAATGTCATTTTTCTTCCTCCGCTGCGCATAAAATTGGGCCTTTTTAAGAATTTTGTCAAGGGTCTGGAAAAAGATGGTGACGCGTTTTAATATTTGCTAGCGGTTTTTCCTAAAATTTCATATGCTAAAATCAGATCAGGAAGCTATTGAATGATGACAATTTTTTACAATGTTTATTGGAAAAAGAATTTGCAGCCTGGAAATCTTTCGAGACTATCGTGCACAGTTTTATTGGAAACAATAAGAGTGAAAAACACAGGCAAATTGTTGGTGAATCATTGAAAAATTATTACGAATTAGGTGCAAGAATGTCACTCAAAATGCATTTTCTTCATACGCATTTATATTTTTTCCCACAAAACCTAAGTGCGGTGAGCGACGAACAAGGGGAGCTTGCTCACCAAGATTTAATGAAAATTGAAAGAAATTATCAAGGATTTTTGAAACCGAACCAACAAAATACAAACGACGCACAGTGGACCATTTTTTGAGAAGGCGGCCAAAAATCATTTTTTTTTTGTTACCGATTTTAAAGTTATGTTATTCATTTGAAAGTAAATACTAGTAAACCTCGGGAGCCAAAAAATCGCAACTCTATCTCAACTATATCACAGCGAACAGGGTCTTCGAAAATGGGCTTTCTCAGTATTTTGCTAAAATTAAAAATTTCTTTGTAAATTTTTATTTTTGAATGACTGTAACTTTTTGGATTTAAAAGATTTTGAAGTGAGATAAATTTTGTATAATTTTGTGGCTTCCATTCTATTAATGTTAAAAATGTAAAATCACTGAGTCATTCCGAAATTTAAAAAAAAAATTTTTTTAAAAAGGGTCAAAATTTTCCGAAAATCTCCTACTTAATAGAGCATAACTCCTGCCAGTCAAAAGCAGTCAGAAAAAATCTTGCACTCTTCTATAGCCCCAATACTCCCCTATACTCTTATACCCCATTATATACCCGCCAGTTTCCGCCCGTGTGCACCAGAACAATTTTTCTGACCCAAGGTTAGATATTTTCTGCAAAATTTATGAATACAAAAGTTGTCCACTATGTGGTTAGGATATATTAAGTTTGAGGTGATGTTTGTAACTGCCAAAAATATTGGACCTTTATCCATCTTTTATTATACGGATAGACTCAAAAGCACTTTCTGAGTCGATTAAACGATGTCCGTTCGTCCGTCTGAGTGTTATGAATACAAAAGTTGGTCGCTAGAGTTGTCAGGAGTTGTTATATACTTATGAAAAGGGTTGAGATTAATGCGCTTAATTGTTACAGGTATATTTATATAGGTATCTTTCAAAAATATTAATAGTCTGAATTAGAGTTATATAGTTTAAATACCTGACAAAATGGGAAACAATTTAAATAACAGATAAATGGTAAAAAAAAACTATTGCGACATAGCCCTTTAAGATATGAGCAGGTATGCTTCACCTTTTAAAAGGGGTTAGGATGTGATGGATCCTCTGGAAACAATAGAAGCAATTTAATGCCGAAAATTCATCAGATGCTAATTTATTTATGGTATCTTTCGTTCCATTTCGCTTAACAAAAAGGTATAGCGTCTTAGATCCGTCAACTAGTAGAGCAACAGAAATTGATATATGGAAAAATGAAATTCAAAGTATTGCAGACCAATAAAATTTGCATTCAAAAAGGAAACCAGGAATCAAATTAAGGAACTTCAACCAGTAATATTTAAATTTGATGACCAAGATATTGAAGTACATTTTAAAATGTGTCTCACAATGATTGATGGAAAAGTTGCACAAGTTTTATCTCGAACAAAGTCAACGCCAAGCTGCATTATATGCCAAAAGACATCAAGTCAATTAATCCAACCCCCACCAGAAGACGATAGTTTGAAGGAAGCCTACGAATTTGGAATGTTCCCTCTTCATGCTAGAATACGTTTCATGGAGCATATTCTTAAATTGGGTTATGATTTGGAATTTGGTCCGTTAGGCGAAACAGTGAGAAAAAACAAAGAGAATGAAGAAAAAAGAAAGCAAAAAAAAAACAAGTAAGAAAATTATAGTCGGTTGAGACCGACTATTTGATACCCTATACCATGCGTTTACAGACCCTATCTCTTAGGCCCAACTAACTGAATATAGAAAATAAGCATAACCAAATTTGAGTGGGATTTTTATTAATTTTTTCGGCTGCAGATATGAAAAAGTTCATATCGGATGCTATATCTATATGGGGACCAGACCCAAAAATGAACCGGTCGTGACCATGTTTGGTAAAGTCTCTTGTATCTTGCAAAACTATATACAAACAAAATTTGAGAAGAATCAGTGCAATATTTTTGTTTTTTGATAGATTTAAGTGAAGATCGGGAAGCAGCTCTATATGGGGCCTATGACTAAGACTTATCCAATAGAGATCATTTTTGGACTACTGATTAATGGATGTAATATATACATACAAACCCAATTTGACTAAGATTTGTATGATAATTTGGATCTTATGGCAATATATGTTGATTTCATAGGGGTCATTTGTATGGGGGCTAGGTCTGAACATGGACCGATTCTCGATTCTCACCAATTTCAATAGCGTTCATACCATGGCCGATAAAAGATCAAATACCAAATTTCATCAAAATATATTTATATTTGCGACCTGCAGTTTGATTACAAGCTTTACATGGACACACAGACGGACGGACGGACGGGCGGACGGACGGACATCGTTAAATCGAATCAGATAGTGATTCTGATTCGATCGGTATAATTAAAGATGGGTGTAGGTCAAATATTTTTGGTTGTTACAAACAGCAGCACAAAGTCATTATACCCAAACCACATAGTGGTATAGGGTATAACAAATTCAACAAAAATATCTACAGCTAGGCCTCGTAATCGACCAACCAAAGGGGAAGGAAACACAAATGATGGAAATACTGCAAGGAGATTTTTTTCCGATCCGGAAACTGCAGCATCTATCACAGGTGTAGATCATGAATTAATAAGACGATTCAAAATCATATTACAAGAGAGTACGCCAATAAAACAGCTATACTTTATAATGAAAAATACTCTTGGAGATATATGCCATCCACAGTTCATAAAATTTTGTACCATGGGGAACAAATAATTCAAAACAATATGCTACCAATAGGAGATCTATCTAAAGAAGCGTAAGAAAAAAGGAACAAAGACTACAGATTCTTTCGCGAGCACAACACAAGGAAAATGTCCAGGTGTTGTATTTATGAAGACCTTATCACTATTTTGTTGTGCACTTCAGATCCATATATGTTCAACATTCGTCAAAAATGGAAAACTACCTCTATTGAATTAGACGAAGAAGCTAAACAACTTCTAGAAGATGAAAATCAAGGCTATTTAGAAGAAATTTTTACAAAAATAAGTTACACTTTTTTTTATATAGTTAAAAAATTTTCTTGATTTAAAAATTTATATATTTTGTAAATTTACAATAAAAATTGTTATATTTCATAAATTTACCATAAAAATTGATGTAGAAATATTTAAAGACAATAAAAAAAAAAATTTAACTAAAGCAAAAACATACGAGTTTTTCATTGAAACTTCTCTATCTTGAACCAATATAAGGTAACTTTTACGTTCGCTGCTTAATAAATTATATTTTAACTCGGGATCTTTCAAAAAAAAAAAAAAAAAAACAGCATTTGGCCCTTGTGCTCATTAGGACTAAAAAGTTTACGGGGGCCAAAGTTTGGCATTTTCTGAAAAAATTAACTTAAAAAATTGTTAAAAATATTAGTTGTAAAATTAACTTAAAAAATAAGACATTATATTAAAAAAAACCTTTTTTTACCTTTCAACACTTCACTTTTGTACTAAAATTCAACTACAAATGAAAATGTATTTTAAACCCTCCGTAAGTTTTATTATTTTCGGTCGAGAATTACGTTTTATAGCAAAACTTAAAGGCTAAAGTCTCACCTACCAAACAAAAAATTCCAATCCAATCAAAAGTTATAGATTTTTGACCGCCTTCTCGTCAAATGGTCCACTGTGCGACGTTCAAATAACGCCATTCACTTTTGAAAATTCATTGATTTTTTAATAAACTGATGATTTTTCCTGTAAAAAACTAATAATAACATTTTTTTTTTGTATCTCGAAAACATGACGTGCTAGAGAAAAACCGATTACAGATTCGAATTCAGTCCAGCAAATCATCCTAGCAAAGATATTTGGTTGCACCAGTCCAAAACCTTGTTGGCTAGTGTAATTAACTAAATTAAGTAAATGGCAATAACTAAACTTTTTTTGTCACTGTCTATGTTCTATATATATTCGATTTTCCCATTTAATTGTTTTAAATTGTCAAGACAATTTTCGTACTCCTAAATTCACCGATACATATTGACAAGTTTTATTTTATAATCAATTTTTCCTACGAAGTTTGTATTGCGCTATTAAAATATTGTATTTAATTTATATATTTTTTTTTCAATGCTTGCTGATATAAAATTTTTCGACGTTGCCACTCTGGAGCAAGGTACATATGGCTGTGCATGAGAAGAATATGGATTTTCCATGAGAATAACACGGTTTTTCCAAACTTAATCTGACAACACTTAACTATTAGCCTGGAATTTAGAATATCATTTGACAATTTTTAATTTTTTTGTTGCGATTTTTGATTCTGCCCATTTTTGATTTTGAAGATTTTTTGTGGCGATTTTTATTTTTTTTTTTTTTCGCGATTTTCGGTTTTGACGATTCCGCCCATATATTCCACGACTACTCACATTAATAATTAATGATATACTTGTCAAAAGTTTCAAGACTGTCGCTTTCGTAGTACTTCATATTTTTTAAATGGTGTGCCACGCCCACTAATCCTATTTCGCCAATTTTTTCACATTAATATCTGATGGACTCATGCAAAGTGTCGAGGCTTTCCGTTTTATAGTACATCAGTTATATGATATTATATATTTACGGTTCTACGCCCACTGCTCCGATCACGCCCATTTTTTATTAGACTAATTACACAAATAACATATGGGCCCACGCAAAGTCACAAGGCTCTCACTTTTATAGTACTACAGATATATGACATTTAATAATTACTTTGTGTGGGGAGTGCCACGCCCATTGGTGTGATCCCGCCAATTTTTTGACCGACTACTCATATTAATATCTTATGGGCTCGTACAATGTGTCAAGGCTTTCCCTTTATAATAAACTAGTTATTTGATATTATATATTTATAATATAATTGGGCGGTGTGTGGTTACACGTCCACTGGTCTAATCACGACCATTTTTTTTTTGAGTAATCACATGAATAACATATGGGCTCATGCAAAGGCCCAAGGCTCTCACTATTGCAGTACTTTAGGTATATGACATTTTATATTTTCTTTGTATGGGAAATGCCACGCCCACTTATCCGATCCCGCCCATTTTTGGCATGACTACTAACATAAATAATAGGTGACATCACACAAATTTGCAAAGCTTTCTCTGTCATAGTACTCAATAAATATCTACAAAATGTCTACAAAATTTATAGCCTCTGTCCATCTTTAACGACCATTCTAAATATTTGAACCAACATTTTTAAAATCAGATGAGTAGTTAGGGAGATTAGCTCCTACCTAGTCCCCATAAAAATGGCATATATGAGATCGACTTATATTACTGTAAGGTCGAAATTATCATATAGATCTCGCATAAATTTGTGTGTATTTATTACGTCCATTAATCTATCAGAAAACAAAAATAATGTACAGATTTATATCATATTTGGTATGTGTGAATGTGTTTGTGTTTGCTAAAATTATCGACTTTACTAATTATGGTCAGGAACGGTCCATTTTTTGACCGTTCTAATTAGTTGGAACTTTCTCTAAACTCATGGTATTCGGTCCATGGTATAATCAGTCTAGACCGACTATAATTTACTTACTTGTTGATGTGTCAACATCTATACGCTCAGGGAGGTAAAAACCTATTTCACGATACAACCACAAAAACGGCGTAAGACAAACACGATGTGAGGTGTGAGTGTATGGGTGCAAAGATTATGATATTTTATTATTTTAACACAGAGTTGAATTTCCATTATCTAGAGTGAATAATAGCTGTTTAATACATTCAAGCTAAATGCTGGAACAACTTTAAGGAAGTCAAAAATAATTACTAGATGTTGACAAATCTCCCCTGTGATCGGACTCACATTGATTTTTTTATTGAAATCGGAAATATATGGCCTTCCACGTGCTACACGACAATGATAGTCAGATTTTGTTAGTACTTTACGAACGCTATTTTCATGGATATCTTTGCCGAAGGATTTTTTGATTTTGGAACATATTTGAGAAGCAATAATTCTAGAGTTCTGTTTTACTGACTTCATAATAATTCGCAGCATGAGATTTTAACAAAATTTGATTGATGGATTGGTACTTTGATAGACGTACTGCACTGAGGAGAGACTTCTATATACAATCCGAGCTATTTCACGAAAGATTTATTTTCTATATCCTTAGACCCTTTCTGTATTCCAAGACCCCTTCTCTAAACGCACATGCGGCAACCCGAAATGACAGAGACAACGTAGCAAATTTGGAAAAACTCTTCTTTATTTTGCAACAATCTCCTTTTAGTTCGATACACTTTTCCCAGCAATATTCAATAGCTTCGACTCATTGTTTATAGTAATCACTGTCTGGCTCCTTAAAATAGCCCTCAACTGCAGACTCCATCTCTTTATTGCTGGCAAATATTTTACCAATGAGCAATTTTTTCAAGTTTTAAAACAGGAAATAATTCGAGGAAGCTAGCTCTGGCGAATTAGGTATGGGATGAAGCAATTCGAACTTTAATTAATAGAATTTGACCACCACAATAGTGGACATGTGAACTAGTGCATTGTCTTGTTAAACCATAATCTGTCTTTACGTTCTATGGACACGATTCTCCCATTTCGGTCCAATGTGTTGACTGTTCTTTTCTCTCAGGGGAGAAATGGTGGACCCAAGTCTCATCCATGATTTCGAAACGAAGCAAAAACTACGGTGAATGATCGTTCTATTGCGAACAAACGCGGCACCCACCTTGCGGACAGCCTTCTCATCTCCAAATTTTTGGTCCACATGCGATGTATAGTACTTTTTGAAATGCCTATCCTTTCAGCTAGCTCACGCACCTTTAGCCAGCGATCATCCAATACTATTTTGTGAATTTTCTTAACCGTTTCTGATGTGGCCACTTTAATTGTTCAACCACTACGGTGTTCATCTTGGCATCTCGCACGGCCTGATTTAAACTCTGCCATCCAAATTTTATATTCATAAACCATATTTAATACTCCCCCAGAGTGGAATCTATCTGGGCTTTAATATTGGTCGGATTGTGACGTTTCAAATGAAAGTATTACATAACGATGAAAACTATTTTTCATGTCTAAAAATTCACTGAGATCGTTTACTTTTGATGGCTCAAAAAAAAAAGAAAAAAAAAATACTGACTGTGTAGCCTTAAAATTTAAAACATGTTTCAGCGAAGAAATTATTTTCCAAATTACTGCCGCCATCTATACGTCAGGTCTGGGACAATCCTTGTACATATGAATATTGCACTACAATAAGCAGATGACATTTTGTTGCCAATGGAATCAAATATCCCATGACCACAACAAAAATTGTGTTTACAGAACATATACGAGCATACGGTTGTGGTGACAACAATATTAGTCGTGATAACCAAACAATTGGACAATTAACAAATTTGGTTCCAACAACAAATCTGAATTCTCTGTATAAGACTAGATTTGAAAGAACCTTTTTTTTTTGTGTTCCATGAGTTCCCAATCAAAAACCCATCTTCTGTTTCTAGGCATAATCGGCGGAGAGGCGATTCAATCCGATTGACCAAATTTGTGCGCTGGATTCCTAAATCTTGCCTCCTTATAGTTGGTTTCATTAGTATTTGGAAATTTGCAGTATGTTTAGTTTTAGTTGTGGATTTTGATAACCTGTTGGTGGCTCAGGTATTTTACTCTATTAGTTTCATAAGCTTTGAAATCATTTCATTTCACTTATAATTTTGTATGCTCTGTTTGTAAGTAAGTATTCGTTCATTTTACCGGTACCCAAGTGTCTAAGCAAGTCGCGTTCCCACACTTTGGTTTATAACCACAACATTATAGTTTTGTTCGATAGTTTTGTAAAATATTTAACAACAGCAATCACAGACTGAACTGCTGCTCAGCTTTATTGTGCAGTCTCAAATAACATGCATGTATGTATTCAATTTATGTTTTATGGTTTTATTTTTGCAAGTATTTGAATTAAAGAAAAAACTATGATTATGCTTGACATTTTGCCAACAAAATAAAAATATGCAAATAAACAAACCGGTGACCGGTAAATATTTTATTTATTTTATTATTAAGCATGTTCAAATATTTAGCTTATTTTCTGTTGGTCACTTTGAATTGATTTTCGAAATTCTGTAACACTTCGAGTGCGCATATGTATTATACTGGTGCATTAAAAGGTCGACCGGTTAGTTTGTTAAACCAATTCATCATGTTATTCCAATATGCAGGTGTGATAAGAAGCAACCAAAAAAAAAGCGGGTTTTTTTTACAAAGTAAATTTAAGTGTTTATTTATGTAAAATATAAAAAAAATAACTATCAACAGTTATTTTAGAAAAAACTGACATTTGTTAAATCGAATTTTTTTTTTGTTATATGTAACAATATATTTTTTGAATAGATTAACAAGATTAGTTTGCCCTCATGGCTGTTTAAATTTATATTTTTTTAAATATTTTTTTTTGGGTATTATGATTTTAATTGTATTTATTAAAATTATTTTAGTGATTAACTATTTTTTCAAAGGTATTTTCAGTTGATTTACTGTGATTTCTTATTGTATTTGTTTATCTTGATGAGACACTGTGTAACGGAAACTCTATTTTTTGGAAATATGAATGAAACGAGTAAAGTTTAAAAATATCTCAAATAATTTTTTTTTGTTATTCGAATAGATTTTTTGAAATTCCAATTTATTCGCTTGTTTTTGGTTTATTCAAAAGGCAAAATATAGTTATACTGCACCATGTAATAAAACTTAAGTCCTTTGAAAACTAAAAGTTCTTTACAATGAAGAACATATTAGAAAGTGAAAAATGAGAAAACAGTTTTACTCTACAGGGTGGTCCGTCTAGGTTTGCATTATGAACTACGGGTTATTTTGAGTAGGGCAACACCCATGTCAGCTGTGTCATGACAAGAACTTAGCATAACATATGCTGTTTTATCAGTCGAATAAACTCCCCGCAGAGGTCTTTCCAGTTATAATCTAATAAAATTTAAGTAAAATATCCACAAACACTACTCCCTCTTTCCGCCTTCCTACAACCTATTTTCCTGAAATCAACACAATGCACTGCATTTGTAGGGGGCATCCCCTGAGTGTTGGTTAATATAAAAAAAAAACATATACATACCAAATTGGAGCAAATACCTGAACAATATTTTTGTTTTTGACTGATTTAAGTGGAGATCGGGTAGCAGCTTTGTATAGGGACTATTACGAAACAGGGTTCTACGGAGTTTAATTTTGAATTACTCATTAATGGACAAATTATGTATGTCTATGATAATTTGAATCGTAGGGCAATTTAAGTCTATTGCATAGGGTTCATCAGTAAGTGGACTAGGTCTGAATATGCATCGATTTCCATCAATTTCGATATCAATCATTTTATGGCCGAGAAAATTCATATTGACGACCTGTAGTTTAATTACAAAGTTTTCATCGACCCCACAGATAGACGGACGGACGGACGGACGAACATAAAGGATGGGACTGGGTCATATTTTTTTGGAAGTTACAAATAAATCAAAATAAATTTCTTAATATTGTTGCTATCAAAAATTCACAATTATTAATTACACGAATCCTAATTTAGTCCAAAAATCTTCGGTTGACCGAGAAAGTAACACAATCAAGATTGGTTTTTGCGGTTCGAATTTCATTAGAGTCTTAAAAAGTTATACCTTTAGGTCGCATTTTCGAGATCTCCGTTAACTTTTTAAGCAGCCTAATTTCATATTGATGGGGAAACAGACAACTTTTTATTGGTTCCTCCAAATTTTCTCAGCGACCTTTAGCAAATTTATTAGCATTCAATCTGTATTGTAAAGGCCTATGATACGCTAAAGGCCGATAATCTTTCTAGTGTAAATTTTACCCGCATCGCAAGATGGAAACAAAATGTACTTTGATAAAAATTGCTCATTCATTAATGTTATGTAAAAAAAATAATTTTTTTTGTAACAAAACATTAACTTTTACCTTTAGAAAATGTGGCAAAATGTTAATTTTTTTTTTAACAAACAAACAGCCTGATTACGGTTGTCGTGGCTGTAATTCGACAGTAGTCGTGGTCATAGGCATTTTAAATATTTTTCGGTACTATATAAAAAAAAACAGCACTCATGTTTTTAGAAAGAAATAAATATAACAGAATGAAGGTAATTTGTAAAAACTATGCGTCTCTCTGTGAAAATATGTCAAACAGCTGATCTACGGATATTATAAAAATAATTTAAAGAAATTACATTAGCATTTTATAAAACAATATGTAGCACAAATGTGAAGTTTGGATAAATAAATAAATAAATTAATTCCTTTTGTTGTGTAAACATCTATACCCCCGGGGGGGCGGGGGTTAAAATCTATTTCACAATACAATCACAAAAACAACGTAAGATTTTATCGCTGTTGAAAAATAAAAAAAGGAAAATGAAAATTGGAAAATAAAGAATGAAAAATGAAAAATTCAAAATTAAAACTGAAATATGAAAAACGAAAAATAAAAACTGAAAAATAAAAAATTAAGAATTAAAAATTAAAAATGTAAAATGAAAAACGAAAAACGAAAAACGAAAAACGAAAAACGAAAAATGCTAAATAAAAACTGAAAAATGAAAAATTAAAAATGTTAAAAGAAAAACGAAAAATGAAAAATAAAAAATAACAAGTAAGAAAATTATAGTCGGTCTAGACCGACTATACGATACCCTATACCATGCGTTTAGAGACGCTATCTCTTAGGCCCAACTAACTGGACATAGAAAATAAGCAAAAACCAAATTTGAGTGGGATTTTTATTAATTTTTTTGGCTGCAGATATGAAAAAGTTCATATCGGATGCTATATCTATATAGGGACTTGGTCCAAAAAAGGACCGATCCTAATCATGTTTGGTAAAGTCTCTTGTATTTTGCAAAAATGTATACAAATAAAATTTGAGAAGAATCAGTGCAATATTTTTGTTTTTTAATAGATTTAAGTGAAGATCGGGAAGCAGCTCTATATGGGGTCAAAGGGATCATTTTTGGACTACTCATTAATGGATGTAATGAACGCACACAAACCCAATTTGAGTAAGATCTATATGACAATTTGGATCTTATGGCAATTTATGTCGATTTCATATGGGTAATTTGTATGGGGGCTAGGTCTGAACATGGACCGATTCTCACCAATTTCAATAGCGTTCATCCCATGGCCGATGAAAGCTTATTTACCAAATTTCATCAAAATACATTCATATTTGCGACCTGCAGTTTGATTACAAGCTTTACATGGACACACAGACGGACGGACGGACGGACGGACGGACATTGTTAAATCAACTCAGAAAGTGATTCTGATTCGATCGGTATAATTAAAGATGGGTCTAGGTCAAATATTTTTGGTTGTTACAAACAGCAGCACAAAGTCATTATACCCAAACCACATAGTGGTATAGGGTATAAAAACTGAAAAATGAAAAATAAAAAATGAAAAATGAAAAATTTAAAATTAACCAGTTGAAATAATAAATAATAATAAATATTTTTATATTAGCAGAGCCCCTGCAGTTGTTTGCGATAAGTGATACACAGATGACGCTTTCTATTTTAAAAAGTGCCATAAAAAAATCTTTAATTCTTAGATGTTTACACATCTCCCCTGTGATCGGACTCACAAGATATTTTTGATTTATTCAGGTTATCAAAAACTTGAATACACACACTTTAATACAAAGCTCGCCATTTCGAACAGAAAACCCTAGTTTATTTTAAATCTCTGCAATTTTTCTCCACTATTTCTTAATTTTATTTTATTTTTATTGTGAAACGCTTTAGCCTCAAAATTTTAAGCCAATTGTTAATTGGCTTAATAAATGTATACGTGTTCTTTTCAGCAATTTTAACAAGTTTTTTAAAGCTGTTTTGATCAAAATTTATATCGACAGCTTTTGCACAATTTGGCAATTAAATACGACGTTCGTGGTATGGTAATTATTAAAGATTTGCCAACAAAGCTGCAGATCTATCGTTTATGACAACCAGGGTACCGTTTTAAATAAACGCCTAATTTTCAACACCGCTGAAGTTATATATGATACGGTAATCAGGCTGAATAAATCTTTTTATACCCTCCACTCCAGTGTGCAGAGGGTATATATAAGTTTGTCATTGCGTTTGTAATAATTAGAAAAATAAATTTTGGACCCCATAAAATATATATATTTGTGATACTTATAACAACCGGAGTTGATATAGCGATGTCCGTCTGTCCGTCTGTCCGTCTGTGGAAATCACGATGGCGGCATCAATCGGGCAGCTAGGGTACTCGCTGACATAAAAAATGATTCACTAACATCTTGAAATGTTTGCTATTTAAAATCGTCCAAATCGATCGATTTGGGCCCGAGATTTGAATGAAGAACTAAAAAAAGTCTTGAAAAAATATAATTTTCTATGTTGTTCTTGTCACGATCACGCCCTCAATAGGATAGCTAAGGTGATCATTTTTAGTGAGAATGATTCTCCAAATTCTTGGGAAGATTTCTATTTCAAAAATCATTAAAATCGGTGGAACACGTCCAGGAAAATCTGTGAAAAAGTAAAAAAAAAAATGAAAAATATGATATTTCTATATTGTTCTTGTTGTTATTCTAAATGTTGTATTGTTTCATAGCTGGACTTGTTGTTTTTGTGGTCGTTGTGGTAATAATATAATAAAAACTAACCCTTTGTACATTTTTTTATCAACTCTGGTAGAAAAATTCAAAAGTTTCCATTGTTTTGGCATCACTAAACAAATTTACTAGATCATTTCTGTCACTGCCACGAGCCTGCCTGCAAAGTTTCAGATCGATTGGGTCACGGGAAAAGGGTTAAAGTCGATCCAAAATTTTATCGACAAGCAGACACTACGAGTTAATATAAAGGGAGTAAAAATTCACCATCATCTAAAGCAAATAATGCTAAAATACCTATTGTTAATAAAAAAAAACAATGTAAATATAGCAAAAAAAAATTTTGTGTATAAATTTAATTATAAATTTATATAAACATATTAAATAATACAAATAATACATATATTATACATGTATATCCATAACAACTGCATGTTAGAAATAAGTCGGTATATTATTTTATTTACATAAAATTCTGCAATATTTTGTTGTGGGGAAAATACATTACTTTTGCATTAACAGAGTGTCACTTCATTTTGCTCAGCGTGACTATGCCGCAGTAGATGGCGCCACAATTTTTGTTCTAATTAGCTGTGCAATAGTTATTTCTATTTTAACATGAATGTCAATATTTTCAAATAGATATTATACATAACAATGTTAAGAGTATACACGGGCTGGTCTTTTATTTCATACGTTTTTTCATTATTCTTTTACAAATATGATCATAAGTTTGGCATATTAACTTTCTGTTGTCTTTACAAACCGAGTTCATCAATGAGTTTTTTGCTTTCAAAACCTACAAAATATCTGATTGCGATTACATCTAATTTTTAAAAATTGTTTATAATTACTAAAGCATTATTATTCACAAAAATACAAAATTGCACTTTTTGAATTTTCCACTCAAATTTAAGAAAATATCAATTCTTAAAACTGAAATTAAAATTTCCAATTATAAATTATAAAATATTAATTGAATTTCAGAAAATCATATCAAAACGTCGGAAATAATAATTTTAAATTTAGAAGACATCAATTGCATCTTTAATATACATATAAATTTTATTCGTTAAACACAAATTGAAATTCCAAAACAAACACCAAATATGTTTACATTTAAAAATGCTTACATTAAAAAAAAATATTGGCATTCAGGAGAAATTAATAGCTTTTCGGTAACTTCTTTTAACGATTGTCGAATCGTTAAAAAAGAAAAGCAAAATTATCAGTAAAATTTTTAAACGATATTCGCTATTGTTAAAGTCAGCTGTTGTTGTTATCTAAACGACAACCATTTTTGTGTTGTTTATTCAATCGATAAAAACTTAAATTTGTAGGTTGAAATGTCGTCATACATAAATAAAAATCATAAAATAGTGAAAATATTTTGCTTTTATTAAAAAACTTTTTTATATAAATAAAAAAATAATTAATTTTCAAATAAATACACAGAAATATTAGTAAAAAAAAAATAAAGATATTAAACATAAACATAAAATCATCCTGTCAAACACGAAGTAATTTGTTTTTTTCTATTCTTCTTTGTGTTTTTCGCTTATTTTGACAGAGATGCCACTCACTTACAATTTAAATAAATAGAAAAATAGATTGGTCGACTGTCGTTAAGATGTATGTACTTAGTGAATCACTTAATCCTTAGTGCAAACAACAATAGCTGTCGATATATTTTGCGATTGTCAGATCGTTGAAATTTACATAATCGGACTACAGAAAACATTAATTTAAATTCAATGAATTTAAGAAAACGTCAAATGATATTTAAGAATTGCGAACATAAAAACTGTTACATAAATAAACGCAATTTGATGAGAATGAGAATTTATATAGAAATTTTCAAAATTTGTTTTGGATGAAAATTTGAAGTTTTTCAGAAAATAAAGATAACAAATTATTTTATTTAAAATTTGTGGGACATTTGGTTTTTTGCGTTTGGCATCCCTACTTTGAATATTTATTATTATAAATTTATTCTCTATGTTTTCCAAATATGGCAATATTTTAATAAAAAAGTTGGGAGAGCTTTTTTTTTGGTTATTATTTTGTTACTCCATCCGACCTACATGACCGCAATGAAAAAATATTTCGCCAGTTAAAAGAAACTATACAGCCATCTCCAATTAGCACGATTTAATGCATATAGCCACCCTACACAACCATTACCTTTGCAATGGAGGTTAGGGCGCGCTATTTAATTAGCAAAAACTAAATTAAACGAGAAGTTGTATCATATAACCGGAAACGCATGCATATAGTAAACGCATGCATATTTGTCCAATATTTTGTTTACATATATTATCAATAGTCAAACCGAGGTGGAGGGTATCAAAGATTCGGCACAGCCGAATTTAACACTCTTACTTGTTTTGATTCGTAATGCTGACCATCAGTTCACTTATTTTTCAATTAGCTTAAACCTTCAAATCATCCTGGGTTCATATATAATCTAAATGGAATTAGTTTTGTGTACATCGTCTTGCCAGTGCAATACTGTAACAACTGAAAATAGATGGTTTTGAGATTTTACGGTTTAATGTTTTATCGCTCAGTATAATTTGATCAGTGTATTGTAATTTCACTGAAGACAGTAAAATTTAGAGATAATATTCCTCTGATTCTTTGAGTATCTTGAGACCGATAGAGCAGTTCTTGGAAAACAGTAACATTTTGAATTGTTAAAATATTGCACTGGCAAGACGACATATGTTTTAAAACTATTTTGAGACGACATTTTTTTCATACCATCCTCTATTTTTATTGTTCTTTTATTACCTCTGCTACAGAAGTTTAAAAGTTTTGATTATTTTGGCAGCTATTATTTTTTATAATTGTATTTTGTGTAACAAATTTTTCATCCCTCGATAGAGAACATACCAATGAGTGATTTCGCCAAAAAAAATTAAACATTTTAGGCCTTAAGGCGAAATTATTAAAAAGCTAAATTGGTAGTGTCACCCACTTTATATTACAACATCTAAGCTTCTTACTAAGTTACACGATGTTTACAGTTGCAAGAAATTATTTCAAATTTCCTTTAATTTTATTTTATGATATTTTAAAAATTTTTAAACTTTTTAGTGTCGAGTATCCAACTAAATTAAAATACTTGATAATTGCTGCCTTATACTGAACTTATTACCACCATTAGTTAGTAGTATATTTCTACTATTTTTCTGTTTTCTCATGTCCTAATTCGTTATACTGTAACATCATAAAACATGTACTATTTATTCAAGGTTACCAACAAATAATCTTGATCTTTATTTCTTTTCTATTTGTGATTTCAATTGAATATAAATTAAACATTCAATTGCTTTGGCTGGAACTCGTAACTTAATATGAGGTATGAAACCGAACGAACAGTGGCAATATACATTCATAGTTGCCAATGTTTGGTAACAGGTAAGCTAGTAAACCAAGAAGAAAACATAAAACTACTTCTTTAGCTTTCTTCAAAATATTTTACTATTGTCTTTATAAGATCAATGCCTTCTGTCTGGACTAACGTCAAATAAACTTTCCATTTCTAAGAGACAACGACATCGTGGCTTGTAGCGAAAAAAAAATCGAAAAACTTAAAAAATACCAATTTATAAAGGCAGGATAAAAAACAATATCAAGCATGTACTGGAGTTAGTAAACAAAAAAAAAAAAAAAAGAAGCAAAACACCAGCTAAGTTAAGTTCACTGAAAACGAAAGGAATGTAATAACGGATGGTCGTCGTAGTCGTCGTTGTTTATTGTCTTGTTGTCGATTGCTGCTCCTACTCATTCATATGTATGATCACATAGATCATTTGCATAATTTTTGTCTATATCGTAACTCCACCACCACCAACAAGAAAAAAAAAATGATAAAAAAGACTCTTTTTACGCTATTAATTAAAATGAAATCAAAAGTAAAACAACAACTCAAATATACGAGTAGATATTTATAGAGTGTTGTTTCACTACATACATGCATTTTTTTTTAAACCCAAAAGGCAATGAAAGTGGTACTGGCAACAATTCCTTTTTGAGTTTTCTTGGTGTTGCGTCTGTATTTGGTTGGGGGTGTCAGTCACCCACGTCAGCTACAATTTTGACAAGATGTTGATGTTAGATCAAAAGGATGAATGTTGTCTGGATTGATGGATTGATTGATCGCTGATTGTCTCTTTTTATGCAGTTGATGGTGTTTAATATGGTTGTTGTCATCGTCATTCAGTTTTCGCTGCACTTATTAATAGCCAAAGTCTTGCATTTTTTTTTCATACACTTGAGGATATACAAAATGGAAGTATTTTCTATTTGTCAAAACGTTTACGTTGAGTATCTTGTTCGTGAAAAAAATTATTCAGAAACAAGGCAAAATTAAGTGGATTTCGGGAAACTGCTATGACAAAAAATGACCTGACTTAACTGTATGACTTTAAGGGTCGTTTAAGTCCAGCTCAAAGGGTCAATTTTTTTGAACCTACACCAACTTCCACTAAATTAAAATATGCTACTTTTTCATAGGAGCTTAGATCAACACAATGGTGTAATATGTAACAAAATACGGAAAAAAATATTTAAATACAATTTGATCGATAA
This sequence comes from Cordilura impudica, assembly GCA_963682025.1. Lineage (NCBI taxonomy): Eukaryota > Metazoa > Arthropoda > Insecta > Diptera > Scathophagidae > Cordilura > Cordilura impudica. The sequence continues at coordinate 53,715,812 of OY821520.1, read as the reverse complement.
GCCAGATAGAGTACTGATACTGATGACATGTCAAAAGGATCAGTCAACACCATTTTAAAAGATATCTTGGTTCCAAAAAAACAGTTTTTTATACTCTATACCGCTATGTGTCCTGGGTATAATGAGTTTGTGCTGATGTTTGTAACTACCAAAATATCTGACCTAGGGCCTCCATTTATTATACCGATCGAGTCAGGGTCTTTGATTGGATTCAGCCCGGTCTGTCCGTGTGTCCGTCTGTGTGTCTACGTAAGCCTAGTAATCAAACTACAGGTCGCAAATATGAATATATTTTAATGAAACTTGGTATATAAGCTTTTATCAGCTAAAGGAAAAACTCTATTGAATTACGATGAAAAATATCGATTTTATTCCTTGGCATAATGATTGCATAAACCCCCTGAGTGTTGGTCCAAGTCATCGGTTTCAATTAAACTTTCGTATGACTACAGTAGAACACTTCTGCAGTAGAACACTTTCAACTTCCAGGCCACAGACATTTATTCCGATTCTGTTATATTGGTCACATTCTATCAGTCACACAATCATCCCAATTCAAGAATTATTCATTTAGAACAACCCAACTTGACAAAGAAAACACAACTAATATGGGAAAAATTTTCTTTATTTTTCAACATAATTGCCTTTTAGCTCGATACACTTTCCCCAATGATATTCAATAGCTTTGATACCCTCGATACTCGAGTACTCGACCTACCTAGAAAAAAATTAACATTTTTCATGTTTGATAGATAGATTCTTTATTGAATTATATAATATAACAATTTATTATTACAATATTTGTTTTAATATAAAACTTTAATATAAAAATTTTATAACTGAGTATATTTATAATAACTGGTATAGCCCAGCACTCGAAATTCGAGTGCACATTCTAGGAAATATTATTTTTTCATACAATTTTTGTCTTCCAATGTTTTTTTAATCTATATATATATATAAAATTTATGAATATTTAAATGAGCTTAAAGGTATGTTTATCAATTTTGGCGATTCACAATTCAACACAGAGCGTCTGATATATAATTTAAATCATTCGCATTAACAGGGTGTAACAAATTATTATAAATATTTTATTTTATTTAATTTAATATAGTTTTAAGACAAACTAAAGATATATTTTATCACTCTCAGCTTCTCCTCCATATGAACTATAACTATGCCAATTTTCACACTACTACCTGCCTGTATATTGCTTAAAAAGGAAACTAAAACTTTACCTTCATGTATTGATATATAGATAAAGATATTTGCGACTTGGTATTTAAATTATCAGCCGGAAGTTTGTCCTTAAATTTATTTAACTAATATTTTTTTTTGTTTTTCAAACATTGAATTTATCTTTTAAACATTTTTAATTAGTTAATGCATTCTTTACATAAAGATAAAGTGAATTCCAGTTTTTCTCTCTTCCCCCATTTAGAAGATCACAATACAATAACAAAAACAGCGTAAGATGTAAGACGTAAGACAAAATCGGTGGGATTTTTGATTGTATTTGTGAAAAAATTATGATATGTAATAACCTTTTTGTCGCTGTTTTCTGGATTATATTTCTTCACTTTTTATAAACATTTATAATTAATTTCCTTAATCATTTAAAAGTATTCTTAAGTATTCTTATACTTTATTCCATATAATGCTAATCAAACATAAATAAAAATAAAAAATAAACGAATGACAGTAAAGCGTTCGGAGATACAATGAAGACATAATTCATTGGGAAGTGTTTGGAGACAAAATGAAGGTACAATTTCATTACGAAGTATGTGGAGAAATAATTAGGGAGCGAATAGCGTTATAAAAACGTTTTGAAAAATTAAAAATGAAAAACGAAAAATGAAAAATAAAAAATAAAAAATAAAAATTAAAAAATAAAAAATTTAAAATGAAAATGAAAAATGAAAAATGAAAAATGAAAAATGAAACATAAGAATAAAAAAAAAAAAAAAAAAATAAAAAAAAAAATAAAAAATAAAAAATAGAAAATAGAAAATAGAAAATAAAAAATAGAAAATCGAAAAAAAAAAAAATAAAAAATAAAAAATGAGAAATGAAAAATTAAAAATGAAACATGAAAAATGAGTAATGAAAAATAAAAAATAAAAAACGAAAAATGAAAAATGCAAAATAAAAAATGAAAAATAAAAAATAAAAAATAAAAAATAGAAAATAAAAAACAGAAAATAGAAAATAGAAAATAGAAAATAGAAAATAGAAAATAAAAAATAGAAAATAGAAAATCGAAAATAAAAAAAATAAAAAATAAAAAATGAGAAATGAAAAATAAAAAATGAAAAATTAAAAATGAAACATGAAAAATGAGAAATGAAAAATAAAAATTAAAAAATGAGAAATGAAAATGCAAAATAAAAAATTAAAAATAAAAAATAATCAGGGAGCGAATAGCAATATAAGAAAATTTTGAAAAATTAAAAACGAAAAATGATATATGAAAAATAAAAAAAAAAATAAATAAAAAATAAAAAATAAAAATTAAAAATTAAAAACAATTTATTTTTAGGTGTTTACTTTTTTAAATATGACAAAATTCAAAGTTTGGCGTCGGCAAGGAATGGATTATCATTGTTCGATTTATTCCAAATTTTTAGCACGGAAGACTTGCACATCTGGCTATTACATTTTAAGCGTCACATCTAAAAATTCAGCAGCACTTACAAAATATTTGAAATTTTGAATTTTTGAATAAATTGTCATATGTGACCCCAATCCAAAAGGGTTAATGGTGTAATATTATTCTTTTCCGAAACCCTAGGCTATTAAGATAAAACATAGCATTTAAAAGTAGAGAACTGATTCATTTTGGTTACAAAGTATTGAGATAGAGTACATTTACTGAACATTTCACAAAAAACTCATTTTTCTCGAAATCCGCAAAAATAAAATCCTTGTCAAAAAAAAAAAAAAAATTCACACAGTTAATCTGTAATATTTATCTAACAAAACTTTAAAGTGCCAGCTTCATTTTTTAAAATTTTGTTAAAGAAAATTTTTTAAAACTTGAGAAAGGAGTTTTCAAAATTTTCTCAAAAATATTTCCCATTTTCGGTCTCAATGCGCAATAGGTGAACAACGTGGTAATAAGACAATACTTCATATCTGAGTACCTATAAGTATAGAGATAAAAAAAAATTACGGCTTTAATAATTTTCTCAAAGTTGAAAAAATGCCATAAAATTTCATGACCTCGTTATTTTGCACAAAAGTGGTCTGGGGCATTTGCTATTTCTTGGCGAGTTTTTATTCGATTTTGAAGTTTTATGGCTTTTTGAAAATATAACTTAATACTGATCCCGATTCATGTAACAACTTGTCTGAAAAATTAAACTATAGAACGAAATTTTCGTAAAATCTGAAAAAAGTCCTATTTTCCCCATATAAACACACTTGAAATTTTCAAATGCAAGTCGGGCCGGGAATGCGTGGTCCCAGAGGCGTGAAATTTTTGGAGAGTATTTTTGCATCAAGCCTAAACTTCTTGAGGGGTGAGACAATAAATATTTCCACTTTAAGAAATAACGGAAACCCTAATTATATTTTTTTTTGAATTTTTTTTTTTATATTTTCTGTATTTTGTCGATTAGTAGTTCCTACAAGCTTCAATTTTTGACGGAATACTTTGAAACTTGAAGGAAGCATTCTCTTCATATGTATAGCTGTAACACGTATAATTTTTTGTTAAGTCATTGTGGAAAATTTTCTGGAAAATCATTGAACTTCAAATAGGAGCATATATTCACATATTTGTATAGAAAGTGGTCAGCATCAGCCGAGTTCTTGCTATACCGAGCAAAAATTTTGGTCGGAATAGTTTAAAATCTTTTATGAGTAATCTAGGAATATAGTCAATTTCAGTCAATGAAAAATAAAAAAAAAAAAATTAAAAAAAAATATATTTTTAATTTTTGGAAAATTTCCGTCTTTTTCGAGTAGTTGTTCCCGCCCGCCAACATTTTTTGTCGAAATGCTTTGAATGAGTAGCTCGATGAGCTAACAATAGCCATCAACTGCAGACCCCAGCTCTTCATTTTTGGTAAGTCTTTTACCACCGAGCCATTTTTTGAAGTTTGGAAATAGAAAATAATTCGAGGAAGCTAAATCTGGTAAAGCAATTCGAACTTTAATTCATGGACTTTGGCCACGAGAGTAATGGATGTGTGAACTGGTGTATTATCTTGATGAAACAGCACTCACTTTCTTTTTCGCCAAATGCGGCCTATTTTTATACCCTATACCACTATATGGTCAGGGCATAATGACTTTGTGCTGATGTTTGTAACAACCAAAAATATTTGACCTAGACCCATCTTTTATTATACCGATCGACTCAGAATCATGGATGGATGTTATTGAAATTGATGAAAATCGTTTCATTTTCAGATCTAGCCCCCATACAAATGAACCTAATGAGATCGACTCATATTGCCATAATATCCAAATTATCATATAGAATCCGGTAAAATTGGGTTTGTGTATATTTATTAGATCTATTTATCAGTAGTCTAAAAATAAAGCCTATAAGACAATGCTTAGTTTATAGCCCCCATATGAAGCTAGTACCCGATCTTCACCTAAATCATTCAAAAAACAAAAATATTGCACTGATTTTTCTCAAACTTGGCTTGTTTATGTTTTTGCAAAAAATAAGTGACCTTAACAAATATGGTCAAGATCGGTCCCCATATAAATATAGCATCCGATATTAACTTTTTCATATCCGAAGGTAAAAAAATTAATAACAATGCCACTCAAATTTGCTTTATGCTTATTTTCTATATTCAATTAGTTGGCCCTAAGAGACGGTGTCTCTAAACGCATGGTATATGGTATCGTATAGTCGGTCTAGACCGTCTATAATTTTCTTACTTGTTTCTCTTAATTTCATGACTTAAAGGCTGCATTAAATTCGCATAGTACTCACCATTGATTGTTTTTCTTTTCGGAAGATAATCAATAAGAATAATTCCACGCGCATCCAAAAATACATACGCCATAAGCTTACCAGCAGATGGAACTGTCTTCGTCTTCTTTGGACGCAATTCACCCATTTCAGTCCACTGTTTTGACTCTCGCTTTATCTCAGGTGTAAAATGGTGGACACATGTCTCATCCGTGACTACGAATCGATTCAAAAACTTGGTTTTATTGTGGTGAAACATCGTCAAATACTCTGTTGTGAGCAAACGCGGCACCCATCTTCCGGACAGCTTTCTCATCTCCAAATTTTGAGTCAATACACTTTTTGAAATGCCTTTCATTGCAGTTAGTTCACGCACCTTCAACTGACGATCATCCAATACTATTTTGTAGATTTTCTTAACCGTTTCTTGCATGGCCACCTACGATGTTAGTCTTGACAGATCTCACCCCCTAATATTTTATAGTCGTAAACGAAGGATGAAACTCTCCTAAAGTAGAATCTAACTCAGCTTTAATATTAGTTGAACTAAGACCTTTAAATGGAAAATAATGATTTACATAACGGTGACCAATATTTTCCATGTTTACAAATTTTGCTGAGATCGTTTAATTTTGATGGCTCCAAAAAGGATTCTAAATAACGTGGAGCCTTGAAACTTTAGACATGTATTTTATAAAGTTTTCGCTTTTTACCAAAGTAATTTTTTTTCAAACAACTGCCGCCAACAGGTCAGTTTGTTCTGGGACCGCCCTCGTACATTCTTCTCAACACTTAATTTTTTAATGTATTCAAATTGTTCTAAATCATTGAGTTACCAACAATCTGACCAATCCATCAAATACTGTAAATAGCTTAGAAAAAGGTAGGCTAACACATTTTCAATCTAAACCGATTAAAAATTCCTTACCTGTTATTATTATTATTTGATTATTAATGATGACGGTAGTTTTGGATTGTGTTGAGTGGGCGTTTATGTTGGATTGTTTTTTTTTGTTAATGTTTATGATTGTTGATATTACTATTGTAATTGACTTTTACTTAATTGATAGCTTGACAGTAGACAGTGATCCCTGTAATAATAAAATCAACTCCCCCTTTCTACGTTGGTGGTTCAATAATGTGTATATGAGGCTGCATAATGAATTATTGCCATTTATTACATTTTATGTATTTTCATATCGCAGCATAGTGAATCGTTGTTGCTGTTGTTATGGCAATTGCTGCTGGCAAACTAACATCTGACTTAACCACAATTCAGTTCTCAAAAAAAAAAAAAAAATTAATAAATAAAAAAAAATACAATAAAATTGTCGGTAGTTGGAGTGCGTTTTGTTTTTATGGATTTTGCAAAGTGAAGGTACGAGTAGAAAATACACTGTAATATCTTTCGCTGTAATAAGCTGGGTCATAAATAATAATTTTTAAACTCGTCTAGTGTCACGGTCTGACTTAATAGTTTAAGTTAAAGTTTTTTTTTTTTGGGAAAAATATTCACAAATTAAAGCCGGCAGCTCTTTTTATGCGGACATTACTTTGGCACTCTAACAGACAGTTACGATCTTAAATTTATATTTATTTCACTGTAGCTTATAGATAATTGAATAAATAATTATTGACATAATAAATATTATAGACTTTCAATTGTTTATTTCAAATAAACTGTATAGATTAACTGATAAAAATTATCAAAACTAATACTTTCAAAAATTTTAAATTTTTTGCCGTTTAATTTTCTAAAAATCTCTATTGTTTTCCGTAGGATATACGTACACTCCGTTTCACTTGAATAGCACACTTGGCAAGATGCATTTCATTTCACGATAGCTTTTTAACAAATGAAAGTAAAGAATAATTCTTGGCTTGAATTTATAGTTAAAGTATTTAGTTTGTATTAGCAATAAACAAAACCAAAATTTATTGAGTATTTTTTAAGTTACAGGGCTTACAAAGTAAATAACCTAAAAATAGCGCATACGTATTGTTTCATTTGAATAGGACACTTTGTTTTAAACTATATTAGATATTATTTGGTAATTTTAAACAACTTGTTTTGGGTTAATTATATAAATTATTAATTTATAAATCTAATTTAATAATGGGTAGAACCTCCTTTGTTTAGAATTACTTCATAAAACCTATTTGGTAAGGAATCATCAAGCTTTTTAATATAGTCAAGGGAAATTAAGGTCCATGCTTCCCGAATATCCTGAATTAGCTCAGCTTTGGTAGGAAACTGTCTCCCTGACTCATAAACTTTTCTGGCCAACCACCCCGAAACATTTTCGATAATGTTAAGGTCTGGCGAGTATGGAGGCCAGTTTAAGAGATTGACATTTTTTGACTCGATCCATGATCTGACAACACGGTCTGTGTGTATAGGGGCATTGTCCTCTTGGAAAGTCCATGGTAAAACCCCAAAAAGACTTTCTAGTGGGGGAAAAGCCCTTTCGAAAACTCCTTTGTACGTTTGCGCGTTCATCTTGGGAGTCAAAAATTGAAGCTCGCATGTATCAAAATAGGATATGGCTTCTTAAACCATAACCCCGTCGATTTAGCTGTGTAGACGCTCCAATTATGGAAGTAATAGTTATACCCGTCAGGGCCCTTGAAATTAATTTTTTTCTCATCAGAGAATACAACGCGCTGCCACTCTGTCTTCCATGACATGTAGTTTCTACAGAAACTAAGCCGAGCTTCTTTACGTAGAGGGGTAAGTGGTGGTTTTTTCTTTAACTTTAGGTGCTTTAGATGTTTAGCTTTAGAAATCACCCGCCACTCAGTAGTTTTACTTGCGTTAACTCTAGCTTTTGCTCTTATTTTGTCAACAGAGTCATGCGAATTAGAAGCCTCGCGCAGTATGGATCGCTTATCTGCATGGGAAAGAACACTATTAACACGACCTTTCATATTTTTTCCATAACTGAGCTGTTCTGAATAAAATTATGTACGACTTTTCTACTTTTTCCAATTTTTTTTTTTGCTATTGCAGACTCAGAGAGGTCACATTCCTGATATATATTTTTTTTTAATTTGTTCCTCGTTCGTTAAGGCTGTACATGAATCATTATTATTGAATATTATTAAAATATATTTTAAATATTCAAAATAATGGTTTACTTTATCTTGCCGGTGATCTGCACGACGCACAGTGGACCATATTTTGAGAAGGCGGACAAACATCATTTTTTTTTTGTAACCCATTTTAAAGTTATGTTATTCATTTGAAAGTTAATTCTAGTAAACCTAGTAAGCCAAAAAATTGCGACTCTATCTCAACTATATCACAGCGAACAGGGTCTTTGAAAATGGGCTTTCTCAGTATTTTGCTAAAATTAAAAATTTCTTTGTAAATTTTTATTTTTGAATTACTGTAACTTTTTTGATTTAAAATATTTTGAAGTGAAATAAATTTTGTATAATTTTGTGGCTTCCATACTATTAATGTTAAAAATATAAAATCACTGAGTCATTCCGAAATTTAAAAAAAAAAAATAGAGCATAACTCCTGCCAGTCAAAAGCAGTCAGAAAAAATCTTGCACTCTTCTATAGTCCGAACCCTCCCCTATACTCCTATACCCCATTATATACCAAACAGTTTCCGCCCGTGTGCACCAGAACAATTTTTCTGACCCAAGGTAAGATATTTTCTGCAAAATTTAGGAATACAAAAGTTGTCCACTATGTTGTTAGGATATATTAAGTTTGAGGTGATTTTTGTAACTGCCAAAAATATTGGACCTTTCACCATCTTTTATTATACGGATCAACTCAAAAACACTTTCTGAGTCGATTAAACGATGTCCGTCCGTCCGTCTGAGTGTTATGAATACAAAAGTTGGTCGTACCGGTGCACCGCGGTGTATTTTTTTGCGTGTCGGTAGAGTTGTCAGGAGTTGTTATATACTTATAAAAAAGGGTTGAGATATAATGCGCTTAATTGTAACAGGTACATTTACATAGGTATCTTTCAAAAACATTAATAGTCTGAATTAGAGTTATATAGTTTAAATACCTGACAAAATGGGAAACAATTTAAATAACAGGTAAATGGTAAAAAAAAAACTATTGCGACATAGCCCTTTAAGATATGAACAGGTATGCTTCACCTTTTAAAAGGGGTTAGGGTGTGGGTTTTTTATGCTTCTAAAAGTGGCAATAATAGATAAAAATTTGTAAATGGTAAAGAAAAACTATTGCGACATAGCCCTTTAAGATATGGGCAGGTATGCTTCACCTTTTAAAAAGGGTTAGGGTGTGGGTTTTTTATGCTTCTAAAAGTGGTAATAAAAGATAAAAATTTTTATTTTACATAATTGCAAGAAAGAGTTTTTATAATAATGTTTTCACAATTATTATTCATTACAATTTGTGCAATGGCTAAGTACTCTTACAGAGATCTGGCAGATATTTATTTTCAACAAAATGATGTAGACGATGTAATTTTGCACATAGTGAGCAACGACTTCTTTAAGAATTTTAACCTAGAAGACATTGAAATGCACAAAGGAAAAATTACTAATTTTGCATCGAATTTGAAAAGACGGTACATTGAATGCTCTCATAGCAAGGCAAAGATGTACAAACGTTACCAAGACTGGTTAACAAAGGAACTTATATTTGAGAGTGCATCTACAACTGTATACGAAAGTGGAAAAAAGGTTCCACCAGCAAAACCAATTGACGGATGTAGTGAAAGATCTCGAAGGCGCAAGCTGGAGAATATCAATGAAGAAATTTGTCAAAGAATTATTAAGGATTCATTTTTGCACCAAATTCAACCAACCCAAAATAAAAAAAAAATAAAATTGAAATAATTGAAAAAAAGTAAAAGCGAGCCCAAGGCGCACAAAGAGGATTTTGAAAGGCAAAAAGAAAAAGAAATTTACGCCGGAAGAAGCGTTCGCCCTATTTTTGGATTTGAAATTGACCAAAAATCATAATAAGGAATTGCGGAAGCGAACCAATGAAAAGATTTGTGGGATTTTTACAGAATATCGAGATTTAGTTTCTGCCAAAAAAGAATGCTTACCTTCACAATCTGCTATTAGTGTCACTTCAACATCAGCATAAATAAAATTGCAAGATCTCCTTGAACATACTGCAGAACGATTACTAAATACGCTTGATACTGATTATTTAAAAATATTGGTAATGGCAGCATTACTTTAATTTCTAAATGGGGATGTGATGGATCCTCTGGTCAGAAACAATACAATCAATTTAATGCCGAAAATTCATCAGATGCTAATTTATTTATGGTATCTTTCGTTCCACTGCGCTTAACAAAAAGGTATAGCGTCTTAGAGCCGTCAACTAGTAGAGCAACAGAAATTGATATATGGAAAAATGAAATTCCTTCTTCAACAAAGTATTGCAGACCAATAAAATTTGCATTCAAAAAGGAAACCAAAGATGTCATAACTGAAGAAGTTCAAAAAATAAAAGATCAAATTAAGGAACTTCAACCAGTAATATTTAAATTTGATGACCAAGATACTGAAGTACATTTTAAAATGTGTCTCACAATGATTGATGGAAAAGTTGCACAAGCTTTAACTGGAACAAAGTCAACGTCAAGCTGCATTATATGCCAAAAGACATCAAGTCAATTAAGCCAACCCCCACCAGAAGACGATAGTTTTAAGGAAGCCTACGAATTTGGAATGTCGCCTCTTCATGCTAGAATACGTTTCATGGAGCATATTCTTAAATTGGGTTATGATTTGGAATTTGGTCCGTTAGGCGAAACAGTGAGAAAAAACGAAGAAAATGAAGAAAAAAGAAAGCAAAAAAAAAAAAAACAAATTCAACAAAAATATCTACAGCTAGGCCTCGTAATCGACCAACCAAAACAAGGGGAAGGAACCACAAACGATGGAAATACTGCAAGGAAATTTTTTTCCGATCCGAAAACTGCAGCATCTATCACAGGTGTAGATCATGAATTAATAAGACGATTCAAAATCATATTACAAGTTCTAGCATGCAGCAGAAAGATAAATGCAAAAAATTTGGAGAGTACGGCAATAAAACAGCTATACTTTATAATGAAAAAAACTCTTGGAGATATATGCCATCCACAGTTCATAAAATTTTGTACCATGGGGAACAAATAATTCTAAACAATATGCTACCAATAGGAGATCTATCTGAAGAAGAGCAAGAAAAAAGGAACAAAGACTACAGATTCCTTCGCGAGCACAACACAAGGAAAATGTCCAGATGTTGTACTAATGAAGACCTTATCACTATTTTGTTGTGCACTTCAGATCCATATATGTCCAACATTCATCAAAAATGGAAACTTACATCTATTGAATTAGACGAAGAAGCTAAACAACTTCTAGAAGATGAAAATCAAGGCTATTTAGAAGAAATTTTTACTAAAATTGGTTGATTTAAAGTACTTTTGCATTACACTAACAATAAGTTACACTTTTTTTATATAGTTAAAAAATTTTCTTGGTTTAAAAATGTATATATATTGTAAATTTACATTAAAAATTGTTATATTTCATAAATTTACCATAAAAATTGATATAGAAATATTTAAAAAGACAATAAAAAAAATTTAAGTAAAGCAAAAACATACGAGTTTTTCATTGAAACTTCTCTACTTCTTTGCGTTCGCTGCTTAATAAATTATATTTTAACTCGTGATCTTAAAAAAAAGCAACCTTTGGCCCTTGTGCACATTGGGACTAAAAAGTTTACGGGGGCCAAAGTTTGGCATTTTCTGAAAAAATTAACTTAAATAATTGTTAAAAAGTATTAGTTGTAAAATTAACTGAAAAAATAAGACATTATATCAAAAAAAAACCTTTTTTTACCTTTTAACTCTTCACTTTTGTACTTAAATTCAACTACAAATTAAAATGTATTTTAAACCCTCCGTAACTTTTTTACTTTCGGTCGAGAATTACGTTTTGTAGCAAAACTTAAAGGCTAAAGTCTCACCTACCAAACAAAAAACACCGCATATCAAAATTCCAATCCAATCAAAAGTTATAGATTTTTGACCGCCTTCTCGTCAAGTGGTCCACTGTGCGCCGCGATACGGGTCTTCTAATTTAGCCTCTACTTTCACCCCTCACTCTCAGAATCGACCTAACTTTTGCTAACCTGAATTTGTTGCACAGTGTTATAATACATTAATAAATCTAATTACTATGTATAAATTTTCCTTGCTTTTGATGAAGCAGGTTTGAAAAAACAACTACTCCATCCGAGATTATAAAAGTAAGAAATTCTAATGGAGTTTTATGTTCAATTTCTTTTCTAGTGCGTAATAACATTTTGCAGTCAGATATTTCGGACAAGAGTTTTATTCCATTGAAATCTGTATTATAAAATTCACCTAAATTTTTTAAATTATTTTTTCAAGAACGTTAACAACATTATCCTTGTTTAATAAATTTTCAACGTCTAGTAGAAATCCAAATTTGAAATCAAGATCACTTAATCGTGTAAATCGTGTACATATTTCTTGTTGGAGAAGATCAAGAAAGCTTTTCATAACGCGAGAAATCTCAATTTCTGCGTAAAGACCAACATCTCTAGCCAGTTCTCCGGTCATTTTGCACAGTCTTCTTACACGTATTGTTGTATCAATATCCCATTTTTCACCAAGATACTTCGCTTTTTCTGTTGCCTCTTCACAGAGCTTGTCTCGAATTTCGGCTAGTTCAATCGCTTATAATTCAAGATTATGGGACGTTTCTCCATTCTAGGATCTTGTAATCTGAGCTGCACGCGATCAATCCTCCTTAAGATTTAATACCAGAAATGAACTAAAGTTATGAAACTAAAAGTTAGTATATTTTGCAACAGAATTGCAGATCCAATTCTGGTGTCACTTGCAGATGCCATAAGGAAGGGCTGACAGACACATGTCGAGTCAGTCCTGCGAGTAGAAAAGACGTCCCATTTCTATTATGAATATATTATTACAGTTTGATTTAGACTATTAGTGTTTCTTTTTTCCCTATTTATTTTCGAATTAACATTTATTATATTCCACTGGCACAAAATTTAAGATATTTCCAGAAATCAATTAGAATAAAAATAAAAATTATCCCGAAATTTTTTTGTTTTGGGGACCATTTGGCTCCTCTTTGTGAGTAGCACCCGGGGCATGATGCCTTTCTTGCTCCCCACTCACTACGCCACTGCGCATAGCCTTCTTCTTAATATCATGTTCCTCATGTTTAATTTTAAGTTCCTTTTTGTCATTATTTTCTTTTCTTGCAATATCATATTCTTCCCAAAGATCACACCTATCAGATTTCCTCATATGAAAGAATACATCGGACGTAAGAAGTTTAAAAGGGTACACTTCTCTTTCGTTATATTTTTCAATGTAAAATTCATAAATTTTTCTCAAAGCCAGAGCAGATTGGAAGTATTCTCGGTTTGTTGAACTTCTACAGTAGTAAGATTCAGTCCTGGAAAATGAGTTAATATGATTTTTAACCATTTCTTAGTTTTATGATAATTACTCTCTCGTCAACACCGATTTCTGTGATTTTCCGAATCATCTCAAACTGTTTTTTCCAAAAGAAGTATTATTAAGTCTAATGAACTTTATTCAAAGAAATTTGTTTTCTACTAAAATAAAATCGCTGTAGTTCGTGCATAATTCGTTGGATTCCCCTAATTGTTAATGTACGAATACTTTTTGTGGCAATTAGTTGCCAGGTAAAATTCTTAATGTGTCGATGGTAAAAAGTTCGGAATTCAAATCTTTCATCAAAATTTTTATTAATATTTCAAATTTACTTCTTCAAGTGTACGGATACTTTTTCTCGCAAGTGTACTTCCGCAACTATTTTGTGTGTTACTTAGTAGAGTAAGGTACAATATTTGTACTAATTTTTAATGAATTCTGAAGGGGTGTCTCTAACATCATATAACATTACCATATAACATTAAATCTGAGGTCATTTACCATTGGAAATGGTAAAAAAATTATCCAACTGATATTGAGAAATTTATTATAATAAAATTTTCATTAAATCTTGTTTATATTAAACCCATTACAATTTATTCGATATTAAAAACGTCTCCTAATTTAGTATAGTATTAATGGGGTATTCTAAACTTACCCCCAATAATCGTTATGAGGAACAGATCAATCTGATTTATCATTTCTGAATAAAATTTGACACATCAAATTAATTTTGTTTAATGTACTGCCATTAAATACTTTGCCGATTAATTAAATCAACATCCTAACGAATTACTTTATGATATTTTCAGAGAAATCTATGCCTCCAAAATATAGGTAATGTCATCTGTTAAATCTATCTTATCTTCCACAAATTTGGTGGCACCTCAAACTGTTGTGACACCTGAACTGACTTCTTTCTATTATCGAATACTAAAATATTTTTTAACTCTTTAAGGAAATTGCCGCCAAAATTTTATTTACAATTTCTTCGAAAATTTACAAAATATGCTTGAGTACTCGTATTATATGCAAACATTAACATACATTTTAACAAAAATGTCACCTGCAGCAACAGACGACATATGTACACATTTATTACCAAACAAACACACGTATAATAAGAGACCCTAGTCTGGCTCGTTAGCGGTTTACAAAGCATTAAAGCTCATAATATTGTTAACAGCTTCCTAAACACGGAAACAATTGACAGGCTGATATGCATTCGCATTTAACAAATAGCAAAATAAACAATTGCATATTCAACGTTCAACACTCAACATAATTTTAAGACGATATGTTCAAAATGGGAGACTCGTAATCATTGGGGCTTATTTTCGAAAACAATGAAGGGTCTGGCTGACCATTTTGTAGCAAATATCTTAGAAACAATTACGTCCAATTTTGTGTGTGCCATTACATAAATTTCGGTGCATTGTGGCTTTAAAACTTAAATAAAATAATAAGTGGCACCTGAATAAATATCGTACATTTATTGAATAGACAACGCACACTCTCCTTTACTTACAGCTGAAAACATCGACATCAGTATTTGTTTTCTAATTATGATTTATGCTAAGCCAATGAGCTGTGTGTATGTCCAGTAAATTCGTATTGTTGATTTATTGTGTCCACAAGGCATATAATCAGAGTTGTCAACTGTAGAGGTTACGAAACCGGCTACATATCGGAAGAACATTTTTACGAAAATTAAGCTGGAACTGTATAAACTTTTAAAACTTGTCACATTATAAGAAGGCCTATTTGATAGGAAGAAAAATGTTCTTATTCTGATAAAATTTCGAACACTGAAAATGAGGCTAGATGAGGCTAATAACCCAGAAAATTGCCGTTCAATTGCAATCGAGCTCAACGATTTCTGCAAGCATTTCAACTGGAAACTTTGTTTCCTGGAGGAAAAAATAATAGTGCCTGGTATCAGATTATTCATTCCATCAAAGTACATTTTAGCTAAACCTAATCAAAAATCTTGGTTTAACCAGACTTGCAGAGATGCAGTCAGATCCAGAGAGGAAGCATTCAGAGTTTTGCTTGAAAATAAAAATTCCGTTACTGAAGTGCTAAAGTCCTAAGGCGCGAAAAGTTTCTTCACGATCAGCGTCTTCGTGCAAAAGTTCTTTCTGCTCCTCGGCGCAGCAAGAGCTTTTGGTGATTTGCTAAAAGAGTAAAGAATAATGCTACTTCTGCTATCTCCACTCAAATAATGAATGACCAAATATTCACTAACCCGGTTGATAAGGCTAACCTTTTAGCTGAACTTTTTGCAAAAAATTCATTCTTGCCGGATAGCGATCAACCACTGCCTGAACTCGAAATAGTATCTTGTCCTATGCCTAATAGCCTAATATGCCTGAAATAGTGCTTTTCGACGCCAGGCCATTGGCCAACCTTCTCAGCCTTTCATACCGTGCGGGAGTCTTTCCCTCTTTCTGGAAAGTTGCTAATGTCCAACCAATCCCTTTAAAAGCATGCGGCTTATAACCCTGAAAATTACCGTCCAATTGCAATCTGCTCAGTGCTCTAAAAGGTGATGGAGAGCATGATCAATTTCCATCTTGTGAACTACCTAGAGGCCAACTCACTTCTTAACGATCGACAGTATCGCTTCCGTATGAATCGTTCCACGGGAGATCTGTTAGCTCTGCTTTCTGAGTGCTGGAGTCGATCCATTCGCAATATTGGCGTTAGTAAAGTGGTTGCCCTAGATATTTCCAAGGCATTCAATCGTGTGTGACACGGTGCATTGATATCAAAGCTTATTGCATTTGGGGTCGGTAATGACTTCTCTCGATTTATATCGAGTTTTATCAGAGACCGGACAATACGTGTTGTTATTGATGGGGTCTTATCTAATGAATTTCAGCTTAATTCATGGGTACCCCAAGGTTCCGCTATTTCTTACTCTCTTTTCCTTATCTTTCTTTTAACTCTATATACTCTTCCGCAGATGACAGCAGCATTTGTCATTTCTTCAAGTGGGGTAAAGCGAATAGGGTTAATTTTAATGCGCTGAAGATTCAGTGTTGTATGTTGACCCATAGGGCCATCGATTCAACAATGTCATCGTTATATATGGGTGGTATAGGTATTGAGGAGTCGGATACTCTTGATGTTCTACGCATGAGAATTCAATGTGATGTTCGCTGGAACGAGCATGTTTTTCAAGTGTCGAAAGAAGCATTCAGGTGTCTTGGTTTTTTAAAACGGTACAAAAATTACTTCACTCCCTCTGATCTCCTTAGAATCTGTACCACTTACATCCGACCGAAAATGAGGAGTTTCAAAGTCTATTTTGGAGCTACTGGACCGCGAGCAAAGGAGGACGTTGATGCTCATTAATAACAGTAGGGTATCCAACTCTATTGACTCATTGGAACATCGTCGGAATGTGGGTTGTGTGGCACTGTTCTATAGATACTACCATGGGAAATGTTCTTATGAGATTTTTCCAAGTGGCCGAATTTCGGTTCGCTCTACCCGCTTCTCCAGTAGATCACATCCGTTTATAGTCTATTGTCCAGTTGACCGCACAACTCTTTACAGAGAGAATACGTTTAGCAGTCGAACTAGCCGTATGTGGAATAAACACCCCACAGAGTTCTTTCCTGACAGTTATAATCTAATAAAATTTAAGTCAAATATCCACAAACACTAGTCCCTCTTTCCTCTTTCCCATAACCTATTTTCCTGAGATCAACACAATGCACTACATCTGCAGGGGCATCCCCTGAGTGTTGGTTAATAAAAAAAGTGTCCGATTTTCAGTTTGTGCTGCCCGTTTCTCTAGTACATCACATGCGTTCGTCCATCTGTCCGCAAAACGCATTGCAGTAAGAGTTCGTTTATCAGTCGGACTAGTCGTATGTTGAATTAAATCCCCAAATAAGTCTTTTGCTGACAGTTTCAGTCTAATATAATTTAAGTCAAATATCCACAAACACTACTCCCTCTTTTCTCATTCCCATAATGTATTTGCCTTAAAACAATACAATGTACTGCATTTGTAGGCGACATCGCCTTAGTGTAAATAATAATAAAAATAAAAAAGTTACATTCTACATGGTTCTACGACTTTTTAGTGTTAATTTAATTAACGTTAATCTACTGAGATATGATGTGTAATTTGTTGGCGGATTCCAAGGAAAACATTGCAAACAGAACAGAAGAAATTGTTTCTGAATGGATTCGATATGATCTATGTGGATATTGATATGATCTATATTGGAATGTAAGTATGTAACTGTTTCGTGATATAGGAATTGATAAATTCCGTGGCCCATCGCTTAATAAAAGCAAGTACACATTTAGCTTTATTGGCCGTCATATTGATATGTGAAATAAAATTCAGCTTGCATCAAGCAAAATCCTCGATCCAGAAAAGAATGAACTGTTACCAATGGTTGTCCACTAGGGGTACAACTTTTTGCATTTTTTGAAAAAAAAAAAAAATTTACATGGCATAACACGATGAGGAATAGTAAGAAAATGATAACTGCGTTTTTAGTTTTTCGATTTATTTCAAAAACTTCACGCAGAATTTAAATTGAAAATTCGTATGCAAATTTCGTACATATGCCAAGAAAAAACACCATATGAGATTATGTTCTTTTCTTTGTGTCTGTTTTGTTTTGCTCTTCTTCTGTTATTAATCGTATTTTTGCATATGACAAAAGTACATAACGGTAAATTTGAGTAAATGCTTTATGAATGATTGAAACTTCGTATAAGCGTCGCGCCAGTTGCTTTTATTTAGCTGTCGATCTCTCATTCAGTGCGTGGCGGCTTGAGTGAAAGTGTCTTTTTTAATTAACAATGTCTTTTAAAAAAAGTGGTGCAGAAGTTTTAAAAAATTCAAAAAAATGGGAAAACAATTTAATAACATTTTAAAAATCTAAGAATAAGAGAAGAGAAATCAATAACATTGAAAAACCCTTGAGTGAATTGTGTAAGATTCCAAAACAGACCGTGATTATAGGAAGGTATAATGAATTAGCTAAAATGGAGAAATTTAAAAAGAAAAGATGCCAGATTATTACAAACGAAATGATTGTATTGTGGTCGAAACTAAACTTTCCGAGCATAACACGTATAGCTGCAGAACGGAAGATAACAAAAGTTTTAAATGATTATTCAACATTTTTAAAATTCCCGGATGGCAGAAATGTTACAATGATGTTCAACAAGTTATGTGATATAACTGACTTAAATGGTGTCTGGGTAGGAACTGAGGACAAAAAGTTGTATGAACTCCAAACAACTACAAATGGAGAAGTTGGGTACACGACAGCTAAAGCAGTTAATGTGCATCCCTCCAAAGCTGCCCTTTAAAAAAAAAATGTTCAAAGCACCTCGTGTTTAAATAAAGTGGCGCTCAACACGTCAACATCATCAGCTGAATCTGTCGAGCAATCACATTCTCCACCTGTTGGTGAATATAAAGCTCCTCTTCCAAGAAAAAGAAATGCGAAGTGTTCAACAAAAGCAGCAGTGACAATGGTAACAACAGCCCATGTAAGCACCAAAAATGCCGCTAAAATATGCAAAGAATTGTGCAAAGAAGGAATAAATATAGCAACACCAACACAAGCAGGTATTCACAAAGCGATGATTAAAGCAGCGCTGAACTTGGAAAAAAATTATAAGAATTCCTTAAGAGATGACATTTGGTGTATTCATTTCGACGGCAAGAAATTTGGGAAGAAAGAAGTGCAGGCCGTGGTGTTAACAAATGAAACTAAGGAAGTAAGAGTAGCGGCAATGGTTCTTGAAAACGGGAAAAGTTTGTCAATTTTTGAAGGTATCTATTTAATAATATATTTTTAGAGCATTAATTAACTTTCTATAACTTTTTTAAGGAATAAGGAATGTCTTGGATAAATTTAACCTTTGGAATTCCATAAAAATGATTGTTAGTGACACAACAAACGTTAATACAGGGGTTAAAAGTGGAGTTGTTCGTTTACTGCAGAATTGTTTTAAGGAAAAACATTTGTCCCCACCGCAGTATATAGGATGCCAACATCATGTATTAAATTTAATTTTGAAGCATGTGATGAATGAGTTACTAAGTGGAAAGTCGACATCGCCAAACATCAGTTATGATATATTTACCGAATTGATTATGAACTACGAAAACCTAAAACAAAACTACAAACAAAACGAAGAAAAGTTGACCTTAAGATCTATTAAATGGCGTGATGACATGCAATTTTTATATGAACTAGGGCAATATTTTAAATATTATGAAGTAAGCAACAAGTTCCCATACATAAAATTTAGAGTTTTATCAGCGCTCAGCAACGCTCGATGGAATTCTAGACCTATTCTAGCGATTTTAACGTTCATACTAATACCGGAACACCGACTACAACTTTTGCCAATTTGCCAATTCATATGCAGCGCATGGTATGATGTTTGGTTCTCGGATCACCGTTTTCATAACAATGATTTTGAAATATTGGAAAAATCCGTCAAGCAATTCGAAACTGCGCATAACTGTTTTCTAAAACACTGGGTAAAGGAAGATTCTGCCATTCTGAATTTAAAAAGATCTAATATTTGCGCTGAAAGAGCCATCAAAGTTATTCAGGACATTTACCCTTTTTGTAAATCTGAATATAGTTTAAATCTTAAGTTTATCTCAAATAATATAAAAATGAATTAAATAATGAACTAAAACGTATATTTACTATAAAAATGTATTTGCCTTGTACTTAAATTAGTTTTATTGCTTCTAAATCAAAATTTGTCTTCTTCTTTTTCGCATATAACATATGAATTTTTTCAATTTAAATTCTGCGTGAAGTTTTTGAAATAAATCGAAAAACTAAAAACGCAGTTATCATTTTTTTACTATTCCTCATCGTGTTATGCCATGTAAAGTAGGTGTTACAAAAATAGACTACCCCTATTGTCCACCCAAGGAGTTTATGAAGTTTCTTCTTAAAAATCGGATAAATTTGCATTTGAATTGCACCACGTAACGAAGTTATCAAGGTCCTTTTGTAAATCTATAACATTAATAGGCTTGTGACCGATGTTTTGTTCTACCATTTTATCCCGATTTTGACCAAACGTATATTATGAAAAGTATTTCTTTTTAGCCGTTTTGCAGATTTACAGATTTTTAATGTTTTTCCTTTATTTTGAGTAAATTGCATTTAAAGATGCTACTAACACATACATAAAATAAAATTATACATATGCTATGTGTGTTTTATTAAATTTGTTAATGTGTTTTTTAATGAGATTGTTATTTTCATTCACAATAATAATAAACCATAAAAGTGTTGGTTTGTGAATTGACTAAGTTGAAAAATAAAGCTGCCTAGAAATTGCACTCGAATATCGAGCGCTGGAATCTGCTAGTATATATTATCAGACTTTTCATTGTAATTGAGAAAGATTTTAACTTCATCCGCATTTGTTAGTATATATTTTGAAATTTAACAGGTTTGGAATAGGTTTCTAAAATACCAATTATATTTTGAGATGTTTTATTTTTATATTTAACATTCGGTTGTCTATCAAGTAGGTAAGACTTGATCCATTTTAACTATTGGTATTAGAAGAAGTTTTGGTTAACTTTATCAGACTCCTGGTTAAAGTCGGTATATATAGCATCAGTTTGTTCATCATTTACTAATCTTCGGTTGTATAAAGTAGTTAAATGTAGTTATAATTGAGCAACCCATCCGAAAGCCATTCCCAAAACCTGATCCCTTAACCATGACTGCAGATGGAAATATATTCGTCTACTTTAGACACGATTCTCCCATTTCAGCTCGTACGGCATCGTTTAAACTCTGCCAACCAATATTTTATGGTCGTAACCGAAGAAGCCGAAATTGTTGAATTACATAACGGTGAGCAATTTTTTCCATGTTTACAACTCACTGAGATCTTTTACTGTTGATGGCTTCGAAAAAAAAAAAATACTAAACAACATGGCGCCTTGAAACTTAAAACATATGTTTTATAAGGTCGCCACTTTTTATCAAATTAATTTTTTACAAACTACTGCCGCCATCTATACATGAAGTAGAGTTGTTCTGGGACCGCCCTATGGTGGATGTGTTAAATATGATGGTCAAATGAATGAATAAACTTTCAGCGCATTTAAAAAAATGGGAACACCATCAGGTCCATGATTAAATTAAGTTTTTTAATCTGTTTAATAAACGTGCAATGTCAGCAAGTTCAATAAATGGAAAGTGAATTATTTGATTTGAAGCCAGATAAAATGGATAACTACAGTTATCATAGCATCTGAAAAGGATGTGGCAAAAAATACCAGCAAACATGTTACTTATAGCAATATCATCATCAGTAAGATTGTGTTGTATGCTCTAGTGTGGTCTGATTCCTTCCCTGTACTTTAATCTTGAAATTCTATCTTGATATATATCCGAACTTAATTGTGGTGGCTAAGATATCGCTGGTTAAGCTTTGCATAAAATAAAAAAATTATGGCCAAATATCCCACCTTGGTTGGATAAAAAAATCGCTAGATCTGGCCATAAAGTAGCTGAATTGACAAACATTGCACACAATGCGCAGCAACAACATGATCATTGTTCAATATTACATAGTTTCGATACTGTCTGTATAAAACATAACATAATAATACGAAGGAATTTGTTACTGCTGTTTTTCAGATTTTTTTTTATTTATTTATTTTTTTGAAGAGTTGATGTTGTTGTGTTGTTGATGTTGTCAATGTGATTATTTAATAAGAAAAGCTCTTATATACCACCAGTTGCAATTACGTAATTTGAAATAGAAATTTGCTATTTTCTTGTTGCAGTAAAAAGCAAAAAGAAATTACTTTGTTGTTGCTCGAACATGATCATTGAATATTTTTTTTAGAAATGAAAATTGAGTTTTGCTCATATATGGAATTTCGTTTGATTACTTGTCATTAAGAAATAATTTCAATACAATTTATAACCATATTTTTGATGAACATATTTTTACTTTCTTCCCACCTTTTAGGGCTGCAGAAGAAATAATTTCTGCTTCAAAGAGAGCAATAAGTTTTTGAGTTTGTATAAGGGCGAAATCTGTCTGCGGAAAATTACTATTAATAAAACTGAAACTTCATAAAACATTGCATTTTTGTAAATGTTTTAAAAATTTTAAATAATTCGGCATATCATATATGCCTGAATTCAGAGGGCAAGAAAATCCGAGTAGCAGTGGTGCAACTGGTTGCAAAATATTCAAACTTATGAAGTAGTGTTATTCTTACTAGGTTGAAAATACCACATCATGGGATAGGATGAACATATGATACCATATACCATTAGTTTAAAGAAAGAGTCTTAGGTCCAACTAATTGAATATAGAAGATAGCATAAACAAAAATTGAGTGGCATTGTTATCAATTATGAAGAAGTTCATATCGGATGCTATATTTATATGTGGACTAGGCGAAAAATGGACCATTCCTGATCATATTTGGTAAAGTCACTTATACGATCATAATGGATATACAATATATAATCTAAATTTGACAAAAATTAATGCAATATTTTGGTTTTTTGATAGATTTAATGTCATAAAATCCAAAGCTGGCCTCGGCAAGGTTAACGTTGTTCGATTTATTCCAAATTTTTAGAACGGCAGATTTTTACATTTGGATATTCTGTTTTAAGCGTAACATCTAAATTTCAACAGCACTTACAAGATATTTGAATTTTTTTAATAAATTGTCTTTATTAGCTTGCGGTCATATGTGACCTCAAATCTAAAAGGGTTAATGGGGTCATATTATTTTTTTCCGAAACCCTAGGCCATTAAGATAAAATATAATATTTAAAAGTAGAAAAATGATTAATTTTTGATACAAAGTATTTAGAGAGAGCACACTTATAATATTTCACAAAAATCTTACTTTTCTCGAAATCCGCAAAAAAAATCCTTGTAAAAAAAAGTCTGGCAGAGAAATTTACTTAAAAATTCACGGAGTTAATCTCTAACATATATTTAACAAAACCTGAAAATACTAGATTAATGTTTTGAAATTTTATTTAAGAAGAATTTTTAAAACTTAAAAAAGGAGTTTTCAAAATTTTTTATAAAAAATTTTCCAAAAAAATGATGGCTTTAATTAATTTCTTAAATTTCAAAAAATTTCCGTCAAATTTCACAAAAGGGGTCTGGGGCATTTGCTATTTCTTGATGAGTTTTTATTCGATTTTGAACCCATATAGCTTTTTGCAAACAAAATTTAGTACTGATAGCGATTCATATAACAACTTGTCGAAAAGTTTAATGTAGAATGAAATTTTCGGAAAATCTGAAAAAAGTCATATTTCCCTCATATAAACACACCCAGGCACAGTCGGATAGAGCTAAAAATGAAGGCCGCATTTATGACAGCATATTTCATATTTCAGATATCGCACACTCAGAAAAATATCCTATGGAATTAATACGAAAAATGATTATTTTAATAGTTTTTATACCCTATACCACTATGTGGTTTGGGTATAATGACTTTGTGCTGCTGTTTGTAACAACCAAAAATATTTGACCTACACCCATCTTTAATTATGCCGATCGAATCAGAATCACTATCTGATTCGATTTAACGATGTCCGTCCGTCCGTCCGTCCCATCTTTAATTATGCCGATCGAATCAGAATCACTATCTGATTCGATTTAACGATGTCCGTCCGTCTGTGTGTCCATGTAAAGCTTGTAATCAAACTGCAGGTCGCAAATATGAATATATTTTGACGATATTTGGCATTTGATATTTTATCGGCCATGGGATGAACGCTGTTGAAATTGGTGAGAATCGGTCCATGTTCAGACCTAGCCCCCATACAAATGACCCCTATGAAATCAACATAAATTGCCATAAGATCCAAATTATCATGCAAATCTTCGTCAAATTGGGTTTGTATGTATATATTACATCCATTAATCAGTAGTCCAAAAATTATCCCTATTGGACAACTCTTAGTCATAGGCCCCATATAGAGTTGCTTCCCGATCTTCACTTAAATCTATCAAAAAATAAAAATATTGCACTGATTCTTCTCAAATTTTGTTTGTATATATTGTTGCAAAATACAAGAGACTTTACCAAACATGCTCAGGATCGGTCCATTTTTGGGCCTAGTCCCCATATAGATATAGCATCCGATATGAACTTTTTCATATCTGCAACCGAAAAAATTAATATAAATCCCACTCAAATTTGGTTTATGCTTATTTTATATATCCAGTTAGTTGGGCCTGAGAGATAGGGTCTCTAAACGCATGGTATAGGGTATCGTATAGTCGCTGTAGACCGACTATAATTTTTTAATTGTTTACTATTATTTTTAGTCAATGGTATCGATCGCTTTAAATTAATAATATTCACACTATTGAATCAACAGTCGGTTTCTCCTCTTATTCTAATAATATTATAGTTTTGAGTTAATAGTACATCGAATTAATCTTTAATAGCATGTACTATTATATCTAAAGTAGACCGTATTGATTTAATTCGGCGAAACTCATTAGAAACTAATGGGAGCTCCTATAAAAATAATAAGAAAATCCTATTAAAACTCAGCAAAATACTAGTGATGCCACTATTGTTTCAAAAGGAATTTCATATAATTTTAAATGCTGTAAAGCATCATTTAGTTGGTACCTGCAATTTTCAAAAATTGTAATAATTTAATACAACAAACATTTAGTAACTTAAAAAATTGTTATATTTTTAAAAATTCACTTGATACATTAACATACAAAATTAAATGATATTTATTAACATAAAAAATCTTTATATTTATTAAAATTCATTTGGTATATACAATATACCAATATACCATATACAATAGTAAACAAGTAAGAAAATTATAGTCTGTCTAGACCGACTATACGATGCCCTATACCATGCGTTTAGAAACCCTATCTCTTAGGCCCAACTAACTGGACATTGAAAATAAGCAAAAACCAAATTTGAGTGGGATTTTTATTAATTTTTTTGGCTGCAGATATGAAAAAGTTCATATCGGATGCTATATCTATAAAGGGACTAGGTCCAAAAATGGACCGATCCTGATCATGTTTGGTAAAGTCTCTTGTATTTTGCAAAAGTATGTAGAAACAAAATTTGAGAAGAATCAGTGCAATATTTTTGTTTTTTAATAGATTTAAGTGAAGATCGGGAAGCAGCTCCATATGGGGTCAAAGGGATCATTTTTGGACTACTCATTAGTGGATGTAATGAACGCATACAAACCCAATTTGAGTAAGATCTATATGACAATTTGGATCTTATGGCAATTTATGTCGATTTCATATGGGTAATTTGTATGGGGGCTAGGTCTGAACATGGACCGATTCTCACCAATTTCAATAGCGTTCATTCCATGGCCGATAAAAGCTTATATACCAAATTTCATCAAAATATATTCATATTTGCGACCTGCAGTTTGATTACAAACTTTACATGGACACACAGACGGACGGACGGACGGACATTGTTAAATCAACTCAGAAAGTGATTCTGATTCGATCGGTATAATTAAAGATGGGTCTAGGTCAAATATTTTTGGTTGTTACAAACAGCAGCACAAAGTCATTATACCCAAACCACATAGTGGTATAGGGTATAAAAACTATTAAAATAATCATTTTTCGCATTAATTCCATACGATATTTTTCTGAGTGTATATAAAAACAATATTTGTTATTAAATTTTATAGGTTTTGATTTTTTTTTAGCCTGAAAGCTTTTATTCCATCTTTTAGAAGATGTAAATGAATTGGAGGACCGTCAAATTCTTCGACATCATGTAAAGTTAATGTATTAATGTGTGTATGTACTATGTATGCCTGGTATTGCTCACTAATTTGACTTATTTGCTACAGTCTACATAATAAAATTAATCTTGATTTTTGTAAAATCATTTGTTCAATTTCAACAAATGAGACGGAATGTGTTTTTGATTTAGTTAAATAAAAACGTTTTCTATATAATTTTCCTCTGAATTAAACTTTTTCCACACAATGACAATTTGACAGATTAATATTAAATATATCCTTATACATTAATTGCAAATTACAAATATATATATCTCTTTCTTCATATATTAAATCAGTTTCAAAAAACTTTTGAGTTACAAGTAAATGAGAAAATTTAAGTCCAGCTTTAATAGCAAGTGTATATGGAAGATTTACTCTGGAATTGGTAGCTTTGGCTGCATTTTTGTTTTGCTTGTGCAACGCTTCAAACCGCATGCACCACAAATTTTTTAATGGTCCTCACCTGCGAATCGCAGATGGATAATGTAATAAAAAATGAAACTTTGGTTTCAATGGTTCTTTGAATAATTTAATGTACAGGGAATTATGTTTTCATACTAAATGTTCAAGAGATTTTATATCAATTTCATTTATATGAGGCAGCATAACTAAATCAATAATCTTAATCAAAACTATTAAAAGTTCCCACATTTTATCATTTATGGGTATTAAATCTCCGATCATTAATGGTAAATAATTTACAAAAGTTATAGTTTCACGCGCAGTCAATTTTAAATTACATAATTTTAATGTAGACAAAACAAAAGGTGGAGATATGTTTTCAATTTCTGTTTCTCCATAGTCAAACATTTGTTTTCTATAGTTTAAAATATCTAGTGTTATTAATTTAGATATTTCTATATAGTGTACTAATATTTTTGTAATGTCATATCTACAGACACCTTCGAAGAGGTCATGCATTATATCAAAGTAAAAATTATTAGTCACATGAAAAGATTTAATATAATTGAAAACACAGTTGTCCTTAATTCCAGTTAATTTTACATTATTGCTCATAATATCTGTTTTATAGTTATCAATTGTTCGTAATCAATTTTTATGTTCCGTTATGTCCGACTGCATTTCAAATTTAGACCTTTTACAAGCTCTACAATAATAGTGTGAGTTGAAGCTGGAAGCAAATCCTAAATACGTGTTCAGTTCCAAGTTATCCCCAACAACGAAAGCTAAAATGAAATGGATGTGATAGGTTTTATTAAGAACTTCAATTTTTATACCTTGTGTTTCTAAATTTTTAATACGGTCTATAAAAGGTTATAAAAGGTCCAGTTAAGTTAGTCGATACAGGTGGTAAATGAGCTTCCAAAGGCGGTATAGTACAGTTTGCTCTAGTCATATTCTGATTATCAACAAATTTTCTTTCACTTATTGAGTTATTATTCATATTACTTTTAATAATAAGTACATTGTCTTGGTTTCTCTACATTCAATTACTGTACTGTCATTAGAATTTTCCATTTTTTTTCATGAACTCTAACAACATGTCTTTTAAAAGAAAGCAATTATCCTCTATACGAATGAAATCTTTTATATGCTCCAAAATATGAGAAGTTTTGATGTGATTAATTATAGAGTTGGATGAAATATAAATTTCGGACTTTTCACGACATAAAAAACATTTAATTTTGACAAAAATTATGACTCTTTTAAAATCTGTAAAATATTGCTAACGTTGCAATTTACTTGTGTTTTGAAATTGTAGAAAAAAGTTTACGGTGTTTTCACTGATTTTTAATATGGTGGTCATATAACTTCAATAGTTTTTCCCATTGATGTATAATAGTTTCAAACTTATGGTTTCTATAGTAAACAACTATTAAATTCCTATTGCTTTAATGTGATTTGGGCGAAATTTTGTCCCTATTAAATTAATAGGGA
Organism: Cordilura impudica; assembly: GCA_963682025.1. NCBI lineage: Eukaryota > Metazoa > Arthropoda > Insecta > Diptera > Scathophagidae > Cordilura > Cordilura impudica. Next base: position 53,687,670 of record OY821520.1, on the reverse strand, counting down.
CCCTTTTGGCGAATTAATAGGATGCTTTTTTCTGAGTGCATATATTAAGAAATAAAAAAAAATCCCATACAAGCTGCGACCAGTCTAATGAACACACAGACTGACGGAGTGACGGACGGATATATAAGAAAATGTGGGTTTTGGTCAAATATTTTTTTTATATAGTTACAAAAATCAACACGAACGTTATGAAAAGTAATTAACACTGCTGGTGAAATTTTCAGCAAATTTTATTTTTAGAGGAGTATTTAAGAAAAAAATTAAAATTTAAAGCAATATTACAACTACAAGTTTTCAAAAGGTTTTCTCCAAATAAATCGATTTTATTTGAAATTTTAACAAAAGGTTAGTTTTCCCATAGTGCAAAATTTTAGCCGCAATTCAAAAAATTAACATCAAAACTAAAACAAAAAACATTGTAAATTAAAACTAAAAACTTTATGTATACTATTAATAAGCAAGGCGATTTCTTGTGACCTCTTCTACACTTTCAGTGTCCGACCGATTTTGACTAAAAATATACCATTTGAAAGGTATTTCTTTGCAGAGGTGCACCATCTTTACAGATGTGCACCATCTGGAACATTTTTATGGGGGTAATAATCACTTAAAGTTGCTACTAACACATACATAAAATACATAGAACTATACAATACTGTGTGTGTGTATTTATTAAATTATTCAATGTGTTTGTAAAAATTGTATATCACAAGCCCTGTGTTGAATTGTGAATTGGCTAAAATGCATTAGCATACGTTTAGGCTCTTATAAAAATATTTATTAACAAAACCTTTTAATATAATATGTACAAACCCATTTAAATAAGTATAATGCAATTTAACGAAGTTTATTTAAAAATGTATTTAAATATTAATTTTCAAAATCAATTCTTTATTTATTTAACGTTTATCAGTTATTAATTTAACGGTTTTTTTCTTAAATGAGTTTATGATACACATTCCTTTTCTACTTTAATATATTTAAAAATAATGTATTACAAAATGAGCTGGAAACTCTCAAAAAACCTTATTGCATTTACTTAAAAAGTTTAAGGATTAAGGATAAAATTATGAGATAAGCTCATTAATGTGGATAAAGTCCGAACTTACACATTTTGAATTGAAGTTTATTGTAATCATTTTTGAAGTCTTTTTTTGTGTTTAATATTTCTGTCACAAGTAATTTATATTATGGTGACCAAAAAACCCCGAAGTTTTTTGTTTCTGGAAGCTTTAAGCTGAAATGTAATGAATATGTAAAAAACCTGTCAGATTTTTATAATCAGCAGAAAACCCTCACAAAAAAAAAAAAATATGAAAATTTATATATAAATAACATTCTCATCAAATTGCGTTTATTTATGTAACAATTTTTATGTTCGCAATTCTTAAGTATCATTTGAGGTTTTCTAAAATTCATTGAATTTAAATTAATGTTTTCTGTAGTCCGATTCTGTAAATTTCAACGATCCGACAATCGCAAAATATATCGACAGCTATTGTTGTTTGCACTAAGGATGAAGTGATTCACTAAGTACATACATCTTAACGACTGTCAACCAATCTATTTTTCTATTTATTTAAATTGTAAATGAGTGGCATCTCTGTCAAAATAAGCGAAAAACACAAAGAAGAATAGAAAAAAACAAATTACTTCGTGTTTGACAGGATGATTTTATGTTTATGTTTAATATCTTTATTTTGTTCACTAATATTTCTGTTTATTTATTTGAAAATGAAATAATGAATTGAATATGCTATTTAATTTTTTTATTTATATAAAAAAGTTTTATAATTAAAGCAAAATATTTTCACTATTATTATGATTTTTATTTATGTACGACGACATATCAACCTAAAAATTTAAGTTTTTATCGATTGAATAAACAACACAAAAATGGTTGTCGTATAGATAACAACAACAGCTGACTTTAACAATAGCAAATATCGTTTAAAAATTTTACTGATAATTTTGCTATTTCCTTTTTTAACGATTCGACTATCGTTAAAAGAAGTTACTGAAAAGCAATTATGCCAATGCCAATATTTTTTTTAAATTTAAAAATTTTTTAAATATAAACATATTTGGTGTTTTTTTTTGGAATTTCAATTTGTGTTTAACGAATAAAATTTATATATTAAAGATGCAATTGATGTCTTCTAAATTTAAAATTATTATTTCCGACGTTTTGATATGATTATCTGAAATTCAATTATATTTTCTAATTTATAATTTGAAATTTTAATTCCAGTTTTTAGAATTGATATTTTCTAAAATTTGAATGGAAAATTTAAAAAGTGCAATTTTGTATTTATGTGAATAATAATGTTTTAGTAATTATAAACAATTTTTAAAAATTAGATGTAATCGCAATCAGATATTTTGTAGGTAAAGCAGAATAATAATTCTATATAACTATGTAGAACTGTTTTGAAAGCAAAAACTCATTGATGAACTCGATAACTCTATTTTGTAAAGACAACAAAAAGTTAATATGCCAAACTTATGTTCATATTTGTAAAAGAATAATGAAAAAACTTATGAAATAAAAGACCAGCCGGTGTATACTCTTAACATTGTTCTGTATGATATCTATTTGAAAATATTGACATTCATGTTAAAATAGAAATAACTATTGCAAAGCTAATTAGAACAAAAATTGTGGCGCCATCTACTGCGGCATAGTCACGCTGAGCAAAATGAAGTGACACTCTGTTAATGGAAAAGGAATGTATTTTCCCCACAACAAAATATTGCAGAATTTTATGTAAATAAAATAATATATCGATTTATTTCTAACATGCAGTTATTATGGATATATTATATAGAATATATGTATATTATTATTAATATTTAATATGTGTATGTATGTATATGTAAATATTACACACAAAAAATACAACATCAAACGTTATTTTGGTGTTTTTCTCTTTAAATAAATTAATACATTACAATTTTTTTTGCTAAATTTACATTTTTTTTTTTAATAAAAACTAGGTATTTTAGCATTATTTGCTTTAGATGCTGGTGAATTTTTACTCCCTTTATATTAACTCGTAGTGTCTGCTTGTCGAAAAAATTTTGGGTTGATTTTAACCCCTTTCCCGCGACCCAATCGATCTGAAACTTTGCAGGCTGGCTCGTGGCAATGACAGAAATGATCTAATAAATTTTTTTAGTGATGCCTAACCAATGGAAACTTTTAAATTTTTCTACCTGAGTTGATAAAAAAAATGTACAAAGGGTTAGTTTTAATAATATTGTTACCACAACGACCACAAAAACAACAAATCCAGCTACGACAACAATACAACATTTAGAATAACAACAAGAACAATATAGAAATATCATATTTTTAATTTTTTTTTTAATTTTTCGGAGATTTCCCTGGACCTGTTAAACCGATTTTAATGACTTTTGAAATAAAAATCTTCTCACGAGCTTGGTGAATTATTCTCACTAAAAATGAGGGCCCTTACTATCCTATTGAGGGCGTGATCGTGACAAGAACAACATAGAAAATTATATTTTTTCAAGACTTTTTTTAGTTCTTCATTCAAATCTCGGGCCCTAATCAACCGATTTGGACGATTTTAAATAACAAACGTCTCAGGATGTTAGTGAATCATTTTTTATATTAACGAGCACCCTAGCTGCCCGATTGATGCCGTCATCGTGATTTCCACAAACGGACAGACGGACATCGCTATATCAACTCCGGATCACAAATATATATATTTTATGGGGTCCAAAATTTTTTTTCTAATTATTACAAACGGAATGACAAACTTATATATACCCTCTGCACACTGGAGTGGAGGGTATAAAAAAAGAAATACCCCCAAAATATGAATTGCTTAAGAAGTATATTAACAAAAGAAAAAACAATTTTAAAAATATTAGCAAAAAAATATTTATTAAAAAAAAGTAAATAAAATAAAATAATATATAGTACATATAAATTACTTAAGAAGACAAAAAATAATAATTAAAAACTAAAGGAAAAATATTTTTAAATAAAAAAAAAAAAAAATTTGAACTGCATTTTGAATTTTTATTAAATTTTTAAAATTTGTATGCTAATAAAGAAATTGTGAAAGTAGCAGAGCGAAATAGACCACTGTTTTAGAATCAGCGACCGCGCCTTACCCTAAGTTTACTTTTCTCGTCCGCTCGTTCCCAAAGATGTTCAGTTGTAGAACAGTGTTATTTTTAAAACATATAAGAACAAACCGACTATACAATTACGTTTCAAGAGAGGGTTTCGGGTCAAGCTTTGCTGAGGCAATAATTAGACAGAGAAAATAAGCATAAATCAAATTTTAGTTCTATTGTTATTTATTTATGACGGGCATATATGAAAAAGTTCATATCTGATATTATTTTCATATGTGGACTTGTTACAAAAATGGAGTGATCATGACCGTATTTAATAAACTTCCTTACTTTTCTAAAAAACATATAAAAACCAAATTAAAAAAAATCTATGCAATATTTTTGTTATTTTTATACATTTAAGAAAACTTTTATAAATGGGGACTATGACTAAAAATGGTCCTACATAGTTTATTCTTTTTTCTACTGATTAGTTGGTATAATAAATACATGCACACCAAGTTTTATCGATACATATATGATAATCTGTATCTTATGAACAACCACCAGTTTCAATAGCATTACTCCAATGTGCGATAATAGCTTATATACCAAATTCAATCGAAATATATTCACAGCGTGCTCGCCTATCATGCGGGGGTCATGGGTTCGATTCCCTCCAGAGGCTTTGGTCTGTCGCTGCAAAAAAAAAAAAGATTACAAGGTTGACATGAACACACAAACGGACGGACGGACGGACAGACAGACAGACGGACGGACATCGCTAAATTGGCTCAGAATGTGAATCTGGTAGCTACAAATATCATCACACAACATTTTTCAAAATGTATGTTTTCTGGAAAATTATATTAAATATCTGTGCAAATAAAAATAAATTAATAAAATTAGTCATTGAAATTAGTCAGTGATTTGTATATTTTTTATTATCATCACTTTAATGTAGCTAAATGTTGTTGTTAAGATTACACCAAGCACTAAAGTTGCCAACTCAAACCAAAAGTTTGGCAACTCAAAACAAAATTTTGCCAACAATTCTTAAAGACGTTATTTTGATAAAAACAAAAAAAAAAAAAACTACCCTTAAACGCTCAATTTATAATTTTTCTTTCTTCTTTGAGTATTCTCTTAAGACTTGCGCAATGTATGTTACCCTTGCAATTGAGGGAGGCCAAGAGAGGATACAATAAAATGCAAATCAAGGGTGGCAAAATTATAACAGGTTTAAAGTTGCCAATGTGGCACGCACCCAGAAAAGTTTTTTTTTTCTTAAGTTGCAGTCGAATTTCTAAATTAAAACAAAATTGTCACTTCCTTAAATCGTTGGTGTGTGTTAAATAAAAAACTTAAAAATATTAAAAAAAAATAATAATAATAAATATTATAGGATATTGTAACATATTAAAAAAATAATTATTTTAAAATATAAAACAACAAATAATATCAGTGTTAGCTAAAAATTAAAAAAATTATCTTACATTAATAAACGTAAGAAATAACTTAGAAATGTGAACTAATCGTATGCTAAACAGCATCCCTCACAAAAGTGTGCCATAGAAATATTTTGGTAAAAATCAATATGTTCAAGGTTTTTTTTTTTTTTATAAAAATCATATAAAGCCTTTGATGACTTTAGTACAAAATAAAATTTTAACATTAACAAAATTTATAGAAAATTCGAGTTTTTCGTAAAACTTTTTTCTTGTGGTATATAGAAACTTTTTGTGTTTTTGTTGTTCTTCCTATTGCAATATTTATGTATTGGTCGCCATATTTGGCCAATGTTGTCTTAAAAAATAGAAAACACACCCTTATGTAGGCTGATTACAGTTGTTGTCTTATAGCATCACTTACCGGTCTATTGCATTAAATTATTACTCATTGATTTTTAACACATGTTTTTGTCAAATTGTGCATGTACTCTGTATCGGTACTCTGATTTTTATTCGGTATACCAAAAACCAAATTGCAGTGAGATATTTTTTTTGGTGTATACTCATGTTTAAGCCGGTCTTTTCCAAAAAAAGACCCCGATGGATTATTGATGAAAACATTTAAATTAATTGTTATTTTTGTTTTAAACCAAGATATGCATTTTTCCCGCTGCGATAGTTGCTACTGTATTAGAGTAAACAATATAATGTGCTCATGTAGTTGAATGTTCTTTGTAAAAATTTTAAACGGTTACTTGTTAACTGATTTTTAAACTGATTTTAGAGGGTTTTAAAGCGGTAGTAAATATTTCTTGAAAATAAAGGTAAAAAAATATATCTTACTAAAATATAGTTTTAAACTCTGTTTTGTTATGGAACCGGTTCTGGAACAGAAATTGCCAAGTGAATTTAATAGTAGAATTTAAGAACATGTATGCGCTTCCTAATCCGAGTGTTTTAGATGCTTTGGGTGATTACAAAAGTACCTAAAAAAGCTCATTTGTACCATTACGCATGCATATCCTCTTCCCCAAGAAACTGTGACGTAGCGGTTAGTCACACAAAGTTGCCAAAACTCTAATGTCGGTCTTTGATATCGACTCAAAATTCAATTTGAAATGTTGTTTTATCACTATACAACCAAAAAGACAGAATAAATGATTTAAGACATAACAATCCAAATAAATTGGTCGGAATAAATGCTCATAAATAAAAAACAATATTCGTCTTTTGCAAAAAAAATTACAAATTTAAGACAGAACAAAAATATGATTGAAAACGTGTCTAAACAATTTGAAGAATTTTGCAGATGCTAATGAAGACTAAAAAAAACCAATTAATACTAAGAATTCAACAAGGGAGTACATGCTGATTGTAAACTTTCAATTCGAATACACAACACTAGACGCCAAAATGAATGCTTGTATTGTAGAGTGTTCAACTGGGTGTGCTAAAAACGATTGAGTGATTGTAAACAACTACTCACAAAAATGCGTGAGGTTTTGTTTAGTTTTTGTTTTTAAATGAAATAAAACATTTCATTGGCGGCAATATTACAATAACACTAGGCAACAACCTTTTTAAGTGTCAATATTTGTTTATACCCTCCACAGCAGTGTGAAGGATTTGTCATTACGTTTGCAATAATAAGAAATAAATCTGGACGCCGAAAAGATATACAAAAATATTCTTGATTCTTATAACAAGCGGAGTTGATATAGCGATGTCCGTCTGCCCGTTTGTGTAAATGCAATTTTTTAGTGAAAATGATTCATTAACATCATGAGCAGTTTGATATTTAAAATCATCCAAATCGGTGCAACAGGTCCTGAGATTTAAATGAAAATGTAAAATATGGATTAAATGCATTTATAATTAGATAAAGAACTTGAGGCCTTACTAGCTAAAATAAATATAAATATAGTAAAAAAAAACTCTTGAAAAAATATGATTTTTTTTATATTGTTCTTGTTATTGTTGTAATTCTACATTTTGTACTTTGTATGTGGTAGTTGTAATTGTTGTTTGGGTCGAGTAACCAACCCACCAGTAACCAAAAGCAATATAAAGTTTGTTTGGTAAAAAGCAAACCTAATGAGAATCCAAGCAAAGAGTTATACCATTTAAGCTTTTTTCAATATAACTAACTAAAATATAAAACATTATACTTAAACGACTTAGCAGATGCTCTTCCTGGTAGAATAAACGTAGAAAATGTTCAAGTTAAAATCCTTTTGTATGCTGATGACATTGTTATCTTGTCGCATTCACCTTCCAGTCTTCAAAATATGATCGATGCTCACTATTGTTTGATGTGGAGTCTTAAAGTCAACATGTCTAAATCAAAAATTGTCACCCCCTGTTCCTGAAACCATTTTTTTCTACTAAGCAGGTCTTAAGAGATAAAAAAAACTAATTGATATTTAAACTCTAACATGTTTTTTATTGAACCTTGTCATTATTTTAAAAAATTAGACATTAATTTTATGAAAAAAAAAACGATTTTAAAAAAGGTCTACATTTTGCGCTGATTTAAAAAAAAAAACTCGTAATAAGTGGTCGATGTTAATAAAACACACTTTTTGCGAAGATGCTGTTCTATAACTATAATAAAAACTTTTTATTTACACAATCTATTTTCCATTATAATTTTTTGAATTATATCATAGATTCTTTATGCACTAATTATTGGAAATAAAAGAATTAAAAAAAATTTTTTCATCAAATCACATATTTTTATTTTTTTTGCATATGTTCGAAACAGTAGTGATGCCAGTCAAATACAATTTATTTGAATAACGAAATTTTTTTTGGTGATGCCTAACTTTTTAAAAATAGAAAAGTCATTTTTAATTGAATGAAATTTAAGAACAAAAACAATTAAATGAACAAATAAGTTGTTATTTTAAAAGAAAATATTTTTCTTTATACTTTTTCTATAAACTTAAGAAAAAACATGCACAAAATACTTAAAAGTTTTTTGCGAAACTGAATAAAGAACCATATGGCACCTCGGTTTCTAGATAACATATGTTCTTAACTCAAACATATGGTTCTTAGCTCAAACATATGTTTCCATTAAATAAATAAAAAAGTGGTTTCAAGAAACCCAAAATTTCAATTTCATGTGATTTTAAATTCACTCTTATTCAAATAACAACGTTTCAAGAACAGGGCTGTGTAGCTTTCCGACGTGGAACTAGAATATCGAAAAATTTAAAGTGGACATATAGAGAAGATGATATCGAAATTGTAAACTCCTACAGGTATTTAGGTATTTAGCAAACAAACTCACTACTTCAAAAATGGCGATTTCATCTACTGGTCAAAATATATTAATCATCCCAATATATCAAATAAAAATAAATTAAAAATCTTTGGTGCAGCATCTCGATCCATTACATGATGAAGTAGAAAAATTATTTAGATTTTTTATTAAGAAGCTGCTCTTTTTAATTATAAAATCCTAGTAATTTTTTTAGAAAACTGTTTAAAATATAGAAAATTAATATTAAGCGAATTTGAATAACTCTGCTTTTCAACTATTATGTTATGCCATTTATAGATATTTATATATAAATTTTAATATGTATATTTTGTAAATAAACATATGTATATATAAAATAAAATATCTATTGAATAAATAAATAAAAAAAACTAAAATATAAAATAATTTTGGTTACTGATGAGGGTTGGTGACTCGACCCAAAACAGCTGTCTTGCAGAATATAGATTAATTTTTGAAACATATGAGCCATTTTTTTTTCTTCATTTAAAGTAAAAACATTTGATCTTGAGCCTGATTCACTTCTAACTCAATCACAAAAGTGATAAAGATCGAAAGTAAGATTTTTATACCATATACCACTATGTGGTCAGGGTATAATGACTTTGTGCTGATGTTTGTAACTACCAAAAATATTTTACCTAGACCCATCTTTTATTAAACTCGTTACTCCATCTGAAAACTATTTGTAATTTTTTCAGATATTTTATTTTTTGTCCATTTAATTTTGTTATTTTAACGTTTTCATTTCAATATATCCCCAATAAAATAATTCTTTCCATAAACCAGATTATACTTTAATAAAGTTCGAAAGTGCGCTGAATACGAATGAGTTTTTCGACCAAAGACCTGTTAGGCCTAGGGTCTAAAAGATGACAATCTTTTTCATTTTCGATATCTATAGATCGCAGATACATACATATATGCTAGCTATGACCCGATGCGCTTCGCTACACCCATCGTAACGAAATAGAAAACTGGGAAAACATTTTGTAGAGAATTTGGGCCATATTTGATATTGTCGATTTTGGTCTTCGACTTTTGATTTTTGGTGTTTTTTTGTTTTGGCGATTTTTGATTTTTGGCGATTATTGTTTTTTTTTTGCGTTTTTTGATTTTTGGTGTTTTATGATTTTGGAAACTTTTGTTATTCGCGATTACTGATGGGCCGATTTTTGATTTTGACGTGTTTTTTGTTGCGAATTTTGCTATTCGCTATTTTCGGTTCGGCAATTTTTTATCAAACGATTTTAATTTGGCTGATTTTTGTTATTCGCGATATTCGATTTTGGCGATTTTTGATTTGGCACTTTTTTTGTTGCTATTTTTGATTTTTGGCGATTTTTAGTTTCAGCTATTTTTGTTTTTTTGTTGCGATTTTTGATTATGGCATTTTTTGGTTTTTTATCAATTTTTGTTATTTTCGGTTCTGGCAATTTTGGTTATTCGCGATTTTTGGTTTTGGCAATTTTTGACTTTGACGATTTTTGTGATTTTTGATACTGGCGGTTTTTGTGTTTTCTGATTTATGATTTTGGCGATTCCGCCCATATTTTCCACGACTACTCACCGATTTTTAATTTGGGCGATTTTTAGTGTCAGCGCTTTTTGATTTTTCGTAATTTTTCATTTTAGCAATTTTTGAAAATCAAGAATAATTTTCAGTTCTAGATTTCGGTTGTTCACGATTTTCAGTTTTGGCGACTTTTGACTTTGGCGATTTTTGTTTTTTGTGTTTTATGATATTGGCAGTTTTTGTGTTTTCTGAGTTTGGATTTTGGCAATTTTTGTTATTCGTGATTTACGGTTTTGGTGATTTTTGATTTTGGCGATTCCGCTCATATTTTCCACGACTTCTCACCTTGGTAATTAATGTACTTGTAAAAATTTTCAAGACTGTAATAGTACTTCATATATTTTTGTATAGGAGATGCCTCGCCCATTAGACCGATAACGCCCATTTTTTGTTCGACTATTTGCACTAATAATTTATGACCTCACACAAAGTCCCAAGGCTTTAGAAACTACAGTACTCCAGAAATATGACATTAAATATTTACTTTGTATAGGGGATGCACGCCAATTAGTCCGATCCCGTCCATTTTTGTCCGACTACTAACATTAATAACCTCCTGAACTTGGAAAAAAGTCTCAAGACTTTCACTATCATAGTACTCCACATATTTGACATTAAATATTTACTTTGTATGGGGGTGCCATGCCCACTGATCAGATCCTGCCCTTTTCTGTCCGACTACTCACATTATTAACTTATGAACTCACACAAAGTTGCAAGGCTTTCTCTGTTACAGTACTCCAGATATATGACATTAAACATTTAGTCTGTATGGTAGGTGCACGCCCATTGTTCTGATCCCGCCTATTTCTTCCAACTCTTCAAATTAGTTTAATATGCACATTGCCATGGTTTCAGAACACTTGCTGCCGTAGTACTCCATATATTATATGTTAAAATTAAATGTTTAAAATCCACTTTATATAGGAGGTCCACTTTAAAAATAAAAAAATTTCATATTTTTCCTTTCAGATAGGCAGTTACCTGCTGTAAAAATTTCAAGACAATCGGTCCAGTGGTGTAGTATCCTATAAACCATAACCAAATGTACAAACAAGCGTTCAAATAAACATACAAAGTACCATTTTTATATATAGTGACAATACAATGGAAACTTTAAAAAAATATATTTTTGACGACTTTAACAGTCAATACCAAACAATTGGATCATAAAATTAAAAACTCTTTTATTAATTTACAGTTTTTCAGTCATAGGACATAACTAACACTTAAAGTGCAGACATTTTGTACTTTTTTGTTGCCTAGTGTAGTTTTTTTTGCTGCTTAAATATCGCTTTAAAGTAATACGCATTTTATTAGTATTAATTGAATTTGAAGTAGAAGTTAGAGCTTCTGTATATGAATTGAATTTAAGGTCTTTGAGGGAAAGAATACCAACTTACAGCTTTTGATTTAATATAATCAATTTTATAGCTAAAAATTCATCTTCTGATTATGACTTTTAACTTTTCATCGGTTTATCTCAGAATTCATATAATATCTCTAAGAAATTTTATAAATTCAGGAATTGTTGAATGTAAACTCAATACTGAACATTAAATTTCTTCTTAAGACTTCTATTAGCATCTCATGCAACTTGCTAAGTATTTATATGACATCGATCATGCATAATCGTAATAAATTTAGATATTGCTGATATTGCGATCACTATTTTCAAATTAAAACATGTTTTCTCTCGTTAAGCCCCAATACAGTTACAGTAAGGTGATGTTTTTGTGATGTCAATTATGCGTAGTTTAGTTAAACGCAGTTTAGTTAAACTCATCTTTTCAAAACTTATAAATTTAAAAGTCTTTGACTTAAGCGTTGAAATTGTGTTTGTTGTTAAGTAACATTTCAAAAATTCCATCTTAACTGAAGAACTAAAACTATTTCTGTTTCTAAACCTTAGTCAAGAAGTATTTAGAAATTGTTTTTATTTGTATTTATTTAAAAAATAAAAGTAATATGCTTTTGCTTCACTATATTATTTATATGTATTTTTGTTTGACAACTTCTCTTGTTTATGGCAGCTTGCTGCTATTTAAAAAAGGGGTTGTTTAAGTAGTTCTTTGTGGCCTTTTCTATATTCGAATGTTGTATTGTGTCACACATGGATTTCAGTGTCAAATCGAAACATAACCGTTAAAATGACGTAAGCGCCACGATTTTCGATTTTCGTTTTTTTTTAAATGAAATTCAAACACTCACGATGATTTGCTTTATATCTAAAGATATGATAACTGTTAATAGTACCGTTACAAATTTATAGCGAAAGTGGATTTTTGTAATTGAATTTGCACGTAATTCCAACATATACGTATTCCAAATTTCTTTTAAGTTTACCTTAATGAAAGTAATAAAATTTAAGAAATTCAGCTAAAAAATAATACGTTTTTAACAAAATGAATCTTACGACAAGGTTTTTATCCTCAAATAATTCCACCATTAGATCCTTATGTAGTCAGCTCAAGGACACTTTAAACTGGATGTTTCAGTTATCAATAAGTCGAAATTGGGTATGTTACAAATGATTAATTATATTCTGAACGACCTTCTTGGTCAAACTTTTAATTCTATTTACTCTTTCGCAGATGACAGCAGCATTTGTCATTCATTTTCCTTTAATTGTAGGCCAACCCCAACTTGGTGGTTGGGGGCAGAAGGCAGACAATGAATAGCACACTCAATCAAGACCTGTTAACAATCTCCGAGTGGGGTAAAGCGAATAGGGTTGATTTTAATGCGCTGAACACTCAATGCTGTATGTTGACCCATAGGACCATGGAATCAACAATGTCATCTGTATACATATATGGGTGGTATATGTATGGAGGAATCGGATACTCTTGATGTTCTAGGCATGAGAATTAAATGTGATGTTCGTTGGAACGAGCTTGTTTTTCAAGTGTCGAAAGAAGCATTCAAGTGTCTTGGTTTAATAAAACGGTACACAAATTACTTCACTCCCTCTGATCTCCCTAAAATCTATACCACTTACATCCGATCGAAAATGGAATAAACTTCCACATATGGGCAGGAGCTTCAAAGTTTATTTTGGAACTACTGGACCGCGTGCAAAGGAGGGCGTTGGCGCTCATCAATGACAGTAGGATATCCAACTCTATTGATTCATTGGAACACCGTCGGAATGTGGATTGTGTAGCACTGTTCTATAGATATTACCATGGGAAATGTTCTTCTGAGATTAGCGAACTTATTCCAAGGGCCCGAGTTTCGGTTCGGTCTTCCAGCTTCTCTAGTAGATTACATCCGTTTGTAGTCTATTGTCCAGTTGACCGCACAACGCATTACAAAGAGAATTCGTTTATCAGTCGAACTAGCCGTATGTGGAATAAACTCCCCGCAGAGGTCTTTCCTGACAGTTATAATCTAATAAAATTTAAGTATAATATCCACAAACACTACTCCCTCTTTCCGCCTTCCCACAACCTATTTTCCTGAAATCAACACAATGCACTGCCTTTGTAGGGGGCATCCCCTGAGTGTTGGTTAATATATAAAAAAAAAATAATAAATAAAAATAGTAAAAAAGTGCTGGAAAAGGACTGACTTGGAAATTTAAAACTTTTATACCCTCCACACCACTGCCCAGAGTTTGTCATTCCATTTTTAATGCACCGAAAAAATTATTTGCGACCTCAGGCAGTATATATAACCTTGATCCTTTTAGCCACTCGAAATCTGTCTGTCCGTCTGTCTGTCTGTCTGTCTGTGTGTCTGTCTGTCTGCTGAAATCACGCTCATTCACAAAATAAAGCATTTACCATGAAAAAAGGGACAATATTGTTTAACATTGGTAATGAATTTGGAGCCTCTAGGCCCAATAGCCGAGGAATGACGCATGAAAATGTAAAGATACTCCGATAAAATTACACAAAATATAACAATACAGTAAAATGTTTGTTTTGAATAAGATGTGCATATAGATATGTAGCAGTGAAGCATACAGATGTTTGTTTGCTTGTTGTTTTTTTGTATACGTGAACGAATGGTTTATCGAAGAGAGTAAGAGAATAACTAGATTGTTGTGCTATTACTTTCTTTAAAGGAACAAAAATGTAATTATATTAATATTGAATATCATTGTAAAAAATCTACCCATTATAATGTGAAATCTAGCCTTTTTATCCATAAGAGTTGGCAACCTTGCTTAAAATATTCTTTTAACACTCTTTTCTTTTTTAACCAACGCTCAGGGGATGCCCCTACAGATGCAGTGCATTGTGTTGCTCTCAAGAAAATATGCTATGTGCAGAAGGAAAGAGGGGGTAGTGTTTGTGGATATTTAACTTAAATTTTATTAGATTGTAACCGTCAGGAAAGACCCGTGCAAGGAGTTTATTCCATATACGGCTAGTTCGGCTGCTAAACGAATTCTCTCTGTAAAGAGTTGTGCGGTCAACTGGACAATAGACTACAAACGGATGTGATCTACTAGAGAAGCGGGTAGAGCGAACCGAAATTCGGGCACTTGGAATAAGTTCGCTAATCTCATAAGAACATTTCCCATGGTAGTATCTATGGAACAGTGCTACACAACCCACATTTCGACGATGTTCCAACGAGTCAATAGAGTTGGATTGCCTACTGTCATTAAAGAGCATCAACGCCCTCCTTTGCACACGATCCAGTAGCTCCAAAATCACCTTTGAAGCTCCTGCCCATATATGGGAGTTGTATTCCATTTTCGGTCGGATGTAATAGATTTAGGAAATCAGAAGAGTGAAGTAATTTTTACACCGTTTTAGTAAACCAAGACACTTGAATGCAATTGAATTCTCATACCCAGAACATCAAGAACATCCGATTCCTCAATACCTATATCACCCATATATACAGATGACATTGTTGAATCCATGTCCCTATGGGTCAACATATAACATTGAGTCTTCAGCACATTAAAATCAACCCTATTCGCTTTACCCCACTCGGAGATTGGAAACAGGTCCTGATAGAGTGTGTTATTCATTGTCCGCCTTTTACCCCCCCAAACTCCGAAAGGCTTCGCTTACAATTGATGTAAAATTAATGACAAATGTTGCTGTCATCTGCGAGAGAGTATATAGAATTAAAAGTTTTACCAAGGAGGTCGTTCAGAAAGATAAGGAAAAGAAACGGAGAAAGAATAGAAGCTTGGGTTACCCCTGAATTAAGCTGAAACTCATTAGAATAGACATCGTCACTAAGAACACGTATTGTGCGGTCTCTGAGAAAACTCGATATAAATCGAGAGAAGTCAATACCGACCCCAAATGCAATAAGCTTAGATATCAATGCGCCGTACCACACGCGATCTAACGTCTTGGAAATATCTAGAGCAACCACTTTACTTTCACCAAAATTGCGAATGGATCGACTCCATCGCTCATAAAGAAGAGCTAACAGGTCTCCCGTAGAACGATTTCTACGGAAGCCATACTGTCGATCATTAAAAAGTGAGTTGGCCTCTACGTAGTTGACAAGAATTGCGAATATTAAAATCGCCAGCAACCACGATTTCACTATTCGGGCAACTCACTCTTACTTGTTATTGAAAAAGATTATTTAAAGCACTTGTATATAATGCTTCTCCAGTGTTAGCAAAAAGGGTTTTCAAGTGCTTGGTTTACAAAATAAACAAATTTCTTTTAAAATAAAACTTATAAAAAAGCTAAAATTTTTCTGGATCGCTTTACCAACGATAAGAGCTCAACCAGTGCTTATTTTGAAAAATAAGAACTGTTTGTAACGTAAGAAATTTATTAAGTATATTTTTCAGTAACTGTTTATTTATGTTTATTTATTTTATTGAAATTTTCTAATGACTTACATCATCCATTGGTAAATATGAAGTCCAGCTGCCGTCCTGGCTCTTACCCACTACTCACGTTCAGTTACTTTTTACAGACGTTATTATCTGATCTTAATCTATCAGAAACTAAGCGGAGAGCAAAGAAATAACTCTGTTCTGTTCATTCAAATTCTAGTTTATTATGGAGATCTTATATCTCTTATACAAAGACTGGGAAATTTCTATAGTTCAGTTATTCTAAGCTTCCTAAATTTTTTGTTGTCACTGATTTGCCAATGATCTAAAATGCAATCGGTCAATTTTAACATTTTGGGTTTGACAAAGTACGTAACTGTTTCGATATTTCGCAAAGCACTCCTGAAAAGTGCTTTTCCAACGTTTTGCCGTTCGAATTTCGTAATTTGACATCATTTCAAGTATTAGGATCAAAGCTGTGACTGCCTTAGCAACTGTACATTTTATTTAATTAAAATAAAAATAGCAACCGAAAATAAGCTCACATTACAGTTTTATTTACAACAATTAAAGTTTATCTAAAATAATAGCGTCGTTGTCCAAACAACTTAAGCCCATCATATAGTTACGTACTTCTGCTTTTGGTCACAATTTATATAAATGGTAATTCAATATGTTGTGTTTGTCTTGTGTACAATACAATAGGTTTATGGGATGTCTGCGACATCAATGCACAGTTTAACGTCAGGAACAATGAATGAAAAATAAGCGAAAAGTAACAGAGAGTCAGTTGTACAGTAATTGTTGTATATTGTATATCGTTACGAAAACCAAGTTGATGTGCAACAAACAAATAACTACATATATGTGATAAAAAAATTATGTGTTCATAGGAGGTTTATAACGAATGTCTGATAGCCTACAAATGGGCCGTGATTCCATATCCGATGGAAAATCTTTTTAAAATTAAGATCATACACATTTTTAAACAACTCTTAGTTTAGAAAATTTTGTAGAAAAAATGGCGCGATTTATTTAAAAAAAATACATAATAATATAAACAAGTAAGAAAATTATAGTCGGTCTAGACCGACTATACGATACCCTATACCATGCGCTGAGAGACCCTATCTCTCAGACCCAACTAACTGGATATAGAAAATAAGCACAAACCAAATTTGAGTGGGATTTTTATTATTTTTTTTTCGGCTGCAGATACGAAAAAGTTCATATCGGTTGCTATATCTATATGGGGACTAGGCCCAAAAATGGACCGATCCTGACCATGTTTGATAAAGTCTCTTGTATTTTGAAAATATATAAACAAACAAAATTTGAGAAGAATCAGTGCAATATTTTTGTTTTTTTGTTAGATTTAGGTGAAGATCGGGAAGCAGCTCTATATGGGGCCTACGACTAAGAGTTGTCCAATAGGGATCTTTTTGGACTACTGATTAATGGATGTAATATATACATACAAACCCAATTTGACTAAGATTTGTATGATAATTTGGATCTTATGGCAATATATGTTGATTTCATAGAGGTCATTTGTATGGGGGCTAGGTCTGAACATGGACCGATTCTCACCGATTTCTACAGCGTTCATTCCATAGCTGATAAAAGCTCATATACCAAATTTCACATATATTCATATTTGCGACCTACAGTTTGATTACAAGCTTTACATGGACACACAGACGGACGGACGGACGGACGGACATCGTTAAATCGAATCAGATAGTGATTCTGATTCGATCGGTATAATTAAAGATGGGTGTAGGTCAAATATTTTTGGTTATTACAAACAGCAGCACAAAGTCATTATACCCAAACCACGTAGTGGTATAGGGTATAAAAATAAAGGGATGGGCTAATTTCCCTAAAAAATTAAATAAGATATTCGATATTGTACCGAACTGCCTTAAAAATAAAAATCTATTCTTCCAAAAACTTAAAAATATAGGTAAATGTCTAATATATCCGGTTCTGAAAGGGTAAATGAACACATTGTTATACAACAAACATGCAGAATCTTAAATAGGTTTACAATGGATTTCAAATTTCGAAATATCAAATAAAAATATTATCCCCTTGTATATCTATGTCGTTACCAGATCTAATAAATTATAATATCCCTGAAGAAGTTGCAAAAAATCCAACGAAACGTACGATGAAATAATTAAATAAATAATCTTTTATTTACATTGATTATGACCTTAAAAGCCCATTAGAAGAATTTCTAAATATATCAAAAAAATACAATAAAAAAGGTCGACAAAAAACTGAAATTAATCACTCCAGTAAGTTTGTTCAAATCTGATACTAAATTACAGAGTTATATACGAATCAATATAAAAACTTTAGTTCTGATCCAATTGAGATATTTTAGTTTTATTTTGATAGATAATTCCTTGAACTTTTCTCCAATTTAAATTTAACTAAAATTGGTTTAGTAATTATTGAGGTCAAAGTTTAACTTTTATTTTTTTTAGCATCTAACATGAAAATATTGGCTTTTGTGGATAAATGAACCTTCTAAAACTACTTAGGATAATTATTTGAACAGGTTACCCACTTTACAAAATTAATCAGAAATGGTTTATGTAAGGACGTTTGTTAATTATACCATATACCATGTGGTCAGGATATAATGAGTTTGTGTTTATGTTTGTTATTATCAAAAATATTTGACCTAGACCCCTTTTTTTTATAATTTTAGAATCATATTCTGAGTCGATTTAGGGACGTCCATCCGACCTTCCGTTTGTTCGCCCGTCTGTGTATGCATGTAAACCTCGTATCAAACTACAGGTCGGAACTATGAATATATATGGACAAAAATTTGTATGTAACCTTTTATCGACCAT
This sequence comes from Cordilura impudica, assembly GCA_963682025.1. NCBI lineage: Eukaryota > Metazoa > Arthropoda > Insecta > Diptera > Scathophagidae > Cordilura > Cordilura impudica. Next base: position 53,668,622 of record OY821520.1, on the reverse strand, counting down.
GGGACGAACGGTGTTGAAATTGGTGCAGTTTAGACCTAGTCCCCTACGAGATCGACTTAAATTGCCATAAGACCAAATTACACCCATTAATCAGTTGTTCAAACATAAACTCTGTAGGAGATTTCTTAGTCATAGCCCCGATAGAAAGCTGCTTTCCGATCTACACCTTAATCTTTCAAAAACAAAAAAAAAATAAAAAATAATTCAAGTATTTTTTTGAAATTTGGCTTGTGTTTTTGAGTTTTTCCGGATTAGTTCATTTTTCGACCTAGTCGCCATATAAGTGTAGCATTAGATATAAACTTTTTCATATCCGAAGCAAAAAATGAATAACAATAACACTCAGATTCGAGTATAGCTTCATTTGAAGTTCGTTTTCTTGCACGTGAACTGCTAAAAAAACAGAACATGTTCTTTAACGCGTACATCTAAAAATGGAAACATTATCCACTCGCGATCGGAAAAATTTGAAACACCCCTATAATAACGACAACAATTGTTTCAACCAAATTTATTAAAAAAATCTAAAATAATTCATTAGCAGTTATAAAAAAATAAAAATAAAAAGATAATAATAAAAAAAAAAAATAAATAATAAAAATAAAAAGATAGTAATGAAATAGAAAACAGAGAAATGTTATATGTTGTTTATGACTTAATTTCGTTTTTTTCCGATCGCGAGTGGATAATGTTTTAATTTTTACATGTACGCGTTGAAGAATATGTTCTGTTTTTTAGCAGTACACGTGCAAGAAAACGAACTTAAAATAAAGCTACACTCGAATCTGTGTAATTATGAGTGTTCGAAATAAAAAATACGTGATAGAAAAATGTTCGTGTAGATAAGGAAATATGAAAACGAAACACAGTCATGATATGTTCGGCACCCTACAAAATTTAGAAACATACATAATTGATATGAAAATAAAAATATGTGTTGGCTATATATGCTTTAGAACAGAACATGGTGTGTTTGATATGTGTATTTTCTGAACCTTGATTGTAACACAACCAACATTCCGACGATGTCCCATTGTAGCAATAGAGTTGGTTACTCTACTGTCAGTGTTAAAGGGCAGTTTACACTGCACTTTGTAATACGACCTGTCAAAAAGTTGAGTATTATGAAAAAGTCGTATCATGTAAAAAGCTTATGTTATGAAGATGACAGTCTGTAGGATTTTATTTTCGAAGTCCGATGGTTTTAGAAACAGTTCTAAAAATTTGCCATTTTCATCGGACCAGAGTTGTTTTTTGGTAATATTAAAATTTCAAAATAAATTTGCTTGTTATTCTAAAAAACTATTTTCATAAGACTTAAGTGTGCCGGTGTAAATGGCCTAAGTATGCAGAAATAATGTCGGGACGACTTTATGACAGGCCGTTGAATTTCATCGGATTTTTATTTCGAAAAATCAGACGACTGAGTGGTATCGTGTAAATGGGCCTTGAACACCAACGTCTTTACCTACGGTCCAGAAGCTTCAAAATAGATTGTGAAGCCCATTGCTCATATATGAGAGTGTTTTTCATTTTCGGTCAGATATAGGTGGTAAGGAGATCAGATGGGGCGAAGTAATTCATACACCGATTTAGGAAACTTAGGGACTTAAGCTTCTTTCGGCAATTGAATCATCAAGAGAGTCTGATTCTCCAATACATAATTCACCTATGGATACATATGACATTGATGAATCCATGGCCTGTCTATGGGTCAATAAATAACATTGGTTCTTACGAGCATTAAAATTAACCCTGTTCACTCGCCCCCACTCAATATCCTTAAGGGTTGGCCTTTGTTCGAAGTCATTAAGAAAAATAAGAAAAAGTGAGGGAGAATGAACAGAGCCTTGCGGTTCCCCTGCGTTTAACTGAAACTATTTAGATGAGACCCGATCTAAAACAACACGTATAGTGCGATCTCTGAGAAACTCGATAGAAATCGAGAGAAATCGTTACCAACAACAAAAGCAAGCAGTTTTGGCATGAGTGCGCTCTGCCACATCCAATTGAATTGCCTAGAAATATCCAGAGCAACAACCTTACTTTCACCAAAACGGTGAATTGACTGACTCCAGCATTTTGTAAGAAGGCCACCCAAAGAATGACTTCTACGAAAGACATACTATCTGTCGTTAAGCAAAAGTTGATCTCTAAGTAGTTCACTAGATATTAATTCACAATGCTTTCCATTAGCTTTGAAAGCGCAGGGTAAATTGCAATGGGGTGGTAATTTTCAGGGCTGCGTCCTTTTTTTGGGATTGGCAATCTTCCAAAACGAAGGAAACATACCCATTTGGTACGAAGCTTTAATAAGGTTTTCCAATGAAAGAGATAGCGTCGAAGAACACTGTTTCAGTACCAGTGCTGATGGGCCACCTGGTCCCGATGACTTGTTTACATTAAGCCCTAAAAGAACCCTCTTAACAAAATAAATTTTAAGGGTTTTGTCTTCAAATAGTTTAGGAAAATTTATTCTTTTTGAGCTTTCATTCTAACTCTAGAAAATTGCATCTAAAAAACCTTCAATTTCCTCTTCATGGAATCAGTGAGTTGGGACCTTATCTGAAAAATATAATGTGGAGGAGAATCTGTTATAAGAATTAGGAGCAATAAGGACTACAACATTTTCTAATCACGTCGTTAACGGTATAATGAAAACTTTCTTTTAGGTTATTTTAAATGTTACAAAAATTTACATAAACTTATAATGCAAAGAACTGAAAATAAATGTAGGAATAACAAAAAAAAAAAATAAATAAATGTTTCATGGTAAACAACTTCTAAAAAGGGTGGTAGACTGAATGAATTTTTTCTTTTTTTGTTTTGTTTAACTGAACGAACTACCATAAACCGGCTGGTGACGGACATGTGGAGCTTTAGCGATATGCATGCGTTTTTATTGTTTATTGTTGTTTTTGCATTAAATACATTTTATAAATACTTCAGCCAGTGAGTAAGCAGCGCAGCAAAGAATTATACAAAATGTTTGATATCAATACATGTACGATGCGGAGACTTTTTGTGTTGTTGTCGCCCCACTACTGTTTAAAAGAGTCGTCAACAAGGCATTTCATTTATTATCTTTTTTTTTTTATAAAAAAAAATGAGAGTAGTATGGTGAGGGTTGGTGCAAATTGAAATTCTATATTACGCTCTACTCAGTTTGTGTTTTTTTTTGTATCATTTTAATATTATTTTAATATCAAGAAGAGGGTTCCAAAGTTCCAACTTCGCTATAAGATATTTAGTTTTTTGCTATAAAGCGTTCGGTAGTTAAGTTAACAAGTGCAAAAAAAAGAAAAAAATCACATGATAACGGTAGTGATTTTGCTAAAAATAATATTTTTTTTAGAGTTATCATAAAATTGCCAGCTTAATTATGCTGCCAGCTTAATTATTATTGGGTTAAAGAAATTATCATAAAACCAAAAAAAGGAAAAAAACAACAACAAAAACAAAAAACGAAACGAAATAGTGTTAATGAATGAATCTGAGAAAAATATACTTAATAATCAGCTGTTCATAATACCTGCATAAAACCGTTAATCAAGTGCGTTTTTTTTATATAATTTCGCAATTCCAAATAACTATGATTATAATAATTTTTTGTTTGTGCGGCTTGTTTTAATTTAATCACACTGTTTTTTTTGTTTTTTTTTTTAAAGATTTTAAAAAGATTTGCGAAACTTTCCATAAAAAAAACTACTTAAAAAATTAGCCACAGAAACGTGACTTTTAACAAAAAGCGTGATTGAAATCTTTTATAATTTTCAATATTGCCATTAAGTTTGGTTTAATTAATAGTTAATGCTTTAATGTTGCCAAATTTATAATTTCAATTTGACAATATTTTCTGTTTCGTTACAAAAAAAAAAAAAAAAAAAAATAAACTACAAAACCAGCTGAAAAGCTAATTGTTTGAACTCTTCACAATTTTTAGTTATTACAAGAAATCGTTTAAACTTAAACCCTAAATAACTTGTTTATTTATGGTCGTGGTTTTTTGCTGAAAGAAAAAAATAATAAATAATACAGTGTGTGACAAAATGAAATATTTTTTGCTATTTAACTGTTCCATTGTTATATATTTATGTAATACAAACCCCTGAAGCAGGTCACATTAGCCAGAAAAAGTATCCGTGCTCTTGAAGAGGAACAATTTAAATATTAATAAGAATTTGAATAAATTATTTTGTATTACGAACATATTGGGATTTTAAGTCGTTTTTCGCAAAACTTACAGAATGTTATTACTAACATTTTTTACTTAATTTTTTTTTTTGTTTACAATGCAAAAAACGGAGTTACTAGGAACATTCCGCGAATTAAGCAAAATTTCTTGTATAACGTTGATTTGACTTAATTATATCGTTTTTGGCCAATAAAAGTCTACTTATGACCCCCATTTCTGCCTCCTGACGGATCCAGAAACCTTTTGAAGAAAAGTAATGATGTAGTTTTGTTTAAAATCTCTTTTTATTACTATTTTGCGATATCCCATACCACGAGTTGAGAGAAAATAAGCATAAACCAATTTTGAGTGGATAAGATATGAAAAAGTTGATATCAGAAGCTATATTTATATGGGAACTAGGTCGAACAATGGACCTATCCTGACCATATTTTGTAAAGTCACTTATTTTTTACAAAAACATTTACGAACCAAATATGAGAAAAATTTGTTCACTATTTTTGTTTTTTTGATAGATTTAAGTGAAAATCGGAAAGCAGCTTTATATGGGGCTATGACTAAGAATTGTTTTACAGCGTTTACTGATTAATCCGTGTAATAAACACACACAAACCAAATATGTCCGAGATTTATACGATAATATCGATCATATTACAATATAAGTCGATCAATTGTATGGGGACAAGGTTTGAATATTCACCGATTTTCACCAATTTCAATAGTGTTCGTCTTATGACCGATAAAAGCTGATATGCCAAATTTTATCAAAATATATTCATATTCGCGAACTGTTTGATACAAGGTTTACATGGACACACAGACACACCGATAGACGTACAAACGGACGTTCGGGTATCGCTAAATCGACTCAGGAAAAGGCTCTGCAATAGTCTGGATATTGAGGCAACTAAATTTTCCATTCTTCTCGTGGCTTCTCTTTCATTATTGCAGTACTATCAATAGTATATTTTCTTAGTTTGCAAACAAAAATCTGTAGTGGGACATAAATAGTAACGCAGGCAATCTCTTTCAACCTCAGCGGTCGATTTAAAATATCGACCGCTTCTCTCAAATTTTGTTCTACAATAGATTTATGCTGATAACGATCCATACTATTATCAATCAATACCAAATTCCCCACTCCAGATATTTAGATATCAGTAAGAATATTTAAGAAATCGGTGCTGACGAGAGATTAGAAATGAGGTCAAATCATTTCGCGAGGATAAATCACAGGCAGAAGCCACTAATCAGTGCAGAACGTCGTTCAAATCCACCAATCCAATTTTGCAAAAAAAAAAATCATTCTGATCGCCCCTCCAAACGAACAGAGCGAAAATCGAACTATCCGAATCCCACAATTACTGCTGCGGAAAAAACATTAAATGTGATATCGTTAGCAAAATATTAAAAAAAAATAAAATCATGTGAGTCCGATCACAAGTGTGATGTGTAAAAATCTAGTAATTAAAGATTTTTTTATGGCACTTTTTTAAAATCACACAGAAAGCGTCATCTTTGTATCACTTGTATCAAACAACTGCAGGGGCTCTGCTAATATAAAAATATTTATTATTATATATTATTTCAACCGGTTAATTTTTAATTTTTTATTTTCCATTTTTCATTTTTGATTTTTGATTTTTGATTTTTGATTTTTGATTTTTGATTTTTGATTTTTGATTTTTCATTTTTCATTTAAAATTTTTAATTTTTTATTTTTAACTTTTAATGTTTAATTTTTCACTTTTCACTTTTCACTTTTCACTTTTCATTTTTTATTTTTCATTTTTCATTTTTCATTTGGATTTTTCATTTTTCTTTTCTCATTTTTCATTTTTCATTTTTAATTTTTCATTTTTCATTTTTAATTTTTCATTTGAATTTTCCATTTTTCATTTTTAATTTTGCATTTTTCATTTTCCATTTTTCAAAACGTTTTTATAACGCTATTTTATCTTCAAACACTTCCTAATTAAACCGTGCCTTCATTTTATCTTCAAACACTTCCTAACCCTTTCACCAATACTCTGTTTTTGTGATTGTATTGCGAAAAAGATTTTTACCCCCCCTGAGGTTGTAGATGTTTACACATCAAAAACTAACTCTATGGTCGTGTAGCACTAGAAAGTCATTCTTTTCTGATGCCAACAGACAAAAACTTATGGACTTTTCAAATGAGTTCCAAAAGATTTTGCGCACAATGTCAAACCGTGGTTCTATAGCTAAAAACCAATTGAATTCACCACATTAGTAACCCGGTCTTAATCCTGTAGAGTATTTTTGGGATTTATTGCAGCGCAGAAGCCGTCAGCAAATAATAACCCAAATGAAAATGTTAAGGAGCTCCATTTTGGTTGAGTGGGGTAAATTAAGTAAAGAGGCTACTTTAAACTTGGTTCGGCACACAGAGGTCCTAAAGCGCCAACGATATCCTTACTAAATTAGGCAATAATTTATGTAAATTGATTTTTTTTAAACTCTTTCTTTTAACTCATACTCTCTGTCTGTCTGTCTGTCTGCCATGGGTGGACATTCCCATTCCCCCTTATCCAATTGATTTGAAACTTGGCCCATAGTCTTGTCGTGACTACAGATTAATTTTGGGGTAGTTACGCACAGTCACGCGTGATCACGCACAGTCACGGAGTGATCTAAATGTCATTTCCCCACATCCGATCGATCTCAAACTTGGTCCATACACTTGCTGAGAAGAAAAGATTAACTTTGACTTAGTCACGCACAGTCTCGCATGGTCACGCACAGTCAATATAATTGCTGTAAAGAAAGAGCAACACGCATGGGTACGCACAGTCACGGAGAGATTAAAACCCCACTTCCCCTCATCCGATGGGTCTGAAACTTTGTCCATAGACTTGCTGTGGCCAAAGATTAATTTTAAGATAGTCACACACAGTCACGCACAGTCACGGAGATAGATAGAGGAAATAAAGAGTTTTAATAGAAACTTTGTTTTTATGGGTTAGATTATTTTGTATTAATATTTCAAATATACGAATAATTTTTCATATGATTTTTTTCTTTTTTTTTTATGTATTTTACCTGCATAACATTTGTTAAAAGCAATAAACCTTAAATAAATTAAAATAAACTAATAAATACCTTAGTTATGATATTTGTGGAAAAAACCATTCGAATCAGTAAATTTTTTCTCATACTTTTTCGTAGAATTACAGCTTTATATTTTTCTTTACGAAAAACACATAAGAGTGAATTTAAAATCACATGAAATTGAAATTTTGGGTTTCTTGAAACCACTTTTTTTATTTATTTAATGGAAACATATGTTTGAGTTAAGAACCATATGTTCGAGTTAAGAACATATGTTATCTAGAAACCGAGGTGCCATATGGTTCTTTATTCAATTTCACAAAAAACTTTTAAGTATTTTGTTCATGTCTTTTCTTAAGTTTATAGAAAAAGTATAAATAATAATATTTTCTTTTAAACTAACAACTTATTTGTTCATTTAATTGTTTTTGTTCTTCAATTTCATTCAATTAAAAATGACTTTTCTATTTTTATAAAGTTAGGCATCACCAAAAAAAATTTCGATATTCAAATAAATTGGATTTGACTGGCATCGCTACTGTTTCGAACATATGCAAAAAATAAAAATATGTGATTTGATGAAAAAATTTTTTTCAATTCCTTTATTTGCAATAATTAGTGCATAAAGAATCTATGTTATAATTCAAAAAATTATAATGGAAAATAGATTGTGTAAATAAAAAGTTTTTATTGTAGTTATAGAACAGCATCATCGCAAAACGTGTGTTTTATTAACATCGACCACTTATTACGAGTTTTTTTTTTTTTTAAATCAGCGCAAAATGTAGACGTTTTTTAAAATCGTTTTTTTTCAAAAAATGAATGTCTCATTTTTTAAAATAATGACAAGGTTCAATAAAAAACATGTTGGAGTTTAAATATCAATTAGTTTTTTTATCCCTTTAAGAAAAAAATGACATTTGTTTTGTGAATTTTTTCTATGTGAATTAAATCGAGAAAAAATATTCTTATTGAAATTAGAGAACAGCAAAAAACTCGTAGATTTAAGAATTTTTTCATTTACGAGTTTTTTTTTGTGATAGTGGTTTCAAGAACAGGGGTGTGTGTCTTCTCTTATGTTAGCAACAAAAAAGTGTTTGGTTATTTTTGTGTGCATTTCACTTCTTCATTATCACAAACGTAAAGAACTGAAATTACTTTTAGTTTTATCGGATTTATGATTTATTACCTAAAAAAACATGTTTTTTTTGCAACTTTTATTCTTTTTCTTTAAAATTAGTCCCTTGATGGTATGAGTAACAAATAGTATTTATATTTATTAACCCTTTAATGCGAATTTTTTTCTAAAAAATATAAATTTTTTTTAATGTAAAAATTATTTTTTTTTTTTGCACAAATCGTAATGAAAACTGACAAAACTTCAAAAGATTAAAATGCCGGTTGATTGATTGCGACTCAAAAAGGGATTTTGATTCGATCGGTATATTAAAAGGTGGGTCTAGGTCAAATGGTTTGGTAGTTACAAACATCTGCACAATTTCATTGTACCCTGACCACATAGTGGTATAGGGTATAAACAGTATTTTTATTAGCTACGGCTATATGTATTTTCTTATCGTGCAAATATATATCTTATGTAAAATTAAAGCAGAGTGGAAGAGACCAGATAAACAAAAAAAAAATCAATATTAAGAGGGTTGTTCGATTTGTCCGTATTTTATTAAGTTCATATCTAAAATAATTTTAAGGATGTGCAATTTCTTAGATGATTACGCTGAAAGTTTGAAACAGATTTGGCGATTCATTTTTATTAAGTAATGCAAATTTTAAGTATTTTGCAAAAATCAACAAATCCGAACTTCGTTTGCTAACAAAACACAACCTTTAAAAGGAAATCGTGACTCTGCACTATCCTATGGAATGATTCAAAATTTGTATTTCGATATTTCTGTAGACACATGGCCACAAAAAATGCTGTATTCCGGAACATGCTGTTTAGATCACTACAATGTTATGTCAATATAGGTCAAGATTTTGCGAACAAATGCATTGGGAAATACTTTCAGCAATACGGCAAAATTTATTGCTTTAAACCATAAGATAACGTCTTCATTTATTTATCAAGGACTTATCGAACGAGCCTCGTATTATAATAACATTTTGCATTTTATAATACTGGTTTTGTTGTCTTTTTAAAAAGTGATAAATTGTTTAAAATCAGCAGTTTTATTTTATATTGGATCATTAGCCACATGAGTTTGGGCTGCTGTGTGTAACACCAAAAATATTTGACCTAGACCCCCTTTTATTACATTACGAAGTCCGTCTGTCCGCCCGTCTGTGTGTCTATGTAAACCTTGTAATAAAATATGAATATATTTTGATGAAATTTAGCATATAAACTTCTACCGGCTGTATGACGAACACTATAGAAATTGATGAAACTTAGGGGCATGTTCAGATCTAGCCCCAAGACAAAAAAAAAACCCTATCAGACCTAAAGATCCGGATTATCATATATGTGTATATGTATTGTGTATGTGTCTATTATACCCAGTAATCAGTAGTCCAAAAATAAACCCTGTAGGACCATTTTTGGTCATAGTCCCCATTTAAAGCTGATTGTTGACCTCCACTGAAATCGATAAAACAGCAAATATATTGCATATAGTTTTAGAAAAATAAGTCTATATACATGTTTTTTTTTTGTTGATGAGAAAAGTGACTTCAAATATGGTCATGCTCGATCCATTGTTTGACCAAATCCCCATATAAAAATAATATCATATATGAACTCTTTCACATTTGCACGCCAGAAATTAATAACAATACCGCTAGAATTTGGTATATATTTATTTTTTATATCTAGTTATTGCTTCAGCAAAGTTGGATCCAAGATCCTCTCTCGAAACGCACGATATTGGGTATTGTATAGTCGCTCTAGACCGACTATAATTTTCTTATCTCTGTGATAAATGTACAAGTATTTTTTTAAGCAGTATCTTAACTCTGAAAAATATTTTTATTTAAACCAATTTTTGCAAAGGTTCCTTTTTTATTGGTTTTATTAGTTTAATCTATCGATAACAGACATCTCGTCAATATCTATTATGTATTCAAACCGAATTGTTTTCACAATTTATTAATTTAAAAACAGGAATAACTATTTCTAGTAGAAACGTTTTTAATTATAGTCATTTTCGTGCTTAAGCCTGCGAAAGACATTTTTTATACTACATTAGTAAAAAATAATCCTTAAGATAATCCATTATCTATAACAGTAATAGGCAAGGCGATTTCTTGTGACCGATGTAACTTTTTCAGTTTTAAACCGATTTCGACCAAACATACCTCATTTGAAAGGTATTTCTGTCCACCACATTTACAGATTTATACCGTCTGGAACATTTTTTTAAGTAAAATTCATTTAAAGTTGCTACTAACACATACATAAAATTATACAATGTGGTGTGTGTGTTTATTAAATTTGTTAATGTGTTTGCAAAAATTGTATATGAATTGTTGAATTGGGTTGAATTGAAAAATAGTTTTGCACATAAACCAATTACGCAATCGAATTTCATTATAATAATCGTATACCACACGCCTTGCGTTGAATTGTGAATTGCCTAAAATTAGAATACCTTTAGGTAGCATACATACCTTTAGGCTCTTATTTCTGTATGTTCAACAAATATTTAAAATGAAATAAATTTAATGAATTAAATATATTAAAAAAACATTGAAAGAGAATAAACTGAATGAAAACATAAAATTTCGCTGAATTTGCACTCGAATTTCTAGGACTGGGCTCTGCTAGTTTATATATAACAGCTAATAAAAACCTGAATTTAAAGGTTAAACTCTTCTTAAAACACAATTATAGAATTGAATCTATATTTTGTTTTTAAAGTTGAGATATTTTGAGGCTTCAAAAAGAAACGAAAAATTTTAGTGTTTAATAAGCATTTTCAAATGGAATATTTTTAAAATACAAAGTTTTGATCCATACAGTAAATAAAATAAAAATTCGATTATGAGTAAAATCTATATTTCCGTTATTACTTTGTAAACAATCAATTACAGGGTAAAGTAGACAAAACGAGTATACGGAATGAAGTAATGTGTTACACTCAGAAACCTTTTACAGTTAGTCATCTTGTAGTTGTTGTTCATATCGAAAAGTGTTTGTCAAGAATTAACGCAAGTTATTTAAAAATCGAACTACATATTTAACTACTTCCGATTAAAACTGATATGACTCTGTATGTAACTCGATCGATTTTGTTTTTTTTTTCTTCTTCAGTTAGCATAAAGTGAAGACATTGTAAAAGAATCACTGTCTCCAAAGGAAAAACTTTTTTGGATGTGGTTTTAAACAAAATTCAAAGTTGTTACTACAAAGCCGTTATGTAAAAGGTAGTGTACCAAATTAAAGCTAAACAACATCAACTAGAAATTGAGAGTGTACAAAATGTTATTGTGAATTGCACACTTTTTGTATTTAAAAAAGTGAAAAACTAAATAAAGAGCCCATATTAAATTATTGGTTACGATCCATATTTTCACAGCATCAATCACATCATTCACATCTTTTGATCACCTTTTTTAGGTATAAAAATATAACATTTTCACAAAGAAGAAAACAATGTATTTAATTTCGGAATTTGGTTCTCTGATATGACTGATAGTTTTGTTTTGTATTTTAATAGAAATTAAAAAAAAAAATAAATAAATAAAATTAAACAAAAATAAAATAAGAATAAAATAAAATAAAAAAATAAAATAAATTAAAAATAAAAATTATAAAAAATAAAAACAATTAAAGTAACTAAAATTAAATAATAAAATAAAATAATATTAAATAAAATGAAATAAAATAAAATAAAATAAAATAAAATATAATAAAATAATATAAAATAAAATAAAATAAAATAAAATGAAATAAAATAAAATAAAATAAAATAATATAATATAAAATAAACTAAAACAAAATAAAATAAAATACAAGAAAATAAAATAAAATTAAATATAATAAACTTAAAAAATAAAATAAATTAAAAATAAAAATTATAAAAAATAAAAAAATAAAATAAAAACAATTAAAGTAACTAAAATAAACTAAAGTAAAAATAAATAATAAATGCCATAAAATAATAAAATAAAATAATATTAAATAAAATGAAATAAAATAATATAATATAAAATAAACTGAAATGAAATAAAATAAAATAAAGTAAAATACAAGAAAATTAAAAAAAAAAAATAAATAAAATAAAATAAAATAAAATGAAAATAAAA